>JARQZK010002229.1:435000-472500 GCA_030704885.1 Cynegetis impunctata | reverse complement strand
AATTTTTCCCAACAGATGGATAGGACGGAGAGGTCCGATTGAGTGGCCGCCAAGCATCACCGGACATAACCCCATTGGATTTTTTCTTATGGGGTTATTTGAAGTCTAAAGTTTATATTTGAATAGACCAAATAATATTGATGATCTAAAAGAGAGAATCAGGCAGGAAATAAGACTTATCAGTCCAGAAGTAATTGAAAATGTGCCAAACGGGAAACATTGAATCGACTTCAAAAAATGTCTCGAAGTAAACGGACAACAGATTGAACATATGTAAAAATTAAAATTAGTAATTACATTTGTGTGTTTTCATATCGTACCTCTCATTACCCCACTATCTCCGTTTTCTGGCAATCCATCGAGTTGAGGCATATGGTATGTTCACAAAAAAGTGATAAGAATTTATCGTAGAATTGCTTAAAGTGAAAATAATATACAGGGTATTACCTTTAAAAAAACTAATGACAAAGCCATAGCTCTTGAATGAGACACCCTGTATACAAAATTTTTATTGCGAAAAATGCCCAAATAATAAAAATACTAATCGACCTGTCCGAGGATTTTTAACATGAAATAGAAACCTAATTTTTTAATGAATTTTGTTCCTTTCATCATGAAAGCACTGTATTTTTCAAAAATATTTTGTGATAATAAACGTAGTAAAATCAAATTTAGTTTTTGTTTAATCATATATATATATATATAATATATATATATATATATATATACCTATATATATAATAAATATATATATATATATATATATATATATATATATATATATATATATATATATATATATATATATATATATATATATATATATATATATATATATATATATATATACCTATAAATCAAAAACGGATACATTCCCGAAATCTGTTGTCTACAAATTGTCATGTGGTGATTGTACTTCAATGAATATCGGGAGACACATAGAATATTCTGAAGAAGAATCAAAAAACATATTGGCTGTTTTGAAAAGAATAAGAGAGATTATAATTATTCAATAATTTATCAGATGAGAATCATTTATTCAATACATCTATTTCCATATTTCATATCCTTCAGACAATAAGGTTTGAAATTGAACTATTGGAAAGCCTTGGAAATTAACTGACATAAGAATTGTGATAACTTGTGTGAACAAATATATCATTTTCCAGTGCAGACATATTCAATATCTGATGTAGTTTTTTACAAGTTTCCCTGAAGGATTATTACTAAGGCATCGCCCCAATATTTACTTTCTGGTTGTTATCCTTTCTTTTAGGGACTAGAGTTTATGTAAATTGAGATACTAAGATTACTGATTAAGTCACCATCTGATGAAACGTTGCGTTATAGATAATTTATAGTTATTATTACTAACCGTTAAAACCAAACATGTTTTTTTTTCTGATGACATTAACTTTGAGGTCCTCTAAAACCTTCTTCATTACACATTTGACTGACCAAGCTATAATTAATTGGAGTAGCAGTTTCGGTGCTTAGAAACTATTACAGGTTATTATGCTCCTCTGCAGCGGTTCAGAATGAAACCCCAACGAATAAGCTTAACATTTATATATCTCAACCTTTATAATGTAGCAAAACCCAGTTCTAGATAGGGAGAATGTAAAAAAGAAATGGAAAATTGGATGTTTCAATTTTATTCCACGCACAGAAGTAGGACGCTGCTTTACCGACTGCGCCAAGCGATAAGACACAAGGACTTTGACTCTAAATTCATGCCTCCCACGACTCGTGTAGTCCACGAAAAAATTATGATACATAAAATGGACGGTTACATTTATACGGCTTCCGGTCCTTTTTGCAGATAAAAAGCCCTGCAGTTTCACGTTTCGTGCCCGAACGACTCTGTGGACGATCATCGCGTTTTTGCGGGCTGTCTATTCTCGAACGCTATCACGCGCTTTTGACACATTCATATTTTATAAACGAATTCTATTAGATTTTCGGAAAATTAAAAGCAGACTGCAGAGCGAGCAGATAGATTAAAACTTTGTCTTCAATGTTCATTGAGACTATATTAGTTTTGACTAGGGATAAGTGAATCATGATGAAAAGTAGAAGAACAAAGGGCTTGAAACGTTCGTGAAATTAGATTAATATCTTAGTTTTTTGTTCGTTCGAACATTCGTTGCTAACTTAATATGGTGAAAATAAGATTCAGTTCAATTTTTTGTGAATTAATTATCATACTATGACAATTGATATTCTCCATAAGGAACTCAACATCTTGAAATAGATCGCAGTTAACACAACAAACATCTATTATCAATAGTATTATGAAGACAAAATGAATACAAAAATCAATTTCCATGATAATTTGGAAACAATGAAACATTTTGTAGTTTGATTTTACTGGTGCATGTCAGAACCATTTTTTACTTGAAGAATTTCAAATTAAAAACAATAAATTGGAGGAAAGAAACAAATTTAATATAAATAGGCTCTTACACCGTATACCATTAAATTAAGTTTAATGATAAACCGAGTTTAATTTGACATTTTTGCTTGTCAAATGTCAAATTAAACTCGATTTATCATTAAACTTAGTTCAATAATATACGGTGCAAGAGCTTAAAAATCGTCTATTAGGATCTGTTATTTTGGTTCATAAATCCTCGACACTAGAGGATTATTCAATGCTTAGAAGTACTATCATTAAAGCATCGGACTTGCAACAAAAGTAAGATAATTATTGGGACTTTACTTCATAAACCTACCTAGTACCTACTACTAGTTTAACTCCAAACGATAATTTCGTTAATACTAAATCAATCAGCTCCATTTCTTTCAAGAAAAACCTTCATTTTGGGATAATCAACTATATGTATGTTCTTGTTAACAGCTTGAGTTGATTTTAAAATTAAAAACTTCGACGACAGCATTGACGACTTCATGGTTTTCGATTTTTCTTCCAAATCGCAAAAATGTGTTTCTAACACCTTAGATATTTTTTTCTGAGAACACCAACTATCAAATACATCATTTAGTGTAGTAGTTCTAGGCTGACGGCTTCCGCTGACTCCATCGGCAGGACTATCAGATGTATCACTGACATCTCTTTCTCCATCCATAACTTTATCATCATATTTTATAAATTAACTGAAATCATCTAATTACAGTTTTGCAGTAATGGTGAGTTCGATATTTGAAATTTTTACTATGCATCCTAAAATTCTATTATTTGTTCTAATTTTTCCTGCATGTATTACGATTGACTGAAATAGTTTTGTTTTTATTTAATGTCAATGTCACTGCCAAAATAATAAACATGAAACGTTTGCTTTCAAACGTTAATAATGATGGCGATTTTTATATTAAAAAACCAAAGTATTGAAAAATATCACGTATCAACTCGAGTATTAAGCCTCTTTTTTGCAAGAGGTTTCATATCTTGCCTACGACTCATTATGAAATCTTCTCAAGGGTGCAAAAATAAGTCGCTTCATATTCTTGTTGTATAAATAACTACTTCAAATGTAGACTGATAAAAATCAACTAGCGAAAAACCTGAATCAGGAAATACTTCCACTATCAATTCAAGTTATATTTTCGCAAAAATTTCACGAAGTACAGTGCAAAGAAGGAGGTTAATTATATTCCTGATTTATATGCAAATATCGTCTCTTTTATCCCAGAGTTTCGTACTCTGAAATTATTCGGACTCGTATATTCAGAGACACCCTTAGAGAATCATCAATCTGCCCCATGAAACACGGTTTCGTTATTTAATTCCGCACCTAGGATCTTTTGTGCATGAAATAAGGAAAACTCGTCCAAGGTTGCTGACAGGAATGATGAAATTCTCAATTATCTTCAACGTAGAAACGCGAAGAGAAGATTCAGTTTCGATTGTTGCAATATCTTTTATATCTGGAACATTCTGAAAAAATGTCAGGTTTTAAAGTGGTGAAAAAGAAACACAAAATGAAAGTGAGTCGTTTTGCGTAGCATTTCATTGTCGCAGCTTGCTCTGGCAATCTGATAATATGACTTCAATGGAAAGATAAACAATTGAGATAATGAAGTTTTGGTTGCCATTTTTTCGACAACTTGTTATTTTATGACAAGAAATGAAGTAGCAACCCAAAGTCAGGGATTTGCATTTTGAAAAAAACATGTTGTTTATGTGTTAATTAGATGTCAAGTTTAAAAATTAGGTGCTCTAAAATTTTCACGGCAACGAGTTGCTGAAAATTGCGTTGCTAGCAAAACGTTTCGCTACGAATAATATTTCTACAATAGATATAATTGAAAAGTAATTAAGTTCTAATTAAGTGGTGCTGGTATTGAAAAATTACATTGGAATTATACTAAAAATAAAGTCGTTATTCAAAAAAAGTCTAATGCAAAAATCAGATGTTCCAGAAATTGAAATCAGGTTCAGTAATAATTTAAGAATTAAGTGCTAATAAAGTGCTTTCAATAACACAAAATAGTTAGGGAATCGAAGAAGAAGAAAAAACTTGGGGACACCTAATAACGAAAACCTCGTAGTATGTCAACATAATTGTGAGCTTGTGATTAAAAAGGATAATTGAAGGTCCACAATTGAATGCTAATTCAGATTTTCGTCAGTTTGTGGTGGTCTTTGTAACTATAAATCCTATAATAATACCGTTACATAAATCTACACTCAATTGCTGACAAGCACTTAATTAGCAATTGATAATTAGCTTATTATATTGATAATGAATAAAACGTAATTCCCAAAAATCTACCCTAACCAAAACTAACTGAACATAACCTTTGTGTTATTGAAAGCTCTTTATTAGCAATCAATTCTCACTAAACCTGACTTCAATTTCTGATTTTCGCATTAGCTTTTTTTGAATAACGACTTTTAGTATAATTCCAATGTACCTTTCTATACCTGCAGCACTTAATTTCTTCTTACTGATATCTATTGTAGATATATTTTTGTCACTGTGTTGCTAGCAAAACGTTTTGCTTGCAACTCAATTGTCAGCAATTCTTTGCTGTGAAAATTTTGAAGCACTTAGGTAATTTTTAAACTTGGCATCTTATTAACACCTAAAAAGCTCCCAATTTTGGCTTTTTCAAAATGCAAATCCTTGACTTTGCGTTGCTAGTGAGACAGAGGTTATTTTGTAACCTTGGATAATTTATTAATCTGTAATAATAAATTTCTTGTCGTGAAATTACATGTTGTCGAAAAAATGGCTTCGTAAACTTCATTATTTCAATTGTTTCTCTCAATGTAATTCCATTAAAGTTAGATTATCAGATTGACAGAGCAAGCTGCGATCATGAAATGCTACGCAAAATGTCTTACTACTATTTTGGCTTTTTCTAAATGTAAATCTCTGACTTTTCGTTGCTAGCGAGACAGAGGTTCAAAGAAACATTTTCCGAGCTTGTTGCGTACACAAATAGGTACTCAGTAATAGTTATTTATGAAGCAAAAGTAGGAATTTCTTGTTTATATTAATATCTATATTCAAATTTGAACAAGTGCTAATATTAAACGGTTCCAGTATGTTTCAAATAATTGGTAAATTTAAATGAATGTTAACGGTAAAATAATTGTTGCTACCTGAAAATAAAAACAAAATAAGTTCACATCTTCCTAAAATCATGATATTGTGTTTATATTACCTTTAGCATTAGGCAGGTTTTATCTTCTCTTTTTCTAATAATTTTGTTAATCTGCTTACTACTGAAGACATAAATTACGATTCTCATGTCAATATTCTGACTGTGTTGCATACATTTTTCGGCAACCGTATCAAATCAATAAAGCACATTTCATAATGATATTCATTAGTGGAACAAAAATTAGCACATTCTTATTCTTGTTTATATCAGTATTCATATTAAAATTTGAACAATGTTACTAGTGAAGGTATTCAATTCATTTGAAATAATTTGCATATTTAAATTACTGTTGTTGGAATCAAAACATGAAGGTAAAATTATTGTTGCTTCCTGAAAATAAAAACAAACTAAGTTCAATAAATTGTGATTTTTTTGTAAAATTTATCTTTAGTAGGTACTAGATAGGTTTCATTGTCTGATTTTCTAATAAATTTGTTCATCTACTCACTGCTCAAAGTTCTTGACTTCAAAATTCTTCATTGAAATCGATAATTAATCACAATTAATGCTGGAAGGAGCACCCAGTTTCTCCCGGAAAATCTCCACTGTCATCTCCGTGAATACAAATAATCGCATAATTCTTAATGGGATTGTAGTTGGTGTGTTATCTGGCAGTAGCGGCGTCTTCGTCAATCTATATGAAGTCATCGAAGGTTGGCGTTAACATCGCAAGTTTGGTCCATACCTCATTGATTTGTCCAACTTCAAACGTATTTGCCTTTGGCAACAAGTCTTATTTATTTGTATTGATCCAAACCCCAGCTTCCTTGAGGTAGTTTTTGACATTAATGCCATGAATATATATCTTGTTATATTTACAGAAACTTCTGGAGCTCCGACATTCTTCAACAATACGCTTAAACTCCAAACTGGGCAACCCAGTGTTTCGTGGCAAATAGTTACTATCATTTCCTACAATACAAGTACTAACACAAGTCCTAACGATATCGTGGTTGGCGTTAACATATGCTAGGCCCAAATACAAACTTAATTCCCTCTGGCAAAAAGTCTTGTTTATTTGTAATGATCCAAATACCAAATCTCTTGAAGCAGTTTTTGGCAATAACGTCATGACTATAAAATATCTCGTTACTTTTGCAGAAACCTCTGGAGTTCCGACATTCTTCAACAAAACGTTATCTTCAAACTCTAAGATTTTCAAGTTGACTCGAGAAAACACTGATTTCAGTAGAAAACAGATGATACTTCTTTTAATTGAACAATAGTGAACTAAAAAGATAAATTAGGAAAGTTCATTTTTTTTCTGAAAAAAGGGGCCAAAAGAGCTTTCATAAGATGTAGCACATGCATGTAGCAGTCATTTAAGATTTCAACGTTTATACTTCGATCTACAAAACAAGTAATTTAAATCGATTTACTATCAAATTAAAAACCGATATTTTCTGGAAACTTACTCAATTGAATATATTGAATGAAATATTCAGGATGAAACTTTCATCTGAAACACCCTGGATGTTAATATAATGTATATTCCAATAGCGAATTCTGAACTAACCTCAATCTTTTCCACTTAACATTTTTAGTATCAAACCGAATTTCTGTAGTGGCTCTGTGAAGTTTACATAATTCCATCGCTTTCCTTTACTATTCAACAAACATCATTTGAAACATAAAGTGAACAAGGCAAATTCTACAATAAGTTAAAATTATCAAACATTATTTCAAGGAAGCTGGTTATATGTATTCCAAGACGAGAAATCTGCATTCATAATGTAACAGTGAATTACAGAAAATGTCAAGTCACCCCGACTCAAGATCTGCATACAGCTATTTCAACATTATCAGATCTCTTCAGTACAGCTTAGAAACTAAAAATTCACTGTAATTCTGCATTTTCGATATAAACAGTGAATTGTTGGTTCCTAATAGTTCGATCGCGATTTGTATTGGGGAACAATAAGAAATATTTCAATTCACTACAAGTCAAGTAGGCTGCACTGAATAAAACTAATAAGATCGAAACAGCTGTATGCATATTTTGAGTATTATCACACTATGAATGCAGATTTCGCGTCACGGGATGAATATAACCAACTCCCTTGGAAGATTGTTTCATAATTTTAAATTATTGAAGAATTTTCCTTATTCACCTTATGTAATAAATATATGAAATAGACTATGGTCATCAAGTATATTATACATGAATTGATTGTCTATCATGAAAGCCAACATTCATCTGAATTCGCCAAGTAATCAGTTGTAGCTTTCAAAATCTCCTCTATATCAAATTGTATCCGTGAATATTAGCTAAAAATCTCTTTCCACAAGAATTTCCGACTCGCTCTCCTAATTTGACCTATTGAAAAAGACCGCAGTGGAAAAACCCGATTTATTTAATTATGCTTTCAACGGCCATTGGAGATCAAAAGACGGATGAGCGGAAAGAAAAACCACACTGAAAAGTAAATTTCGATTTGGACGAACGGTCACTTCACGAAGTGAGCCAAACGAATAAAATTCGGTAATGAACTTTCGCATCTAATTTCTTTGAAATGAAAGGTTTTCGTTTCGATGGAACGTCTTTGTGGTGTAACTGCCGGAAAAGCAGTGCAGTCATTGTCATTCCATTCATTGTATTCCGTCAGAAAAGAGACCCTCTGTCGCCTAAAATTGGAATACTACGCCGTAATGAGCTGGAAATGTTTGATTATTTGATCAATTCACACATTTGAATGAAGAATAGATGACTACTGCATTGAATGAAATAAAATGGCGATTGATGCTGATTGAAGATTGTGACTGAGGTTGATGACGATTGTTGGAGATTGATGGAGATGGATGTTGATTGATGAAGGTTATTGACGGTAGTTGAAAGTGTTAGTTATTGATGATTGAGGTGGTTGATGGTGATTGAATGTCATTGATGGTGATTGAATGTGACTGCTTTTGGAAAATGTTGTTTTAAGATTACTGATGCTGATTGAAGATAACTGAAGTCAGATATTAGTGACTGTCGTAGATTGAAAGTGACTGACGTAGATTGAAAGTGACTGACGCAGATTGAAAGTGACTGAAGTAGATTGAAAGTGACTGACGTAGATTTAAGTAAATTAAAGAAGATTAATGGTGTCTGACAGCGATTTGATAGTAATCGACGGAGATTGATGGTAGTGAATGATTGTGGCTGGAGTAGATTGAAGTGATTGATGTCAATTGAAGATAATTGATGATTTCTGACAGTGATTTTATAGTGATTGACGAAGACTAATGGTGCTTGATAATGAAGGAATGTGATTGCTGGTGATTCATGGCGATTGTTGATTAAAGATGATTTTTGATGGTTACTAAAAAGGAACTATGGCAACTGATGTAGATTTATTGTGATTTGTAGTAACTTATAGCGATTGAAAGTGATTGAAGATGATTGACGTGGATGGATGGTGTTTCCTGCGATTGTTCACGAATAGCTCTACGATTTTTTCAAGCAGCAATACAGTTATAATTAATAAGTTTAAGAAGCATTTGTTCGGGACTGAGGAGATCTTGACAGATCACTCATAGTGACTTTCCATGTTTCTTTATATCATGTGATGATGTGAAGAAATTCTGGATTCTTCAATGACTCTTTTTATTCAAATATGAGAAAAAAGTGATAAAAAAAAGGAGAATGAATAACAACCAATGTTTTTCAAAAGTTAGGAAATTAATGGATTTATGAAAGATATGTGAGTATAATGTTGAAATAAATCCATAATATATTGAATATTTGAACAAACAAAATTATTTGATAATCATCTTTTGAATCACATGGTGATGTGATATCCAGAGGTAAGATAAGACTATTGATATAAATTTACACAAATATTTGAATATTATGACATGACGCAGATTTCCAAACTAGAATATAAACTTAGTTTTAGTAAAGAGCATTATACAAAAATCATTTGAATGAGAATTTATCTTAAACTTTAGAATATCAAATGATAACTCACAGTCGCCACTTATTGAACTTGTCCAACTATGCTGTTGCAGGTAGTAGGTCAGTTTGAATCCCTTGATATTTCAGTTAAATTCCTAGATTATTAGATTATTAAGATTCTATAAATATGTCCATCTATAGAATTTAACACCGAGGTAATAGCAAGCAGTCGAGCGCGTTTAGCAGCCTTCGGAAGGCCATGGGTTCTTACTCAGAAGGAGACTGTTTTGCCTTAACTTTGTATCAGAAGTTCACTCATGGCGTAAGTAAGTCACGCTTGCGAACTTAAAAAAGCGAATGCTGGACTAGTATTCATCATCTGAAGTCGACCCCACCTCCACTTTTTCATAACTTATACGGTCTCACCCATCCTTAATGCACATGTAGTGGAGAAGTGGCATGAAGGGGCCAGGTTTTGGAAGAGCCACTTACATTATTTTGGTAGTTTATGAACGAATTTTGTTGGTAATTTTATTTTTAAGTAACAACACTGATTTTCCGTCACCCACAAACATTTGTCAGTCCGTCAAAACCATCGGACCCCGGCACATCCAGTCAAAGTTTTTGGCACAAAAAAATATGTATTTTGCTTCAGTTAACTTGTGTTTTGTTATTTTATTATAAATGAATACAGGTAAATGGAAAGTAGATTGAGTTTGTGCATACATTTGGCCGTGCACATGCGTGAAAACTATTCCGCAAAAGTTTCGATATTGTTTTTATTTTAAAGGTTTTAATTTTTCAAAGAATAAGTAATGAAAGAGCCTGGTGAATGGGACTTGAAACAGCTGTCTCTTTCATAGCCCTGGAATTGAATTGAGTAAATAATATAAAATATTGATAGATATGCATTTTTTGTCATATAAAATTATTATTACCTTCTCCCCATTTAACCTCTACCCCTACTGTTACGATTCCGAGTACTTCTAGGCAACAAATTATATCATCGAAAATAATGAGACCATTTTCTAAAGCAGGACCAAGACAAAGCACGCCGCGCTCTACGTCTACCGTCGTGACTGTCACTCCCGAAAAGAAAAACTTATAAGAGAAAGATGGTTATGTAAAAAAACCAAAAATTATTATTAAAAAAAATTACCACAAAACAGTCCATAGAAACCCTCAAATAAAACTCAGTACTGCAAGATGACTGAATCGTAATGGCTATCGTATTTGCTGAAATGAGACAAAAGGTTGCTCGGAGCAGAAAAACTTCAAAAACAAATGAAAATAGCGATAAACATATAAAAACAGTGATTAAAGTTGCAGTTTCAGTGCAAAATTTAATTTGTCTGATTGGGCCCATGAATCCTGTGGCATTAAGGGAATTTTTTTTTTTTTTTGAAGACATGTTTCTAATTTGAATAAAACTATATTATATACTCCAAAGTTCCTAAGAAGTCATGGCAGAATATTATTTTAATATTTAAGCGTTTGTTAGGAATACTTAGAATGACTGATTGAATCAAAAATTCCATTAGTTTTCAAAAAAAAAGTTATGAGAATAATTGTCTTCCTGTTTTTTTTGTAATAGTACAATTATTATTATTTTGCATAATTCTCGCAATTACACTTTATAATACATACTGGCTCTTTCATAACTTTCAGTAGCTCTTTCAATACCGAAATGTTATGAAAGAGCCAAAAGACAAATTTTTTTAAAATGAATATTTCGTTGATTTTTTCATATTGTTAAAGGTTTTTTCTTGAAAAATTATCTACTTAAATAAATGAATGATAATTGAAGAAAAAAAAAGTTATCATTTCTTCCACCAAAAGTATATATTTTTGCTCAGTTTGGTAAACTGGCTCTTTCATGCCACTTCTCCCCTACATACAAGTGTGTCCTCTGATCTTGTTTTTTTTTTTTGGTGAGTGGAAAATCCTCATAGGACGCCAGCACAGGTTGTTCGGTGCTCTCTTACTCACTAAAAACCACTCAATTCCCGTCCTTTGTTCGTACCTGGACGTTCTCCGTTTGGCGCAGCTCCCCTGGAAAAAGCCGAATTATGGCTCATACCTTCAGGGGGGCCCACCTGCATCTATTGGTCACGCCTCATCCATTACTCATCCATTTGGTTATTTTCTCTCTCCCTGTCTTCTATTTCTTTTTCTGTCATTATCCTAGTGATGTAGTTGTAAAGGGTGTTCCATTTTTCCTCACCTTGGAGCATTAGGGATACTAGTTCCTCGACTGGTGGCAGGCTTCCCAGTTCCAGTAGTAGCTTTCGCCTTTCTACCCTCCAACGACCGCATTTGTAAAAGACATGCTCAGGGCTATCTGGCTCCCGATGCGCACATCGTTCACACAAGTCCGTATCTTTTTTCCCGATACGATGGGTGTATGTGCGAAACGACCCGTGGCCCGTCAGGAACTGCGTGAAATGATATCCGGTGGTCTTGTGAGTACATTCTAACCATTTTGCTATATCGGGGATCAATCTCTTTGTCCACATTGCTACCTCCCTACCCTGCTTCCACCCCTCTGATCTTGTTGGAGGAGTTCCTTCCCATAACTCATGCAGCCCGCCTAGCTCATACATACTTGGGGAGCAATGAAATACGTGGCCTTTTCATTTGTTCAGAATTCAAGCATTATTTAGACAAGATCTGACGTAGAAGTCTTAGTACTTCGAAATATGCTTCATTCAATGTTCAACGTTTAGAAAATTGTTATCAATAGTGTTTTTACGAATATTCAAATTATACTGTATGACTCACGTTTCAGAGATACTATTTCTTAATCAGATTCTGAGTAAATAACTATTAATTCAGCCTGCATCTGATGAAAGAGTACGTCATTCATTATAATTTGAATATTTGTGGAAATTTCTATAAATAGTGTTTCGTCATGAAAATTAGTATTCTCTTCACAATTAATAATGATGCAGAGAATCATGAAAGCTCTAATTAATTCGCCAATTGGATAAAAATGCTGGACTACAAAACGAAATCCGATAATTCAATGGAAAGTTGTGTGGTTTTGTAGCCCTGTGCATAAGCAGATTCAGAACTATCCACCTAGGCAAGCTACCCTTCCACTTCCATCCCCTGGCATTTCCTGTTTGTTTCGCTAAACCCATTTGAATTCAAAGTAAGATCGAAAGTGGAACGATTCACGCATCATGTGAGAAAGGGTGTGTCCCGGAAATTCTGAATAATTATGTCGCTTTAAGCCAACTTTCATTCAATTTGAAGTGACACTGATTCACTGCTACAACGGGGGTTGATGTAATGGCAACACACTGAATTGAATTTTCCCTTAATGATCACATTAAACCATTTCGTATTTTCATTTACCGGTGGAAAATGAAAACATGAAACTCAATATTTTCAACGTATTTTGTGAACTAAATCAAATTGCTTCAATTTGAATCAATGATGAAATGATTGAATTGAATTGTATGCTCAAGCTACAGATTTGGAGTCAGCATTTTGTGTAAAAATTATTACGAGAAAAACAACTGCACTATTGTTTGGAGAATAGTTTCATATGATATAGTGAGATGTTTTTCACTCGACTTTATTATTTGAAACTTTGTTATTAACAATTTTTTGCTGAAAATCGCTCAGTTTTTTGCGTATGAAATTGAAACTGTCAAACTAAGCGTGATAATGTCAACAGAGAAAATGTAGAGAATGAAAACATGAAAAAAATTGAGGTCTAACGATGCGCTCGGGCCGTTAGTTTCGGAAAAAACGGTCAAATTGAACTGTTTTCAGAAATTTATAACTCGGGTATTTTTTTAGATGTAGCGTAGATCCTGAAGTCAGTATAAGTATCTGACATAAACCTTATACGTGCAAGAAGCAGGCACGGATCTCCAGATTTTCTCCTCAACTAACGGTCCGATCGAGTCGTTCTAACTCTTTTCTTCGTTTTTTCATTCTCTACAATTTTAACGATTATTCTGACAGTTTTGATTTTATAAACAAAAACTAAATAATAATATATAAAAATGAATCCTTATTTCCCTTGGTCACGCTATCACACTTGAACGGCTGGACCGATTTCAATAATTCTTTTTTTGTTGTGTTTATTGTCAGAAGAAGGTTCTTATGAAAGAAAAATTAAGAAAATTGCGCAGGAAATTAGAAAATTTCAGAATACTTAACCATCATATAAAATTATTTTTAATCTATGTCATTTTTATTTTGTCATGACTTGAAATAGAAAAATTCATATTACTCTCAATTGTTTATGCTTCTACGATCAACCCCTATTCTTGCATCGCGATTTTCATTCTTTTTTATTTTATCCACAGATCCGCAATAGGGCTGCAAGATGGCAATCGAAAATAACAATAGTCGGTTTGAGAATAGGTCGTAATATATTTCTCATACTCCCAATGATTAACATTTTTGCCGATTCAGATAGATTTATAGATAGATAGTTAGATAGATAGATAGACAGAAAGATAGATAACTAGATAGATAGATAGATAGATAGATAGATAGGTAGGTAGGTAGATATACATCGGCAGATAGATGAATAGATAGAAAGATAGATAGATAAAAATGATTTATATGGCAGAACGTTTGCCCGGTCAGATAAATTGATAGATAGATATGCAGATAGATAGACAGATATATAGATAGATAAATAGGTAGATAGATAGAATGATAGATAGATAGTTAGATAGATAGAAAAATAGATATAGATAGATAGATAGTTAGATAGATAGTTAGATAGATAGTTAGATAGATAGTTAGATAGATAGAAAGATAGATAACTATCTAGATAGATAGATATACATCGGCAGATAGATGAATAGATAAAAATAATTTATATGGCAGAACAACGTTTGCCGGGTCAGCTAGTTAAGTTATAAGTATAAAATATATCACTAGGTATATCATATGAAACTATTTTTCAAACAATGGCGCAGCTGGTTTTCTCTCTACACTTTTCACATGAAAAATTATCTGTAGCTTGACCTAGTAGTGAATACAATAGCCAACAAACAAACTTTTTTGTATGAACAAAAATTGTTGACAAATTTGTATACCAGAATTATTTCAGTAATTATTTGTAAAAAGTATAATAAATACTCCCAGGGGCGACAGAGAGGGCTGAGCCCCTTCTGGAATTATTTAAGCCCCCTCTAGAAAAGATACCAGAATTATTACAAACCAAAAATATTTATATCTGCGTTGAAACATAAAACTAGCCTAGTTACAAACAAATCTACCTAATTGTAAAACTGACTTAAAATTGTTTATTTGCGGCATCTTTTAACCCGCAAACATGTTGACGTTTTCATCCTAAAATAAAATAGCGAAACGAGCGGCTACTAGCAGGGTTGCCAGATTTTTCAACGCCGTGTCTCACTTTAGACACTGATTTGTCGCCCAAAAGCGCAACCGTGGTTTCGACATGTTAACGGGGAAACATTGGTAACAAGTATTTTTGCATATAAAATTCACTTATGCTAGCAGTTATTTCATACGTGTTTTGCTGCTAATTTGTCGCCCAAAATCGCAATCATGATTTTTTCGCAACCGCACGAAAAAATAGTTCACCCAACATGTTGCCTATTCGTCCAAAAAACAATATAGATATTTTCGGGACTTTTTAATCTAATTACTATTACAATCAAAACCATGATTCTGTTACAAATAACTTTATTTCTATATAACCTGTTCACAAAACATCATTACATCATCATCATCATCTTTGTCTGTGGTTGAAGTTGTGGATTGGTTCTGCTACTGATACATATCAGAATTAAATTTTGCATACATAGCTTTGCTAGGCTCAAATTATTTACAGCAAATCTCATTTATTGCAAAGTGAGATCTAATAGACACAACTGAATTTAACATTTTTAGTATCATTTTGTTTCGAATTTTACATTTAACAATATTCATCAATGAAAATATCCTCTCCACGAATGCATTGGATGACGGTAAGCTTAGAAGAGTAAATGCAAATAGAGCTAAATCTTTAAACATGAATTGGTAGGCTGCATTTTTTAAATCTATAACCTTCCTCCAAAAAATAATAGGGTTATCAGGGACTGATTCACCAAACATCTCTTTCCAATCGACATTTAACAAGTTTCTATATTGTATCTCTATGTCAGATATTCTATTGGGAGTTACAAAAGTAAGTGGCAGCTCAGAAAATTTTGGTCTTTGGACTGGATTTAAAATTATAGCAGGACTAAAACTTCTTATCTGCCGAAAAACATTTAAATGCGAGGGCATGCGTTTGATTAATTCAAGTAAAAGTACTTCAATAAAATCCACACATTTTCCTTTAATTTCTTCAACCTCTTCAGATAAAATATTATTAGCTGTTAATTAATAATTTTCAAATAGAAATACAACTAAAAACGATGAAGCGCAAACAAGTGACGAAACAAGAAAGATAACATTACCTTGGTGGTCTATTTATAAGCTATTTGTTTAATTTATTCAGAGTTTTCTATGACAGATTTTTTATTTGTTATTTTTTCTTAGAATAAATTTTTTTATTTTTCCAAAATGTTTTTCAATGAATATTCGTTTTCCATTATACTCTTCTAGGTAAAAAGATAGAAACAGTTGTAAATTCCTGTCTTTTTTTCAAGTATATTTATTTTAGTATACTTTGTAAAAAACAAGCCCCCTCAAGAATTTGTTCAGCCCCCTCTAGAAAGCAGTGCTGGCTACGGCCCTGAATTCCTCAATTCGAAATCTTGCTTGATATATAAAAATACACTGATAATATACATATATCTTTCTATTTATTTAGACTACTTTACTAAAATTTACAAACACTGGTACTTACATGACTTCATCATTACTATCCTCAATTTTTAATGAATCACTTTCGCAATTAATTATTTATTAATGAAACAACAACAATATTTTAAAGTCAATAAATTAATGAGAGAGTATTATGACTCATATACGCATATACGAATATAGCTGATGCGCACTTCTAGCAACGCTGCCGTGACAGTGTTACACAGTATTTTGTCTGGAGGGTAATATGCGATAAGAAACTGCGTTCCAAAAGATTTTAAAATTTTCAATTCATATCAAATATCATTCATACATTTCATCAACTATTCATGTAAATCGGCATAGTTTCTTAAGACATCAGAAACTAAACTGCGGTATGGAAACAATGTTATCTAGGGGCCGGACTGCTTCCGTATGAATTAATTACGATTTTAATGTCAACCTTCTGGGAATTAATGACTCACCTGCTGACCCAAGCAGAGCTAGATCACCATCCAAAATCCAGCATAACTTCCTAGAAAATCTTGGCAATATTAATATTCTATGCATACTAATTGGGGTAACGTCAATCGAAATTACTTCAACTTTGCAGATTGCCTTCTGCCTGTAAGACTATTATATTGATCTCCAATGTTATGTACAATATATGAAAAGTAATCAGGATAATCGACTGAAATACCGAAATTCATCAAATAATTCCCCTGGTGGGGTTGGTTGATAAAAATGCTTAACAACTTCGATTGTTCTCTCTCATTCTTATAGCAGAGAATGTTACAAATATCAGCTGGTCACTCATGTCACTGCGAAGGATTGGAGTGATGAACAGCTGTTTCGGCCTCATTATTCACAAGTTAGTATCAATAGATTACAATAAGCCACATCAATGATGGATTGTTAAGTTACTGCTATTAATTATATCAAAGTTTACAAAGTATTGAATATGTATTCAATTTAATCGAAATACTCGGTATATTTGAATCACTGATGTTGAAATCAGAACATGAAGGTAAGGTTATGTTGCTACCTGAAAGTACAAACAAAATAAGTTCACTTTTTTCCTACATCGTGATATTTTGTTGAATTTATCTTTATTATTAGGATGATTTCATCGTTTCTTTCATAATAAATGTGTTGATATGTTGGTTGAGGTCTTTTGATGTATCTGCTTTACAACCAACGTTTTTTTCCATTTAAGAAGTGCCATAACCTTAGGAAAGTAGGAATATTTGCATTATACACATTATATACACTGAAATGTTATTTGGGATATTATTTCGTCTTTTTATCACCTTTGCCACAACTCAATACGCCGTTTAAGGTATATGGCTATTCTCTAATATTTTTATTCAGATTAGATCCCAAGGTTCATCGAAAACTTTGATCTAGTGAAACAAAAATCGATGTTTGATACCAACGCACAAAACAAATGTTTAAAGCTTATGAAAGGATTGAAATATTTGATCGTATTCTACTCATATTTGAAACGAACGTCACATTATTAAGCCGCGTTAACATGGGTTAACAAATCACGAACGTGAGCCACGCTTTCGTGAGGCACTTAGCGAAGTGCATCTCGTACTGACAGAGAAGCATATCGAAATGAGATTCCAACAGTCTCAGCAAAGTGCAGTGCGGTTGAGGAAAAGCGTTCAAACACACAAAGGATCGTATTCCAACATGAAATCAAACCATGTACCAAATTTCAGAGCCTCTTTTAATCAATCTGCAGAAACTGAAGAGTTGTGCTAGTGAAAAACAAGGAATATCTACATGACACGGTTGGAAAATCTACTCAAATTTAGATAGTTTGGATTTGCCTCGAAAACTAAATTTCATCTCATTTGGTTTGATGGGAGCCACTGGAGATGACAATATGTACCGTGAAATATATATATATATATATATATATATATATATATATATATATATATATATATATATATATATATATATATATATATATATATATATATATATATATATATATATATATATATAGGGTGATTCATTAATATGTGTAAATATTTTAACAGGAAAATTTTGAGCTCAAAATATGAAGATGTAACCCAATTTGCTCATACAAAATATTTCTCCTTACTGATTTACAGGGTGTTTTTTTTTAGATTATTGAAAATGAAATTGTTCATTACTCGAATGCTGCTTGATATTTCTTTATGATATTTAGCAGTATGTTGAAGTAGTTTGGGACACATCAACTTATAGTAAAGAAGACTTTCTCGCTGTCACCAGTGGCGTACGGCAGGGGCACGGGAAGAGTTCTTGCTTCCTAAATTCTACGCCACTGGCAGAATTGTCGTTCTAGTATAATTTTTCGATTCTCCAATATTTTCTCTGTAAATAAGGCACTCTTGTTTTGTAACGCCAGAGTCACTATTTTTCGAGATATTTAACGTTGAACATATGGCTGCACAATTATTTTGATATTTATGTAAGAGTAATTTCGGTGTTTTTTGTCATACGATTGGATGTATTACTTAAAATAATCATTATTAGGTATTTTGTTCCAATTTATAATAATATTAACAAACAATTTGAAACAGAACAACTACAAAAAATATCCAGCGCTACATAAGAAAGTCAAAATAAATAATCAATTATCAAGATCTTCTTTACAATTTTTGGAAGAATATCAAATTTATGAACAAAACTTAAAAATAATTTACAACAAATGTTCAATGTGATCTCCGTTAACCTCAATGAGATAATCCATTCTTTCGCTAACGATCTTCTAACTTTAAAAAATATGTTGGCTGATTCGCAATAAAATTAGTGGAATTTACAATTTGCTGCCATAGTTCCTGGCAAGTATTTATCGTTTGGGATATTTTTGTAGTTGTTCTGTTTTAAATTGTTATTTTTAATATTATTATAAATTGAAAAAAATACTTAATAATGTTTATTTTACGTAATACATGCAATCGTATGACAAAAAAACACCGACAGACTCGTACTTAAAAATTAAAAGAATTGTGCAGCCATATGTTCAACGTTAAATATCTCGAAAAATAGTGGCTCTAGCGTTACGACACAAGAGTGCCTTATTTACAGAGAAAATATTGGAGAATCGAAAAATTATACTAAAATGACAATTCTGCCAGTGGCGTAGAATTTAGGAAACAAGAACTCTTCCCGTGCCCCCACCGTACGCCACTGGTGACAGCGAGAAAGTCTTCTTTACTATTATTTGATGTGTCCCAGAATACTTTAACTTACTGCCAAATACCATAAAGAAATATAGAGCAGCATTCAAGTAATGAACAAAATTAATTTTTAATAATCTAAATAAAATACCCTGTAAATCAGTAAGGAGAAATATTTTGTATGAGCAAATTGGGTTAGATCTTCATAATTTGAGCTCGAAATTTTCCTGTTAAAATATTTACACATATTAATGAATCACCCTGTATATATATATATATATATATATATATATATATATATATATATATATATATATATATATATATATATATATATATATATATATATATATATATATATATATATATATATTATATATATATATATATATATATATATATATATATATATATATATATATATATATATATATATATATGTCACGGTACATATTGTCATCTCCAGTGGCTCCCATCCAACCAAATGAGATGAAATTTAGTTTTCGATATATATATATATATATATATATATATATATATATATTAAAAATATATATGTTTATATAGAAATAGAAATATCTACTATAAAATGTAGGAGGTTGGAGAAATTTACCCAAATGCATAGATTCGTTCTGCCTCTAAAATCCAAATAATAATAATCTTTATTTAGCACTTGGCTAGTTATTGAAAAGGAATACAAATATTTTCAAAGCTTATTATTAGTTACAAAAATGAATATTGTCTTACTATGTGTCTTTTAAAAATGTACAAACTCTTTCAATGAAAATTTTCTAATTAGGAGCATTTCTTATTATCCCGGGAAGAGCATCAAAGATGCGAACACCTTCACAAAATAAGGATTTTTGTAAAGTTGCCGTTTTAACCCACTGAATGTTATTCATAGCCTTAGCCTGAACGAATATTATATTCATGAAAGTTTGATATTTTTTTTTAGAAAATCGTTAAGATATTTTGGTAATTTTTCATCATCTATTTTATACATTAACCCATTAGTGCATAAAGTTTACAGATGGAGGAAAAACTGATATTTTGAAAAAAGCTAGTTAATATGGTTCGAAGTAATACAAAAAACAAGCACAGGTATGAAAAAAAACATTTTTTGCAAAAATACAGAACATCCGATATGCCAAAGAAACATGCACTCAGAAAGTATAGTAATTTTTGAAACACGAATTTGGATGTAGTCTGACTGCTCATTTAGTGCAAATAAATTTGCTCTGGACTCATCTATTGAAAAATTTTCTTCAAGGTCACCATGATTTTTAATGTTTTCATTGAGATCGGTAATCAAGGGCCGCAGAGTTTGTACAGCTGGTCCTCTGGATCAATTTTATGATTATCATTCAGATTGACGTGTCTCAATATTTGTTCAAATCGTCTTATACTTTCCTGAAGTACATGACAATGTAACCATTTGTTTTAGTTCAATAAAGAAAACATTAAAAAAAAAAAAAACATTAAAAAAAAAGTATTTTTGGTATCTTCCTCCGACTTGACCAGTACATCCGTTTGTTAGGATTTTCCTTATCCAGATAACAATAGAGCTCCAAGAAAGACGTTCAGCTCATCGAGCGTCATATTCAAATTGAGGTTTCTCTGCGATGCATACAAATTTGTCTTGGTCAGTATTCTGCTAAGTAACTCTTATGGCCAAAACAATTTTGTTTTGGTCAAATGAGCCTTGTTAGTTTTGGCATATTTCGATAATGGTTCCTCAACACTTGAGCCAAAATCAAAATAACTAACAGTAGCTGTTTTACTGATTATGATTCGCCTATCATTCAGAACTGCAGTGCGTACTTCATATTCACAATAAGCTCTTAGTAATTTGAACCCCAGATGATTTACATTGCCTTCGAAATATTCATCGTTAACTTCATTATCGCAGTCTGCGTTTTCTACGTCATCGGGAGGTTCAACATAATGTCAGTTGGCTGTTCCACATCATCTTTTTCGATTTCATCCAAGAGATGCGCGAGCGACAGTCTTAAAAAAAAGAAATGAAAACATAAAGTACGCACCTGCTGATAGATACATAAATAACAGTTGACTAACGAAAATATCTACAGGAAAGCACTTTTTGCATACAATCCGATATATCGGATTATTCATAATAAGTTAGTTATTAGTTTACTGCTGAAACCAATTTATGTTGAATCCCCCAGTAGACTTTCATTCACTGATAATCTTTTTAACGTGTTTTCATAACAAAATAATATTTTTTAGCAGTTTATAATTGAGTAATTTTAATTTGACTTACCCACCGTTCCTCTGGCTGTACAATGTTCGGGTTCATGATCAATAAAAAAAACCCTTTTGGATATCAAACAGCAAATACAGTGGGTTTTTTGTGTATTTACACACAAAAGAAGGTTGTTCCTCTCGTTCGCAGCCCGAAAAATTTTTATGATTATGTTTACATTCGCTTAGTGCGCAAAAAAAGGTGATCCGATTTATCGGATCAGATGAACTAATGGGTTAAAACCAGGTTCGCCTTCTTATACTCTGCCCGACAGATAACAAAACTAATGCCTGCAGCATGCCTACTATTGGGGAATATTTATTACAATTAATGATAATGCGCATTACTTTATTTTGTTGAATTTGTAGTCTATCTATATTTTTCCTGAGTACAAGATATTAATAAGGAACAACAATAATTAAATAAATTAAAGTGCGGTAAAATAATTGTGTTATATATATGTATTTTTGCCCATTGTGACAAATAATTTGGAATGCGACGAAAAAATTTAATTTGTTTACCTAATTTTTTATATAGATAATCTATCTGATTAGAAAAACTAAGTTGGGGATCCAAGAAAATACCCAAATATTTTATTTCAGAAACAAAATCCATTTTAGGACCTTTATGTTGAGGGCTTACCCAAACTCAGCATATATTCTACAATTTGTCTTTGAAACTATTACCATGCGTTTTGTTTTTGATGTTTTCAGTTTCAATTTATTTTCGCAAAGCCAATCGTAGAAGATTTTCAGTTCATTGTTAAGGGTATTTGACATTTCCCAAAGATTATTTCCTGCTACCCAAATAAGAGAACATTTTGTTTTTGATGTGTTCAGTTTCAATTTATTTTGGCAAAGCCAGTCATAGAAGATTTTTAGTTCATTGTTAAGGGTATTTGACATTTCGCAATAATTATTTCCTGCTACACAAATAAGAGTATCATCCGCAACTAAATTAACAAATGATTCTTTCAATGCTATATGAATATCATTAACATAAGCAACAAAGTGTAGAGGATCTAGTACACTTCCTTGCGGGACCCCCCATTCGTTTTCCCTTTTACTTGAAAGCCTATTGTCTACTTAGTTATTTGATACATGTTGCTCAGATAATCCTTTATCCAATCTAATGCACAGCCACTTACACCATATAATTCTAATTTTTTTCATAAGGATACAACGATCAATTGTTTCGAAAGCTCGCTGCTACGAACATACTAAGTAATACCCTTTTATCTTCATTTATCTCCTTACGTCACGTTGCACACACATATTGTAGAGCCGATTCACAAGAATGGTTACTCCTAAATCCGGGCTGTCCGACAAATAACAACTGATTACTCTCAAAATAATACCTTAGCTGCTGACAAACAATTGTTTCAACGATTTTATCAACTACACGTAGTAATTTAATTGGCCTGAATTCGGCTTGAACCTTGGGTATGGGGGTTTTTAATTCACCTGGTATCTTTTATTTTTCCAAAGAGGTATTTACAATATAAAGGAAAGGATAACCTATTACACAAAGGAGGTCTTTTACCAATTTGATATTTATCGATTCATCACTGGTACTCTTATTTACATAACCATACACAGTTTTTTTAAGTTCCGAGAAACTAACTAGTTTAAAATTAGCAAGGATCTCCACACAATATTTCTCTATCCTGGAATTCCAGTCGATACTTTCTATACTATTTGAAATTTCACTTATGCTATCAGCGTAAAAATTATTAAAATTTTCTTCTATTGGTCCATCATACTTTCCACAATCTATATCAGTGAAATCTGTCTGTCCACTATTATTTCCTACTAGTTCTTCTAGTGTTCTCCACATTGTTTCCCCATCTCCTTTGCACCTGTCTATGTTTTGATCATAGGGTTTTGTTTTTACAGTACGTAATAATGAAGTATAACTCTATTACGCTTAGTTTTATACTCTCTCCAATCTTCATCATTTCTTGTAAATATAAATTTTGTATAAGCTCTATCTCTGCTTCTCTGTGCCTCTTTGGCTGTCCTTGTAATCCACGGATATTTTGTGAAGATCATATACTTCCGTCTTGGAGCCATTTTATTCACTGCCCTTTGAATAATGTTCATAAAATCTAAGTATACGATGTTCACATCTGTAGAGGTGTAATTCCAGTTTGCTCCTGCTTATTTTTTTATTACGTTAGAGATGGCATCACCACTTGAATTTCTTCTGTAAAAATACTCTTCCCTCGCAGGATTATCTAAATTCTAATTTAATTCCAATTATTTCATGATCACTCAATATTGGAAAATCTCTTGGAACTTCGTTGGCATCAAAATCATTGAAAATTATGTGATCAATTAGTGTGGATGACTTATCAGTAATTCTAGTTTGTTTTCTAACAATTTGTGTAAATCCAGCCACTTCTATGCTTTTTATTAAGTTTTTTGCATCAGTGTCATTCTTCATAAGGTTTATATTCAGATCTCCTAAAATCACAGCCCTTAGCTTAAGAAAAATGTTATCGGATTTTATGTCTAAGTAATTCAAAAACTCTTCACAATTTCCATTTGGGGATCTGTAGATGGCTCTCACCACAAGCGTATCCCTCTTTATATGCACCCTTATAACCAATAGCTGTAGTCAACAGCCTCGTTGCAAAGTACCGTGAAATGTATGCCATTTTTTATGTAAACAAGAGCACCTCCAATGTGTCTGCTGTTTGAATAGCAAACCATTATTTCAGCTCATTTAGTTCGATGGGAGCCGCTGCAGATGCAGCTATGTACAGGAGAAAAAATTATGAATATTTATATATATTTATATATTTATATATATATATATATATATATATATATATATATATATATATATATATATATATATATATATATATATATATATATATATATATATATATATATATATCAGAAATTTTGAAAATCGTGACCCAGGAGGTCTAAAACGAATAAAAAACTATGCCCCCACCTGACTGTTGACTTTCGATAAGCCTGATAGATTTCCGGGGGAAATAATACTGAAAGTAAATATAGATGAAGATTACGAAAAATGGACAAATATGAATATAAATAAAATAAATTCAAATTATATGATAATTTGTTATGTTTATATTAATTCCCTAATTCCCGATTTGATGTCACAGTATTGAAAATATTCATAACTTATCAAACATTTATTTTATTATATTGCTTTCTATAATATTTCACTGAACACATCTGGTTAATTTTAGGATTGAAATATAATTTTAATTTTTATAGTAGAATTTACTTCAAACATACCTTAGTAGATCTTGCCTCTAATATAGAAAGAATACAAACAAAGATATGAAGGATAACGTAAAAATAATTTCTTGTGTGTTATGAAAATGTTTTAAAATGTAATTATTTGAAATCACAATTTTACTTCATGCACAGCTACAGTAATCCCTTACTGTACTTACCCACAATTTTAAAAACTTCTTGGAGTCTTTCGCTCTCGTATACTGATCTTCATAATAGTCAGCGAATAAACTCGAGAAAATATTCTTAATTAACTTCTTCCTTGTGGAATTCGCTTTTTAAATCCTTACGGCAGGCTTTGAGGAGATAGGGATTTTGCTGCGCGACCAAACTAAAAAAATTGAGGCTAAAACCGTAAGAAAAACATATAACGGAAGTGCAACACGCATGCGTCATTCTTTCTTCATCTTTCTCTTTCTGCCGCGACATATACATGAAATTATTGTCTAAGCACGTAGTGTATGCTCACATTATAAATTCATTTTACTCGTAAATAACACGTTTATTTTCGAATAGTTTGTAAATCTTCAACGATATTAAATATAGTAACAATAGCAAGTGAACAAACAAGTGACTTAAATGAAATTGTCACTGATAATTGTGGAAAATTAATTAGCGAAATAAAATTAAATACGTATCTGTTTACAAATATAAGATAATGTACATGGTTACTATTGTTTATACAACTTACATGTGTGCATAATACGTACTCTACACTCTCAACACATTATTTATTCTATTTTTATTATTATATTAATAATCATATTATAATGTCGAATCCGAAGGAACTTCGTTCCTACCTGGTGTCCCATAATACGATATCTTTTTTGTCTTGTCAAACTTATTGAAATCCTGTCTGCTGTCATTCCAAGCATAAGTTGACATACTTCTGCCTCCCAGTACTGCAAGCAATAGAAGCAAATGCTGATTTTTTTTCGCTTAAACCTTTTTTCTCGAAGGATACAAGATTAAAGACGTGAAAAAACTGGATTAATGTCTCACGTTCGTGATTCACAACTCATGGCAACACGGCTTTATCAAACAGCTCGTATCTCGCTCAACCCGAAATTTCATGAACAGACATTAATTGAAGCTATAATACGATTTCATCCTCATTAGTAATAATCAGTTTGGTATATTGTTAACTATCGAATACTACAAAACAGAACGTATTATATCCACAAAGCATCAAATATCTACCTAATTAAACTTAACCTTCCGCTGATAACCAACGGCATACGTACGTATTCACTTTAATTAAACGTTATTCCATTTTAATATCCTCCCTTCCGTGAAATTAATGATGCTCCTGGTGACCCTGACAGGGATACATTGCGTCCAATTCAAACGTATCAACGCAAGAAATCTTATCTAAAATTAATGTTCAATGAATACTAATTTCGGGTATATTCAACAGACGAAGAGATATTGTCTGTTACCGTGGAAGCAATCTGTGGACGAAGATTTAAGTATTAATTCAACTATTAACTGATTAATCCTCCAATCTTCCTGTTCTGATACGCATTCGCTGAAATATATTGAGATAGATGATGGCCGGTTAAAGAAAATAAGTGAATTGTCTCGGTTCATTCTTTTTTCCACACTCTAGTCTAGATTGAAGTAGCTACAGTGTTGTATCCTGAATAAAAGGAAATTGAAAATTTTTAACAAAACACAATTGATTGAAATTGTCTTCAATATTTAAATTAATGCTACTTTTTTTCAGATGCTGGCTACATAACTAATAACTGAGTAATTTAGTCATTAGCTCCTGACAAAATAGTAGTACTTTGAGAAGTTCGTCATATATAAATAATAAAATCAATAAAAAATGGCTAAACACCCCATGTGGGGTTGCGCCGCATAAATGCTTTCTAGATCCGCTTTCTGGGGTGGATCAATCCCCATCATTCCTATAATTTCTCGCTTATTTTCCTCCATAGAGCCCTGTCCTTAGCTTCTTCCTTCCATCCAGCGACACCTATCGTTCTTAAATCCTCCTCCACTTCCTTCAGCCACTTAGACCTGGGTCTTCTTCGCCTTCTCCTACCTCCTGGTTCCCACTGTAGCACTGAGCAGACCATTGCATCCTCTCCTCTTCTCCATACATGGCCGAGCCATTCTATCCTTCGCTTCTTTATTCGTTTCACTATATCTTCGCCGTTCATTTCCCTAAATATTTCATAGTTCATCCATTGCCTGTATTCATTGCTTCGTATTGCTGCTGTTTATTTTTAATCCCATCTTCTCACCTTCTGTTGTTATTTCTAATAGCATTTGTTTCATTATTTCTCGTCGCTTCGTTACTATGACTATGTCGTCTGCATACGCGACCATTTGGCCTCCGCTCGTTCTTAAATTCCCCTTATTTACGTTTCTCATAACATACTCTAGGGCTAAATTGAACAATGTTGTTGAGTGCCATCGCCTTGTCTTACCCCTCTATTAACTAGAAAGTCTTCTGTTTCTCCTTTACTTGTAAGTATACTTGCTTTTGACTGGTTCATAGTCATTGAAATTAATCTTCTTAACTTAGCTGCTTTTTCAGTCCTTCCATCAATTTACTCCTTTTGACTGAATCGAATGCTTGTTGGCAGTCTATAAATAGCATTTCTATTTCAATTTTATATTCATAGGCTTTTTCCATTATTTGCTTAATTATATGAAGGCCATCGGTTGTGGAGTTCCCTTGTATGAAACCGCATTGGTATTGACCTATTATGCCTTCAGATCTTCTAGCTAAACGCTTCGGTATTATTGCTGACAATATTTTATATGCCACATTTAAAAGAGTTATACCTCTATAGTTCTTGCACTCCTGTTGGTCCCCTTTTTTATGAATTGTTACAATTTGTCCAACTTCCCATTCCTCAACCATTTTCTCTTCTCTCCATATTTTCCTAATTAAATGGTAAAGTCTTTCGTGAAGCTCTTCTCCACCGTACTTTATCAATTCAATATTTATCTCGTCTTTTCCTGGTGCTTTCCCGTTCTTACTTTTTTTGATGATTTCTATTACTTCACTTTTTGTTGGTTCTTCTGTTGCGTTCTCCTCCCTTTCTTCTTCCTTTTCTTCCTCTATTGCTTTATCTGTAGCTGCTTCTGTTAACAGTTCTTCGAAATATTCTTTCCAGATAATTTTATATTGCGTTTCTTCTTGTATCACTTCATCGTTTTTGTTTCTTATTCCTCTTACTTTGCCTTTATATGTTTTATTTTGTTCATTTATTTTTTTATAGAAGACCTTTGTGTTTCTACTATTTCTTTCATTTTCTATGTGTCTTATTTTGTTGTCCGTCCATTCTCTTTTAGCTTTTCTTATAGCTTTGTTACAGTTTTTTCTCATTTTCTCAAATCTTTCTCTGTCTTCTGAGTTATTCGTGCTGATCCATTTCCTCCTAGACTCTCCCTTTGCTTTGACCATTTCTCGACATTTTTCATTATACCATTCTTCCCATATTATTTTGTGCTTTCTTGGATGTTCGTCATATATTATTATTCAAATATTTCTGAAAATTGGTATCAATAGTAGTTTTAGTAAAATTATTATAAATTATGACACACGTTTCGAAGTACTATTTCTTCGTCAGATGCTAACTGAATAACTAATAACTGACTCATTTTGTTAGCATTTGATGTAGAAGCAGGGCCGTAGCCAGCACTGCTTTCTAGAGGGGGCTAAACAAATTCTTGAGGGGGCTTGTTTTTTACAAAGTACTAAAATAAATATACGTGAAAAAACGACAGGAATATACAGCTTTTTCTGTCTTTTTACCTGGAAAAGTATACTGAGAAACGAATATTCATTAAAAAATATTTGGAAAAAAAACAAAATTTATTCTAATAAAAAATAAACAAAAAATCTCTCATAGAAAACTCTGAATAATTGTTTGCACTTCATCGTTTTTAGTTGTGTTTCTGTTTCCCTTTACGTAAAATATAATATTCTGAGTTTGAAAATGAATTAATAGATAATCATATTTTATCTGAAGAGGTTGAAGAAATTAAAGGAAAATATGTGGATTTCATTGAACTACTTTTACTTGAATTAATCAAACGCATGCCCTCGCATTTAAATGTTTTTCGGCAAATAAGAAGTTTTAGTCCTGCTATAATTTTAAATCCAGTCCAGAGACCAAAATTTTCTGAGCTGCCACTTACTTTTGTAACTCCCAATAGAATATCTGCCATAGGGATACAATATAGAAAATGTCGATTGGAAAGAGATGTTTGGTGAATCAGTATCTGATAACCCTATTATTTTTTGTAGGAAGGTTATAGATTTAAAACATGCAGCCTACCAATTCATGTTTGAAGATTTAGCTCTATTCTCCTTTTCTCTTCTAAGCTCAGCGTGATCCAGCGTGAAATGGTCTGTACATATAGATGCGTTGACTAAAAAATTGAATTCAGCGTTCTATGCAATAACCAGAATCAAGGATTGTTTGCATCTTAGTTATGTGATGGAAGTTTATTATGCTTTAGTTGACAGCCATATTACCTATAATATTCTACTTTGGGGTAATTCAGCTGATAGTCGTAGAATTTTCATTTCACAGAAGCGCATATTATGAATAATTTTCAAACTGAAACCACGCGACTCTTGTAGGCTTTTATTTATAGAGAAGAAAATTTTGACTACTCCTTGTATTTATATTTATAAATGTCTGATACATGTTAAACTCCATGAGTCAGAATTTACAAAGTTAAATAGTTTCCATGATTATAATACTAGACATGCAGAATTGTTGTTCATACCTAAGCATAGTACGGCTAGGTTTGAAAAATCACCAGCCTATCAGTGTATCAAATTGTATAATCACTTACCGCTAGGGCTTAAGAGTCTTGGCCTTACCAGGTTTAAGAAAGTTTTAAAGTCGGTACTTCTCAAGAAAGGATATTACAGTGTTAGAGAGTACCTGGCTGATAAATTTATTTTGTAATATTAGTTTAACCTGACATGTCCAATACATTACAAAATGTCAAAATGGATGTAATAAAATTATTATTATTATTATTATTATTAATGCATTCGTGGAGAGTATATTTTCATTGATGAATATTGTTAAATGTAAAATTCGAAACAAAATGATCCTTAAAATGTTGAATTCAGTTGTGTCTATTAGATCTCACTTTGCAATAAATGAGATTTGCTGTAAATAATTTGAGCCTAGCAAAGCTATGTATGCAAAATTTAATTCTGATATGTATAAGTAGCAGAACCAATCCACAACTTCAACCACAGACAAAGATGATGATGATATAATGATGTTTTGGGAACAGTTTATATAAAAATAAAGATATTTGTAACAGAATCGTGGTTTTGATTGTAATAGTAATTTAAGTAAAAAGCCCCGAAAATGCCTATCATTGTTATTTGGACGAGTAGGCAACATGTTGGGTGCACTATTTTTTCGTGCGGTTGCGAAAAAATCATGATTGCGAGTTTGGGCGACAAATTAGCAGCAAAACACGTATGCAATAACAACTAGAATAAGTGAATTTTATATGCAACAATACTTGTTACCAATGTTTCCCCGTTAACAAGTCGCAATCACGGTTACGCTGTTGGGCGACAACCCAGCGTCTAAAGTGCGACACGGCTCTGAAAAATCTGGCAACCCTGCTAGTAGCCACTCGTTTGCCGCTATTTTATTTTAGGATAAAAACGTCAACATGTTTTGCGGGTTAAAAGATGCCGCAAATAAATAATTTTAAGTCAGTTTTACAATTAGGTAGATTTGTTTGTAACTAGCCTAGTTTTTTGTTTCAACGCAGATATAAACATTTTTGGTTTGCAATAATTTTGGTATCTTTTCTAGAGGGCGCTGTTACTCACGTTTCGTAGTACTATTTCTTCGCCAGATGCTAACTAAATAACTACTAACTGACTAATTTTGTCAGCATTTGACGAAGAAGTAGTGCTTCGAAATGTGCGTCATGCATTATAATTTGAATATTTATGAAAATTGTTATGAATATTGTTTCTACGAATAATTGAATTATAATCTATGACGCACGATTTGAAAGTAGGTACTATTTATTCGTCAGATGCTTACTAAATAACTAATAATTGACTAATTTTGTGCGCATTTGATGATAAATAGTATATGTCATCATGTATAATAATTTGAATCTTTGAGAAAATTGTTAACAATGGTGGTTTTACGAATATTTGAGTTATAATGAATGACGAACCTTTCGAAAGTACTATTCATTCGTCAGATGCTGTCTAAATAACTATTAACTGACAGTCCGCATCTGATGATAAGTACATATTGTCATGTATTGTAATTTGAATCTTTGTGAAAATTGTTATCAATTATGTTTTTACGAATATTTGAATTATAATGTATGACGCACGTCCCGAAGTACTATTTCTTCGTCAGATGCTGACTAACTACCAAATAACTAAGGTATTTTTTCAGCATGTAATGAAGTAGAAGTACATCTAAATGTGTTCATTATAATTGAAATATTTCTGGAAAGTGTTAAAAGTAATTGATGCGGCCGAAACTTTGTGAATACCAATATTTATATATATATATATATATATATATATATATATATATATATATATATATATATATATATATATATATAGATATATATATATATATATATATATATATAATATATATATATTTATTTATATATATATATATATATATATATATATATATATATTGATATATATATATATATATATATATATATATATATATATATATATATATATACAGAGGCGGATTATCCTTAAGGCAAACTAGGCACGTGCCTAGGGGTGCGAGGGTACAAGGGAGCTCGGTGGCGAAATTGTAAAATATAGAAAAAAGATACAATATAGCATGAAATCAATTGCGCCAGTAAGTAAGCCACCTACTTATACAATAAAAACTATTTCAATTTATAGCAAAAGATAAATTTAACGGATGAGACTGACTAAAACTTACGCCTTACAAGCAACCTTGTTCTAATTCACATAGTTTCTGCAGAAAGGGAAAAATTATAGTAACTATGAGCAGCAAGCCTTGGAACTCTCACTAGCCAGAGAATATGAAAATAATAAAAAGAGGATTCGAAAGAAAAAGCTCACAGCAGATGAGCCTGCCGAAGATATTACTTCTTCAGTATCTGGTCGGGACACATTCAGAGTGATTTTATTTTCAGTAATTATAGACTGACTTGTGGTTGAACTTCAAAAGAGACGAGAATCATACAGTAATTTTTACAGTAAATTTTCAATTTTAAACAACTTGACCAGTTTGAGCACTGAAGAAGTTCAAAATAGAGCAAGTAAGATAGTAACAATGTATTTCGGTGATTTAGAAAAGTGTTTCGTGGATGAATGTATCCACTTGCGTTCTTACTTAACAACGGTAGCTCGAGACGGAAAACTGCCCCGAACAACCAACGCAATTTTAAAGGTTCTAAGAAATGAAGAACTTGAAACAACTTATCCAAACGTTAACATAGCTTTAAGAATTGTGTTTCGATGGCAGTCAGCAATTGCAGTGGTGAGCAGAGCTTTCCCTGTCTAAAGAAATTGAAAAATTATCTTCGCTCAACAATGACAAATATCAAATTAAATTCGTTAGCAATACTTAACATATAATCAAACTTATTGCAATCTTTAAACTATGAAGATGTTTACAATTTCGCAAAACAAAAATTTAGGCGTTGAAATTTTTAATTTTGTTTTAGTTTGTCATTTAAGCTGTAACAAGTAATTGAAAATTGGCAACTTTAAAGTCGAGCGTAAAAAGCTGCTTAATTTAACATACATACTATTATAATTTCGTTTTTTACTTTGAATAATTTCTGAAAATAATTCAATTATTTCCAATTATATCTTACTTTAAGTTAGCAGAGTGCCCTTAAGTTCACTTTAAGTATACTTAAAAATTCAGATCTTGTTGAAAATTTAAACCTGTATTCGTGTTTAACTAAATAATTCGTAAATTGATTCTTTTAATTTACTAAGTATTAATAATTTTTGAAAATTTATAAAAGCACTAGACAATTCACGACGACGTTCGTTTCCTAAATTTGCCCGACCGGGACTAGGTCACAATAATGTATGATATATAATCATGTATGATGTATAATATAAATGAAATATTAGATGATTTAATTAATTTTTATCCTGTTCGATAATTTAATTGATAAGAGTATCGTCTGCCAGATATTATTATACAGGGAATTTCATAATTTTCGGGTTTACATGCCAGTCGTACCTTAAAGCTCTAAAATATTGTAAACCGAAATCGTAAGATTTTTCCGACAATATCGATCTCATGTAAACTCAATCTCTTTTTTCCTTAGCCCCCATCTCACGACGTTTTCCTAAGGAGCGGTACCTACATCAGTTCAAGTCAAACTATAGTACGATTTATTTTTAACATAGGGGCGCCGATGAGATGCTTGCCTACGGCGCTTTGAACGCTTAATCCGCCTCTGTATATATATATATATATATATATATATATATATATATATATATATATATATATATATATAAAATTAAATCAAATCAAAATTTATTCAAAACAAATATTCAAATTACATGAGTAAACCCAAAATACCCTTGTTACAAAATACAAAGGTACTAGTATTTGAAACAAAATCTATTTCTTAATCTATCTTAAATCTAGGAAAATGATCTTCTGAACAATTTTGCAATCAATATATCAATATACAGTTTGTCACCTAAACTAGAAGTTTGTGTGTGAACAAAAACTGTCCCAGATAAAAACAAACTCATGTAATATGGCCGTTAGCACTAGCTGATACCTGAATATATAATGCTCAACAAAACTAAATAATTATAAAACTATACAATAATTATTATCACCATTGAACTGAAACATAATCCCAATGCAGAAGGGAATCGAGACCAATGGACCACACAGATACCCACAACATTCACTACCACACATTCAAAAAATTTCAAAAAATCATCACCCTTTGTAATTGATATATTTTTTGACGTCAATATTTAAATAGTCTCTGAGAAGTCAACTGAATCGTCACCCTGGGCAATGCGTTAATAAACTTCGCATACATAAAACAATATTTTTTGAGTAAAATTCTTCGTAAATGAAGGGATTTCGAGGTAATCAGCTTGCCTAGTTTTCATAGCAACACCCTTTGTTAAACGTTTCGTTTCCTAATCCATAATATTGACTGATACATGTACATTTTCCTAACAGTTAGATTTTGCCTCATCATACAACGCAGAGGTAGAGTGTAAACGGTTTTTTTTTTCAGAACCACCCTGAGGATACTATTCTGTGCTTTTACTACAGGAATCTAAAGCATTTTTATAGCACCCACCCCAATATAACAATACAATATCTCAAAATTGGACTCGACAAGCAGCATTATAAACCCCGAGTAAATACTTTTTTGTCAAAATGTCCCTCAATCTATAAAATTTGTAAACTAGTACTCTGAGTCTCTTTGCCAAGCCATTTACATGTTTATCCCACTTCAAGTGCTGATCAAGTTCCACCCGAGATATCGTATAGCATCGGTCCTTCTGGATGTAGCACATGAACAATCAGGCAAAGCTTTTGCAAGCTGCATCATGAACCCTCAGAATATCAAGGCCCGGATGATCCGCCATTCGTTGCTGAGAAAGTTACAACTTTGATTTTAGCATATTTAAGCTGAGAAGGCTCTTGATTCAAGAAGTTGTAAATTTTCTGCATAGCCATGTCAGCTCTCCTTAATATTTCTTTCCATGTATTTTCCTTCAAAAATAGCTACAGTGTCATCAGCGTAAGATATTATTTCTCCATCTAGGTTCAGCTTCCCAAGTTGATTCATATAAATCAAGAATAATTTGGCCCCAATATCGTACCTGAGGTACTCCCATGGTAACAGTAACAGGATCACTCCTCTCCTCCCCAATTTTCACTACCTGTATTCGCCCTTCAAATATGTACTGAATATATTCAATGGCATTTTCCACGATACCAATAGCTTCTAATCTTTCCAACAATCTCTCGAAATTAACTGTGTCGAAAGCTTTTGCTAAATCTAAAAAAATAGCAAGACACTTTTGGTTATAACTGTTCGCGTGGACAACAAATTTAATTAATTCAAAAATAGCATCTTCAGTACTTTTATTTCTCTGAAAACCGAACTGACTTCTGCTCAAGATTCCGTATTTAGTAAGAAATGCCAATAATCGAGACTTTAAGCAGTGTTCGTATATTTTCGCAAAATTATTTATAACTGTGATAGGTCTGTAGTTGGTTGGATTTCTCCTATTCCCCGATTTGAAAACAGGAATTTTAAACGATTCCTTGAACTGTTTTGGCGTAGAACTTTTCGAAAAACATAAATTCATTATGTGAGTAAGTGGTTTCAATATATGTACATGACACCTTTTTATTAATCGTGCGGATATATTATCAGGACCATTAGAACAATTTGATTTCAAATTACTTATAATATCAATGAGTTCATTTTCTGAAACCGGTTTGAGGAAGAACGAGCCACCCCCTTTATTATCTCTATTATTATTTTCCGTAGTTTTTTTAGGTTTTCCTATTTTGCTAGCCATTTTTGTACCAATATTACTGAAAAAGTTATTAAAATGATTTGCGATGTGTTTTTCCGATTTTAATACTTCTCCCTGATCGGTTTCCAGTACAATTTTGGTTTCTTCACTGAGCCTTTTGCTGTTTGTAACCTCTTCGATTGTTTGCCAGATTTTTTTGGTATTATTTTGCGCTTTTTTGAATTTGTCTGCATAAAAATTGTTTTTTGTATTCCTTATTAAAATATTTAGATAATTTCTATATTTTTTGTACTCAATTTTTTTTTTCAATACTGTTTACTCTAACCATTTGCTTTTTCAACAAATCGATGTCGTATTGAAACTATCAATCCCCGTGTGATCCATGGCTTCAGTTTCGGTCTTTGTTAGATATATTTTTGGATGAGAAATTTTGTTTAACGATTGTATTGAATATACTCAAGAATCGATCGTAACATAGCTCTGGACTCGACATACTGACAACACTATTCCAGCTCTCTTTTGCCAATGTTTCATTCAAATTCTCGAAATCTATTAATCTAATTTAAAGAAGCATTTTCTTCCCGTTTTAGTTTTTTTGGAGAAGTTAAAATTCAAAAAAGCATGTAGTGATCAGTTAAGGAAGTCTTCACAATAGCTGGAACAACGTTAACATTTTGGATTCATTTTCTGATAAATGCATGATCAATGATGGACCTTTTTTGATATTCGTTTACCCTTGTAGCTGTGTTTATATAAGACAGAAAACCGAACTCCCCCAATACTTCCCAAATACTCATTCATGCTTACTAATTTCACTTACATTACATCCCTCCAAAAGATCAATGTTAATATCTAATAAATAAAAAGCTCCACCCGTTTCCTATGGGCATGAACGCCCGAGAAATAGTCCGGACAATTCATTTATGTTACAAAATTTTTATTTTGTAGAATGTGGTCTATATGACGCGGTTTATACCGAACGTTGTATCGTTCGCAACAAACGTGAATCTGAAGTAGCTTAAAGTTCTCAGTGAGGTCGATGATATATTCTTCATATATAATAGAATCCCTTACGTAAACGTATAACACCGTCGTTTTGAATATATTCGTGGAATTATTGTAAATAATATTAAAACGTGGAATATAAAACTCACTCACCTCTTTCAAGCCCCATGTTTCGGATAGAACGATTATATCTATATTTTTGGCCCCGAGCTCCTCTAAATAAATCAAAAATTCATCAAAATTATGATTAATACTTCTAATATTAAGCTGTATGATATTTAACGAATGTTCATCCAATAAATTGTCTGTGTGTAACGCTGCTATGGTCTCGTACTCCCTGGTCTCGACTCCATCAGCATCAACGAAATCAGAATTAAACTGAATACTTGTACTACTAGTGATTTCAAAATAAAAAAAACAATAAAACTAAATAAACGAATACAATCAAAATTAGGTATAAGCTTAATGTATCCAATCCAGTGAAACGATAACTCCGCGTATACAGTTAGTTTATTAATCGAAAAATATGTGTTCTACAAAACTCAATTCATTTTACTCCGATATTCTAGAAATTCATTTTACTCCGATATTCTAGAAATTCATTTTACAATTTTTTTTTTATATTCTAGAAGTTGTAATTTGCTTTTGATTTTCACCGTACTCCCATCAATGCTAGCAAATATACAACCATCAAACGACCATGCATTAGTTTTCCCAAACAAAACCCTCGCCTCATTCAGCAACTCAACACGAAATTTAGTGAGATCTTCACAAATAAACAGTTTTGCCATTTTGAATTTTTTGACGTTTTTAAGGACAGTCTTCTTATCCATGAAGTTATTAAACTTAACGATTACAGGCCGTGATTTTCCTGGTCTAATTTCTTTCCCAATACGATAAACATTTATATTTTTAGTGGAAATATCTGGTATAGCACACTTCAAGAGATCAGCTGTCTC
>JARQZK010002229.1:415000-430000 GCA_030704885.1 Cynegetis impunctata | reverse complement strand
CGCCCTTGTAGCAATCAATCAATCATAAAAGTATATTGAATATATGAATGAATGAATGTTTATTTGCATGTGTTACTAGAACATCTACATGTTTATACTTGTCAGGTTAAAATATGTAAAATAAATACAGTATACAATAATCTAACGTAAACTGATTAAGACAGCCAAAGAATGTTCAAAATAATCAAAATTAATTACTATGGTATCACGAAAAACTTTTGAAGAAACAGTTAAAACAAAAAAATATAAATATAATAAGCATATATATATACAACAAAATATACACACACATAAAACAGTAAATCATCGTAAACACTGATCAACTTCAACAATGTTGAACTCCTTGACGTCATTAATATTCTCCCGCACAAGAATACTCTTAAGTTTACCCAAGAATGAACTACGTGACATCTGCCTGACACTCCTCGGTAGCCTATTGTAAAGATCCACACCAATAAAGTTCACTCCATTCTCTGCCACCGTGAGTCTGAAATAATTTTATTTAGGGGGTACATGTTTTTTAAAGTTTAAAATTCTCTATGGGCAGTTATAGGGGTGTAAAACCTTCTTCAACCGTTTATGTAATGTTAAATATTAATTTACTTTCCTATTGTGTTCATTAATATGAAAATTCCTAATATCCTGATAGGGAATGCGGCGTGGACCCTTGCAGCAGCACAGACAGGCAACATATTCTAATACTGTTCAAGAACGCAGCCCTCTATTGAACACAAATTTCGACAGTCATCTGTAATTACAGCTCCAACAATTATACTATTCCTAACAGAACGTGATTTAATTCAAACATAATAACCACAATTACAGTGTGCGAACTTACAGTTTGTGTCAAACAATATGTGTGAGTGTTTTCACTTTGTATTTCGAAGGAGATATCAATTAGTATAAACCTCAATTTTTTGTGGGTACTTGTTGTTATACAAAAGTCTTAACTTTTCACTAACTGTACCTCTTACTGTTTATAAAACCTGATCAAGCAATAAAATAATTCAAAATGTAGGCGTTATAAGAGTTTTCTTTCATTAAGACCATGGTTCCCGTTAATTTAGTATTAGTCTCAACTATTACTGATATATATATATATATATATATATATATATATATATATATATATATATATATATATATATATATATATATATATATGAGTGGATTCTTCAAAAGATAATTTCATTTCACCCAGTTATTCATGATTTTCAGCTCCTGATTAATATCGCACTCAAATTACGCTATTGAAGATATTAGTTGTGCATTTCATGCCAGACCTTCTCTGACTTCTTGACAATGCTTGAGAACTAATGATGATAGCCCTAACTTTCCCCATTTTCCGTCGTAGACAGAGATATATTTCCAACTTTTTCAAGTTATCCATTCGATTAGTCCTTTATGCCCTCCTTAATTAATTATAGTCCCAAGTTTTTCAGCTCTGCCAATAAGAGCGGAATTTGTTGAATTTAGTCAAGTAATTCGTAGTATCGTAGTAAGAAGGCTTATTTCCCTCTAATTTTTAATTGTGGAAATCAATTAGATTGTAGGAATTGTCTCAATTGAATTCTACAAAATTATATACATTTATATATATATATATATATATATATATATATATATATATATATATATATATATATATATATATATATATATATATATATATATATATATATATATATATATATATATATATATATATATATATATATATATATATATATATATATATATATATATATATATATATTTATATATATAAAACAAATAAGGAAATCTCTAAAGCAATCAGACGGGACATTAGAGACTACCATGCTAGAAAGACTGGAGAAACAATAGAGAAAAATGGAAGTTTGAGAATACTGCGCAACAATCTCGTCAAAGGCAAATCTGAGAGAATCAATCTGAGAAATAAACATGGCAACATCACCTCAAACAGGGATGAAATCCTGAGAATCGTGGAAGAGTTGTATTGCGAACTATACCGGAGCCGCATCCAAGTACCCCTTAAGTTGAACATGGTTACACAAGAGCGAGGTGTCATAAATCAAGGATCAGAAGAAATGCCAGACATTATTATTGATGAAATAAAAGAAGCGTTGTCGAAGACGAAGAACAACAAAGCACCCGGAGAAGACGAGATAGTTGCAGAAGCAATGAAAGCCGGTGGTTCTCTTTTATTGAAGAGAATACACTCTTCAATCTATTCCTACACCAAAGCACTATCCCGGATCAGTGACACAAAGCGACTACTATACTACTCCATAAAAGGAGAGATAAAGCAAACCTGGAAAATTACCGCCCAATAACACTCCTTAGCCATCTCCACAAACTGTTTACCAGAATTATAACATCAAGGCAAGAAAAAAAACTCGAGCTTTACCAGCCAAGAGAGCGAGCGGGTTTCCGATCGGGCTTCGAGACAAATGATCACCTAGAGAATATATCAAAGTTTTTATAGATTTTCTTCACATGCACATAATAAGAGATATTGTTAAGAAAGTGTTGCTTTTGAAACATACCACGACTTGCAACGTATTCGCAAGCTTCGATTACGACAGTAGTCTAAGAAGCTTTTCAGTGCATCTATATCTGGTTATCAATAAATAGCGACCTCAAAATCATTTCAGTTTAGTTGCTGATAGGAATAGCTACATCTGGAGCAAGATCTCAGAGACGTCAGATATTACTTATTTTCTCAGCAATAATACGTATGGGATAAAGTAGTGTTTGTATGTACATTCAGTGTACGCATACTTGCTAGCTTAGGCCGACGGCCAATTTCCAGGTGCAACGTGCTGAAGGTCTCTTGAATTCTCAGGGATGATTTTTATATACATATGCTTCAAAGAATACAGCAAAAATTAATAATTCTTACTGCCAGACACATCCCGTCGGCGGAAGCCTTTTCCAGGCGCTTTGAAGGCCACAAAAAAATAATGGAATTGTACTTATATTCTCTGTCGTGATTTTTATATTGATATTCAGGGTACTATTTCAATAACTTCTGTGAGCAGCCAGACCAATCGTAAGGGCCAAACATCTCCCCTGACACACATTAAGTGTCCCTATGAGTATGAGCGCAAGCATATGATTCACCCGTTTAAGCGCGAGAGAGATTATCTATGCGCGTCGATCCCTCTTCTATACTTACTGTCTACTTTAGCTTGCTGTATGCTAGAGTATACCTACGTACTTTTGTGTTTAATATATATTTTACACAAACACTTTACATTCTGCTTTGAACAGACTCGATAAAATACTATATACTAAACAGAAAGGTACGTATACTCAAACATAAAGCAGGCTAAAGTAGACAGTGAGGGTGCATTCGCTGAAAGTACATACGAACACTACTTTATTCCACACAAATTATTGCTGAGAAAATAAGTAATATCTGGGAGCTCTGAGATCTTGGACTAAATTGATCCCTTCAATTCTGCTTGTGTTAGCGTCTTACAGTACTCTGTCTGCATTATAATTAGACAGTAAGTCACATTATTTAGTAGTAGTTTTCCTAAAAGTTGTCCCAGAAAAAAAACTTCAAAATTGGTTTTTGTAGAATTAATAAAGATAATTAATAAACAACGTTCATAACTTCAACATATATCTAATTTCAATTCCATTAAATACTGAAAACATAATAGGCAAACGAACCAAAAGATATGAAGATATATCAGTATCACAATGTAGCTTTAGCCAAATATGTTTGTATTATGATAATTAAACTTTCACTCATTTTCATAGATCAAAAATTTTCTCTTAAAATGTTTCATATTTCTTTCATACCCGCATACACATCTGACATTAGTTTTCTCCATGTATTTCGAGCTTTATTCAACGAAAATAGAATAAAATGAATGAATTATGTCCAATATTAGAGACGCCACAAACCGTTATATACACTCTACCGGTAAAAAAACCAAAACCGAATGGAAATTACTGAAGCTAGACGGAATTAACTTAAATTGTTGTAGCATCTAAAATATATAGCAAATCGATTTTCTGCAAGAGGGAATTTAGTGTAATTACGCGAGCACGAAATCTTAATGTGGAAATTAAGGAAACAATTCTGCCGCTAGGTACAGTTATTGCTTGATTAATTGGAAGGAAATAATAAAATGTAAATGCTGTAGATGCAGTTGGTTACTTTTGTGTATATCACTATACATTTGCGTAAATATTGGCAATAAGCCATAGTCTAAACCATCATTCCTTTTCTACCTTCTGGGACATTGTTGTTTACGATGGATTTTAATTTCAAACACTTGCTATGAAATCATTTGCACATGAGCAATGATTTAAATATTCATCAAGATGATTAACAAATGGTTTTAATGATATCTCTTCAATTTAACCGATTACTTGATGAAGAATCAATGAACCAGTGAGCAGCAGAAGCTTACTTAAAGTCGAATTTTATCTTAATTTTAGTTCTTTTTCACATACAAATTTTTAACCCCCTAAGTCAGTTTGGAAGTAGGGGTAAGTCGGTTAATCGTGCGCGGCGGCTAATGATGCGCAGCATATTATCAGTAGAAAATGTCAATCATTTATTGGAATTCATACACTTCGTGCCATCTCTTAGAAGATAGTTTAAGTTGCGCAGCCATTTGGGCAATTTCCGCGGCAAACGCAGCTGTCATCGTGTCTGACTACTATTTTGGTTGTTTACTCTAACTTTTGTGCGTGTGAAAAGAAGATTGAAAATGTTAATGAGGATTTTTTTGTTTGGGTAATTATACTAAAATAATCAACGTGGTTCTAGCTATTGTAGGAGCGATTCATCTAAGGTAAAGAACCTCCAGTTTTATTTTGGTGAATTTTTATAAGCATTAGGTCCATGTCGGGTAATGGTGCGCCATGCGCTCAATTAGCCAACTTTTTGAGTAAGAAGTTTTTGGTGTTATTCAGTATAAAACAAAATGTTTTCTGAATAATTTCAGATGCTAAAATATACCCGCAAAACGAATAAAGCCTCTTGGGACGCAGACAAAAAGAAAAAGTCTTGTGATTTGTTGCAAATGACGGGGCAGTTAAAGATGACGGAAAGAAGTTTTAATACCAGAATATACAATTCGCAAAAGAAAGAAAGATGAATATGATGGAGGATGTGATATTAGTGGGTCCACATCCCATTTTTTCACAGGTCCAAGAAAAGAGTTTAGCGAGTCACGTACTAAAAATGGCAAAACTTTTTTATGGTGTCACAAGAAATGAACTTCTGCGATTAGCGTATTCTTATGCAGTAGCTATCAATTTAGCTATAAAATTATAAATTTTGTAAGCAAAACAAGATTGAATTGCTAGCCATCACACCACATAATTTTTCTTTAGATTTAGCATTTTAATGTCCACTGAAAGCTATGAAGGTTATGACTGTGATTTTTGTACCTAAATTACAATTTTTTTATATTTTGTTAATGTTCTAACAAATAATATATGTCTTCCTTGATGCTTCTTTTGATTATATCTGATACACCATACTATATTTACAGATTTCTGGTTGCGCACAGTTACCCTGACTGGTGCGCACAATTACCCGCATAGGGTGGATAATCATGCGCATTGTCAGTTTATTTCTTATTTCGTTCTCAAGCTCATAACATGTTTTTTTGTGATATTTAGTTCATTGGTGTTATACCATATACAATGAAGAATATCTATGCCAAAATTCAGAATTCTAGATGCTATATTCAAGAAAATATCAACCCGGCTTCTTAGGTGCGCACAATTCACCGACTTCCCCCTACTGAAGAGAAAGACAATTATCGAAAACCTGCAGAAATGATTGGGACTTACTGTAGATCCGCAAAGCTAGGAAATCCTCAAAAACGCTTTAAATTTCAACATCAAAATTTCGGCATTAGAAGAAATCATTTGAACATGCAGAAAGCACTTCCATAACAGCAACTCAATCTTCATATCAAATTTCAATCGTCTAACTCAATCATCAGAAAGAAGCTGTGGAGGTGTGCAAAACCTCAATAACCACAGAAAATCAAGATCGCCTATCCGAAAATAGCAGGGGTTAGAGAAAAAAATTTATACCACCACAAAAAACGTACTGAAAAATCAAAAATTTGATCGTGAGACTGAAAGGTCAAATGTTCAAATGAGCTTTTCCGTGTTTTTGGATGTACTCTTAATCAAATTTTCATCAATTTCACGTTGTGTGATATCTCCAAATCGATTCATAACGGCGATGAAACGTGCAACTTCTTTACTTTGATGTTTTTGTTGAAATATTGTCATGAAAACGTGGAATTTCCACTGTAATTTTTTGAATTTCTATTTAGTAACAGTACCTACTGCATTGTTTTTTTTTTTTTTTTTTAACTCGAGGGACCTACAGTTTAACGCCGGTTCCGAACGGCCAATGGGCTTGTAAACAATGTACATTACCCAACACTCAATCTCATAACTAGAACCACTAAATTCAGGACATAAAACAACGCCCAAGAGCAAGGTGGGACTCGAACCCACATCCTCGGTCAACAAACGGTACAAGGCGGTAGTCGCTCACCGCTGGTCTACCGAGGCCCCTACTGCATTGTTATAACAATGTACGAGTGAAATATTCATCTCAATTTTTTTCACGATATTCGATACAATAGTTGAAAAACATGAACAATTACTCCATTGAACAAAAACAAGACTTGTCATTATAATAATAATAATTCATTAATATTTTAAGACATTTGACAAATGTATAGGATAGGTCAATTACAAACAATTGCAAAATAAAACAGCACTCAACAATTAAAATACAATCCGTAAAATGGAAAATTTATCTGAGAGTTACAAAACAAAATAACAAATTAAGATCAAGGTATTAAGTGTAAAGTACAAAATTATGTCATTGCATTATCCAGCATAAACTCCTTCACGCCATAATAACCCTTGGATAGTAGTACTGTCTTGAGACATTTTTTAAGTGGAATTTGGCTTAGATGTCGAAAATTTTCAGGTAGATGATTCAGGGATTGATTCCCTGATATATATGGCTCTGTTGAAATTTAGCAGTTTTGTGTCTAGGGATAGTCAGTAAAGCGCTATTTCTCGTCGGTTAATTATGAACCGTACTATGCGTTTCAAATGAATTGATATTCCCCTTTATGAACAGAATACAGTTTGAAATATATATACATGGGAAAGTCAAAATTTTATGTCTAATGAAATATTCTCTGCAGGATTCTATTGGAGGCAGATTCAACATACGGATAATTTATTTTTGAGAGGAAAAAATCCTGAAACTATTAGTTGAGTTTCCCCAGAAAATAATATCGTATGACAAGTAGCAATAAACGGTGCTATAATCAACAGTTACCAAGGATTCGAATGGCATAGAAGCCCTTATGCGGGATAAGGCATACCTCGATTTATTGAGTATCTTACTCAGATAATCCACATGGTCAGACCACCGTAGGTTCTGGTCAACAAAAATACCTAAGAACTTCACACGTTTTGTAGAGGTAAAGTTCGTTCCATTATGACTGAACTCGACATTGGTTATGTTATCCTGTGAGGAAAAATACACATACTCCGTTTTGGAAGTATTACAAATCAGGAGGTTCCTATCACACCAGTTATTGAAGCTGTTCACTATCATTTTTGTCTTGATGATAAGTTCGTCATGAGTGAATGCTGTGACAACTACTGAAGTGTCATTAGCAAATAAAGTCAGTAATTCAGCATTAATATGCTGAGCTAAGTCGTTCACAAAAAGCAAAAAATTAATGGCCCTAGAACGGAGCCCTGAGGCACACCAGCATTCAAGTGATGCTTTGCCGAGCAGGCGCCATTAACGTTAACTGTTATCCGCCTGTCTGCCAGATAATCGCTGGTCATCATGTTCATTATGTTTATTATCACCATGTAATTAAAAAATATAATTTGTTCTGCTATTTCATCGGGTAGATTGAGAACTGAATAAAAAGGTTTTTCTCTTATACAGTTAGTACCTTTCTAGGAACTTCTGAAAAAATAATAATAAATAATGGGCATCGAAGAATATATATTACAGGCATGTTGAATGTACAACAGCATATATCCCCAATCGACAATAGAGAAATCTGAAAATTCATATCTTTTACCTGTTTCGGTCCACTTGCAGAAAGAATTGCTAATGTTGTACCTAAATGTAATATCAAAAATGCTTTTAAACCTAGAACAAAATTCTCAAGATTCAAGATTTCACTTCCAAATTTGAAAACTCAGGAGTTTACAAGTTAATTTGTCCTGTATGTTTGTATTCAGTGTATATAGGTCACACTAGTCAAACGTTCCAAACAAGATTAAAAGAACACTGACAATATTTTTGAGAAATGAAACAGATTTGAATTTCCCAAACCATTGCCTCGGAAACCACCATCCGTTTCCATAAATAGATAATTTCCAAATTATTCACAAATTGCCGAAAGATGCCAAGTTGAATTATTCATTAGAAATTCCCAAACTCAATAGTAATACAAACTTCAATGCCGTACTGAAGGGCTAGATTGGCTTGATTTATTTTCTTTTATTTGATATATTCAATACGTAATATATTCTAACAACATTTGAATAATAAAACTGAAAATCTCATTTTAATAACCAGTCCTCAATGTAATTTATTCTTAGGCCATTATCTCTAACAACTCTACCAGAATTTCTTCATCACCCTGGTAGGATGATACATGTATAGGAGACAAATATTCTTCTGTATTTAGTTCTGAACTCAATCTACCAAATGATGATTGTGTGATGATCTGCATTTTCGATCTAAGCGGTGAATTGTTGGTTCCCAATATCTTTGGTGGGAGGTCGCTCTGGGTTGTTATCCAGACATTGTTACCGACCACGATTTGTATTGGGGAACCATTAAAAATTTGTTAATTCACTCCGAGTCAAATAAGCTGCACTGATGAGATCTAATAAGATCGAAACAGCTGTATGCAGATTTTGAGTCGGGGTGACTTGACAATTTCTATAATTCACCGTTCGATTGTGAATGCAGATTTTGCGTTGCGGAATAAGTATAACCTGCTACCTTGGATAATTTTTTTAATTATTAAAGAATTTTCAGTGGCTCCGTAGTTCAGTGGTCAGTGCGTTGGGCAACTGAACAGAAGATCGATGGATCGAATCCCGGCCTAACCAACGAATTTATGCGGAACCACCTCTCGGAAGGCAATGGCAAACCACCGAGCGGTATTCTGCCTAGTAAAGCCTCTCTGTAAAGACGTTCGGAACCGTCGTGAAACTGTAGGTCCCTTCTATTCGTGTATCGCTGTATCACGCACAGCACGAGTAGTTGTAGAGAGGTCGCCACATCCTAAACGGGTACGGCACCACAAAAAGAAGAAAGAATTTTCCTTGTTCACTTTATGTAATGTATGAAATTGACTATGGTCGACAAGTATGTTTTTCATGATTTGTTTTTTATCTATTTTTTGATAACAAACATAGTAAAATTAAGTTTTGTTTTTATTCATCATTTTAGTTTTCGAATTTCTATTTATAATTTATTATGGTACAGTGATACTTCTGTCTGAAAAACGTAGATTTGTTAACAGGGTACAATAATAGTCAACAATTAATTCATGTGACCATAGTCAATTTCGTATATTATATAATAATAATAATAATATATATTTATCCTTTCAGACATTACATAAATGTATAGGACACGTCACATACTAAATATACATATTAACCTAACAAGTAACAAATTAACTTATTAGGAGAAAGACTAACAGAATTCCACTGAAAAATATTCTTTTAAGCTGTAAAAGCAGTGTTTAAACAGAATCTTCTTAATTTCCTTCTTGAAACATAATAAATCTAAGGACCTAATCCCTTGGGGGAGACGATTGTAAAGTTTGATTCCTACATAACTAGGCGATAACTCAAACTTAGAGGTAGCATGCGTGGGAATACATAAAGTGTCCTTATTCCGCGTATTATACTCGTGAAAACTAGTAAGTTTATTCAGATTCAATAACCTATGCCGAACAAACAAGAGACAATGTAAAATATAGATACAAGGCAATGGTAGAACTTTCTGCTGAATAAATGTCGGTCGGCAGGACTCCTGGGGTTTCAAATTATAAATGAGGCGTATAATCCTTTTCTGTGTGAGAAAAACTCTTCCACTTCCAGTCGAGCCACCCCACAAAACAACATTGTAACTCAGATGACTGTGAACGAGTGCATAATACACCGTGAGTAGGCTCTCCATTGGCAACGAGTGTTTAAGACGACTAAGCGCGTAGAATGATTTGTTTAACTTTTTACTGAGTTGATCCACGTGACAGTACCACCTCAAATACTTGTCGACATGTACACCCAAGAATCTTACACTATCTGCGGATCGTAATTCATGTTTCTGAAAATCGATAACCAACGCTTCGTTCCGGTTCATTTCACGCAGTTGAAACTGCATAAATTCTGTTTTATCTAAGTTTAACATTAGAGAATTCTTGTAACACCAATCCGAGAATTCCCGGATGAGTCTCTCACATTTTAACTTGAGTACTTAACTATAAAGTAAACAAGGAAAATTCTTCAATAATTTAAAATTATCCAAGATAGCTGATTCTATGTATCATACGACGTAAAATCCGCATTCGCAACGCAATAGTGAATAATAGAAAATTTGAAAATTTCAAGTCATCCCGACTCAAAATCTGAATACGATTACAGCGAATTCAAGCTTATCAGATCTCTTCAGTACAGCATACTTAACTTGTAGTGAATTGACATATTTCTTATTGTTCCCCAATACAAATCGCGGATGAACCACTATATGGGTAACAACCCATAGCGCCCTACGCCAAAGATACACAGAGAAAAAAGTCGAATAATGGTTATTAAATATTTAATAGTCGTAATTAAAAACTTGAATACTATTTGGGACAGATATACAGTTTAATAGAGGTAGGTAAATTATTTTTCCTGAACTGGTATACTTACCTGTAGCAGACACTCTGTTAAGTAGTTCATTGGACGTTAATGTATAAATATATTTATACTTAACCTACTATTGTTAAAGTGTTTAATAACCTTGACTAAACAGTTCGACAACATTGACTAAACAGTTTAATAACATTGACTAAACAGTTTAATAAGCATTGAACACTAGATAATTCCCTCTGAAATATTGCTATATTATCTTAAAGTCTTTTTCGCCTGCTGTAGGTCGACACTTTGATGATGGTTATTCAACAGTTTCATAAATTTTAGGTATTGCACACAAGGATGGGGGTTATAGTGAGAATACACATTGATACAAAATAGGCCTGTATTTAATAAAAACAATAAACTAATAAATAATGTAGTTTAATACAAACATAATAAACTAATAAATAATGTAGTTTCAATACAAACAAAATATATAAAATAATAAATAATTATTTCGTCAATACATAAGCTCTCTTCAAAAACTTTGTTCAAGCTATTCTGCCACGAGAGGGTATATCATCCTTTTAGGCTTTCCCGCAGTTGGGCAACAAAAAAATATAAATAGTCAAACTCAAAATAATCTTCTTGCAATTACTGCTCTTTATATTCACGCCGCATTGTTACTCTGTATAATATATGTTTTCTAGAAAGATACCAAACCCCACTTCTCTAAGGTCTTTGGAAACTCCTCTTCTGATTTCTTACCTATGTGGGGGACACAAAACTTACACAAATATTAATCACAATGATGTTAAAATGCACCTTTACAAAATTCAAATGGAACACCGAACCTCAATCTGAGAATGCAACAGACTAGTGACTACACTACAGAGTCCACAGACAAACTGAACTGACCAAGCGCATGGCGCATGTAGCCGCCCGCCGCAGCGTCACTGCGTGCATAGCGTAGGTTACCGACAATAGGCGAGCGATGACGAAACAGAAAAAATCTACTGAACTATTACCTGCCGTTATTAAACTGGTAATAACAGTTGAACTATTTCTTCCACTCATCGAAAACAAGGATTGAGGGGCAACTATACTAATGTTAGGTCGATTGTTGCATACCTATTATTAAAATCATTGAATAAAATATATCAGGCAGAAAAAAAGTCGCCTGTCGCAGAATCATGGTTCACCTGCCACTGAAACTCGATATCAGAAACATTTTTTCACTTGTTGTAATGGTACAAAAGTTCATTAACATATTTATGGTTATTAAATTTTTCTCAAGTGTACTTGTATACTTGAAACGTTTTTCTCTGTGTATTCTTCTTCTTCCTATGCCGTCTCCATTAACGGAGGTTGGCGACCACATTTTTGAAAATTTCTCTGTCTTTAGCAGCATGAAATAATTCTTCAGCATTCATATTTGTCCAGTCTCGAATATTTCGCAGCCATGAATTTTTCTTTCTACCGATTCCCTTTTTCCCATCTACTCTACCCTGCATGATGACCTGCAATAGCCTATATTTTTCGTTTCGCAGATATGCTGTTTTGCGTATTTTGATTGTTTTTAGCAATTTTTTCTCTGGACCCATCCTTCTCAACACTTCCTCGTTGGTGACTCTGGCCGTCCATAGAATTCTCAACATTCTCCTGTATATCCAGATTTCAAAGGCTTCGATCTTCTTTATTATATGTGCCTTTAACGTCCATCTTTCCACCCCGTAGAGTTGTTGGGACCAGACCTAGCATTCTACAAACAGCAGTCGTTAAATTTCTGTCGCATAGTAACCGTCCGAATTTTAAGAATGATGCCTTTGCCATTTCTATCCTTACCCTAATCTCCTGGTCTGGATCCAATTCGGAGTTGATATAGACTCCCAGATATTTGTACTTTTCAACTCTTTCTATGTGTTGCCCATTAAGGGTTACTTGTGCGTTATTTATACGTCCCTTCGATATTATCATAAGCTGGATCTTATCTATGTTAATGTCAAATCCCATTTGGATGCATTCGTTCATCACTGCATCTAGCAGGTTTTGTAGATCTTCCATACTTTCAGCCATAATCACTGTATTGTCTGCAACGAACGAACAATTCACTGTTTAGACCGAGAGACAGATACTTCCTGACATGAATATGTCTACTCTATGACAGAGGCCTATGGTATTCCAGAGCACACTAACTAAGTGTTTGAAAAAATCTGGACATACGCTCTGTATATCAATTTCATATATTACATAAATAACAAGGATTGGTATTGTTGAAAAATAAGAAATATGTCAATTCTCTCCGAATCAAGTAAGCTGAACTGAAGTGATCTAATAAGATCGAAACAGCTGTATGCAGATTTTTAGTCGGGGTAACTTGACATTTCCCATAATTCACTGTTACAGATTTCGCTTCGCGGAATATATATAACCAGCTCCCTTGGAATATTTTGTTCGATAATTTTAACTTATTGAAGAATTTTCCTTGTTCACTTTATCTTTCTAATAATGTTCGTTGCATAGTAAAGAAAAGCGATGGAATTATGTAAACATCACATATCCACTACACAAATTCGGTTAGATACTGAAAATGTTAAGTAGAAAACATTGAGATTAGTTCAATGTTCACTATTGGAATATACATTATATTCAACATCTAGGGTGCGTCATATGAAACTTGCATCCTGAATATTTCATTCAATATGAAGCGTGGAAAAATTTCCAGAAACAGGTCGGTTTTTAATTTGAGGGTAAATCGATTTAAATTACTCGTCTTGTTGATGTATAGTATAAACGTTGAAATCTCAAATAACTGTATAGTGCATGTCATACATCGTAAGAAAGCTCTTCTGACCATTTTTTCAGAAAAAAATATATATTCACTATTGTTAAATTATAATTAGTACCATCTGTTTAATACTGAAATCAGTGTTTCTGCAGGTCAACTCAAAAATCTTCGAGTTAGGAGACAACGTATTGTGGAAGTGTCAGATCTTGACTCGGAGGGGCTTGAGCTTTTCTATAATTCACTGTTCCGATGTGAATGCAGATTTAGCGTAGGAGAATACATATAACCAGATCCTTTGGAGCACTATTCAATAATTTTTAATTAATGAAGAATTCCTCTTCATTTCACCTTATGTTGAAATAATATTCATATTTAAACTGGATATCGGACTCTTATCTGGTTCATACGCAATATTATGGGCTCCGAAAACTATCCTAGTGCCTTAAATATATCTGAAAGTTGAATAATTATTAATCAGTTATAATGAATTATTGAGATATTTCTCACCATAAGATGGAAAAGATTGAGTAATGAAAAGGTTACGTGTATCATTCCTCCCTCAAGTAAATATGAGGATCACGGTGTTGAGTTATGGGTAGGAATTCCTCCACCAAGACTATAGAATACACTTGCATTAGGCAGTGGCGGGTGATGAGAGAGGACTCTGGAACTCCGGGACTCCGCCCCATGAAAAGGTGATAAAGAAAGAAAAATGGGGTTTAGCTTTGAAATATGAGTAGGTGAGTAGAAAGGTACATTGAGAAAATTATTGATTTAGATAAATTGATAAATCCTTTGAAGATATTCTAATGGATAAAGATTCAGCCTAAAACCAAAACCAGATCTATCCGGATATTGTATCGATATTTCAATATTTGAATTGAAACAGAACTATGTATATCCAAATATTATTTTTGCTACCTCCCTGAAGCCAAACTCATGATACGCCACTGGCATTAGGGATTAGTGCTACTAGATAATTTCTACAACAGAAGATGTGAGGTGGGGATCAGAGGATGAATACTGGCCCAGCACTCGCCTTTGTAAGTTTGCAAGCAGTGACTTCTCTACTCTACATCATGAGAAAACTCATGGCAAACCAGTCGACCCCAAGGTTTGGACCCGGGATCTCATGAATTCTAGATAGGGATCCTAAATACTCTGTTTATTATCTAAGTCCATAAGTTGGCAATACAGTTCGCAAATTTATTTCATACACCTTCGAATCAGCTCAGGTGGCGCAATTTGTCCAGCACCTCTCAAAGTTCTCAGCTGTAATCCCTTTGGGCATCTATACACACGTAGTAAAAGTGTTATATCATCCT
>JARQZK010002229.1:335000-410000 GCA_030704885.1 Cynegetis impunctata | reverse complement strand
ATATAGCTACGTTGGTGTTCGTGTATTCGAGTTTTGAAATTTCTAATTGTACGTCCTATATAGAATTTTTCACAATCGTTACAGTTGAGTCTATATGGATTTTTGATTTGTTGTTTTTAATAAATTTTCCAATGCTATTGTTGGTTTATATGAAACTTTGAAATTTTGTTTATGAAGAAACAATTTCAGGTTTTCGGAAGGTTTGCCCAAGTATGTTAAACTGTTATAGACTATATTTTTCTCGGATATAATTATGTGGGAAAACTTCTGAAATTGCCATTTTGTATTTTTTCTTCTGAATGAGAGTGTCAATGATATTGGGTGAATAACCATTATTTACTGCAATTTGTTTGATTATATTCAATTCCTTTGGGAAATTAACTTCGGACAATGGAATCTTGAAAAGCCTATATATATTTAAACCTGTGAAAGGTTAGTTTTTTGTTACTTTATGAAGTTATGAATATGAACTGTCACCAAGTAAATGGCAATTCAATTCAACTTAGATATTACATTGAAAGATTATTGAGATTGAATTCTCGCACATCACTTGGTGGAACATCATAAAGAATAAAATTTAAAATAAAACAACATAAAATAAATAAAACATAATTAAAGAAACTTGAAGTACCTACATAATTCTGGGTCAATAATAAGGAAAAGACTAACATCGGAGAAAACAGTGGCGTTCACAAAATATTTTGCGACGAATGTCCTGCTGTTTATATTGGACAAATGGGAAGGAATATAAACATTCGTGTTGAAACACAACTGGCTTGTCCGCACATTGTATGAAATTTAATCTTTTTTTTTTCAACAATACCCAATTGTTGCGTTCAGGTAAAAAAGGAAAGCTTCTTGACCTACTTAAAATTCTCGAAATAAGTTCCGCCCATACCTAATAGTAAATTTCCCTTTGTAAACGAACAAATTGATTTTCAGGTATCGCCTTTGGTATTGTCTGTTTTATAGAATAAGATTGTAATACTCTCATGTAGTTAGTCTTGATAATGAGTTCATATCTCGAAACACTATCGACTATCATTTCCTGTTGAATACGTTACATAATTATTTTATATAGTGAAACTAAAGCCAAGTACTCTTTTATTTTAAATTTTAAACTTTATTAAAAAATTGTAATACCTCATCTATTTGAACTCATATTTTGGTTGCTTGCTTTACACTTCCTGCTTTTATTCATTCTGCTTATTGCACAACAATACATCATGTTTTTTTACGGAATTACTTGAAAGTTTGTAAGCCCATCTATATATAATATCTACCTGTACTAGTCACTGACTATTTTCCGTCGAATAGGGTTTTTTATTTTCAGATTGCTAATTTTCCCAGTTGGTTTTCGCATCTTACTCAGTAACCACAATAACTCGATACAAGTGCAAATTTTGAACCCTCTAATTCAATTTATAGCGGGTTTGGGTTTTCATCTCCAAAAACCGAGAATGATAAATTTCGAATATATTGTTCATATTTAATTTCCACATCTTTTGCTACCGGTTTGAAAATGTTCTGCCCACGCTCCTTCCCTTCTATTTCCTTCCCAAATCCCATGTCAATATCATCTCGATCCGCACACCAAAGTTTAGCCCTCTAAATTGATGAAACAAAAGTTAGTTAAATTGATAAGTCGAGAAATAACAGTGAATCGGGTACGTAATATTAGTAAAACTTCTTCACCATCTTTTTCACGATTAAAATCAGATCTGTCTTGCCTTGGTGATGTACAAATTTCGCTCGTTCAGGTAATTTATTAGAACGAATGAATATAGATATTATGTAGGGGTTCATAACAAAGTTGGCAAGGGTTTACAATGTTCTCTTTCACTATAGTTACCTTCCGATGTAGGTTTTTCTTCAATTGTTTTCTCTCCCAAAGAGAACAAGTCAACACACGAATTCGTGTTTTATTATCAGTGTTTCATTAATCTACTTCTTTTAAATCTCATAGTTATCTCGAGCATAGTTTCATATAATTCTTCAATTATTGAACAATTTATTTTGATTTGAGTGAAAAGGACGCAAGATGATATGATATATTCAATATAAAAAACAAATAAGCCTGGTATTTCTATTCTTCGATATCAAAATAAAACGAACTTCAAATCTCGGTTTTCAGTATCAATAACATACTATTTAATTGGAATTAACTATCAAAACCGCTTATTTTCGACATATAAAATACAACAAAGAAAACGTATCATAATACAAACAAAGTTAATATATCATTCAGACAGGATTAATTTAAATTTGCAGTTGCACACAAAATTAAACTAATCCATCAAATATCTCATTTCCATCAAGAACGATACAAAAATATAATTCAATATACTAATCAAAAAGTACAGAGTGATATATTATTGTATCCTCATAAATATTCTCCGAACTCTGTGCATGTTTCAATTTCCATTTCATATATCCTAATTAGGAAAAAAATTTACATCACTGTTTCTACGTTCATCGGACGTATACTCGATGTAATGGATCCGACCTACTTCTGGAATTATTATGCTCTCCCTCTTCACTGTTCTTGTTTATCGTCCATTGTTATGTATACTGCCACCGAACTGTAGGCAGCAGAAGCTAATGCCGTGTTCGTTGTGGCAAATTTGAATTTTCAATTTTACTTGTACTGTTGCCTCCATTTCGAGATTAACGGGTGCTGTAGGTAATTAGAAGGATATGAATGTAGTATCACGATACCAAAGGGAATAATGTTATGGAAGAGCGCAATATTTTTCATGAGAATTTCAACCTAGTTTCAAAATTATCAAAAAATATTTGCTACACAATTCATTTTTAAATATTCTATTATGACTCGAATTTTTTTCATTATGAGAACATCTCACTTCGGAAGTAATTTTATTTGACGATGATGCTAACAGGTCAATTGGTGGTTCGGCTTTGGATCAAGTTCGAATTATTTGTGAGGACGAGCGCAGGAATGCTGAGCGTTGGTTTGCTGGAGACGGTCTTTGTATGAATGGTGATAAAATAAAGTGCATTGAATTTAGCTTAAAACATCTTGATAAGGCCGATGGAACCAAGTTCTTTGGGATTCATGGTGATTGTCGCCTTTCGTGGAAACCACACATTGTAATCATTGCGCCTAAGCTAAGTACAAATATATTTGTGCTTCGTGTTTTGACTGGATCTATGTCGGGAAAGGTACTGAGACTGGCATATTTCTCTTTATTCGAATCTATAATTCGATATGGCTTATTGGTGTGGGGTCATTGTTGTCGAGCTAGAGAGACCACATCCAGACAGTTAGTCTTCGTAGAAGAAGAATTATCTTAGGGTTAGATTATAAGGCCTGTTGCAAATGTAAACACAAAGAATTGAACAAACTGATTTTATGGATTATATATTCATCTTTACTAAATACAACAAGCCAAAGAGCCATGGAGAGGGCAATGCTGGGGATCAGTCTCAAAGACAGAGTGCGCCATGTGGAGATCCGAAGACGCACTGAGATCACAGATGTTGTGGCGCGGATTGCTGGCCTGAAGTGGCGATGGGCAGGATACGTCGTAAGGCACGAGGTGGCCGAAAAAGATCGTTCAGTGGAGACCCCGGACAACAAGTCGGAGTGTAGGAAGACCGCAACGGAGGTGGCTGGATGACATCAATAAGATTGGGGGGAAAAATTGACTACAAGTAGCGTCAAACAGAGTGACATGGAAAGATCTGGAAGAGGCCTAAATCCAGGAGTGGATGGAGACGGACTGAGAAATGAAACTACATACATACATACGATACCAAGGAGTCTATGTTGTTGGTATTAGTCTTCACCTACCAGTAGATTTGATATTATATAGAATTTCTTCAGATTGAGATGGTCGCACATTGCACTTAATTACTAGTGTTGGAAATTTTTTAATACATTGCCTCATGAAATCCGCACCTTAACTATCAATAAGTTTGGATCTTTACTGAAATATATTTTGATAGAAAATGTTGTTTATTTTTTTACTGAGTTTATTTTCCTGGATGTACATAATATGCTGATGTTTACGTTTCTTATATTATATTCTATGTTTTTGACCTGTGGAAAAACAAATATACCATGTTTCACTGCACCAGTTACTGGAAGTGGAAGCTTATAGCAATTAGTCTCAAGCGATTAGTCTCAAGCTACACGACATGATTTCAATCGAAGGTATTCCAATGCTGGACGGAATTGATGGTCATGCGGGAGTAAAACCCCTAAAGTTATAGGAAACTGGAAACACTTCTGAGGGTAGAGCATTCCATAGATTCTTGGTTCGGTTGAGAAACGCATACTAATAAATTGTTCTTGGGATTTGAACGGCAAATTGGTTTGTACTATCTGCATTTCTTGCGTGACGATTAAATTGAATTAATAAACCCCCAGTTCAAAATGATCTTAAGGTGGTTTTTTGTGAACAACAAATTGATAGCCGGCTGTAAATGCTCAGGCAGGCATAGTGTTGTTGCTATAAGAGTAGCGTCGTAGCGAAGGTTACTATGTCATAAATATGTATTAGAAACAGAGTCGTTGTCAAGATTGACCCTTGGGTCATACCGGCGTTAATAATACGCACGTCTGAGATTGCAATATCGACCGCAACAACTATTTGTTTTTCATATAGAAAACTTTCGATCAAGTCTTCGATAGATGTTCGTGGAAACTGTAAGATTCAGAAACTTCTGTATCAGTTTGTGCCAAACTCGGACGAAAGCTTCAGAGAAATCACTGCTGATAATTCTTCAGGATTTTAGATAACTTTTATCCGAACATGTGTGAAATTGGGTAAGTCACCCATTGAACGACAACGTCAAACCCGTATTTAGATTATTTTTGTCGGTATATTTTGCTACCTTCAAATTAATGCAGAATTACTTTCGGCAATACAGTTAGTAAGGTAATTGAGCAGTATTTTTCATAAGAGGTGAATATTTGAATTTGAGTTTCGTGATTTTCTAGAGTGTGAATATCATGAAAACTCAAAGATATAACTTTGATATTTGGAATGAGCAGGAAGACCCCAAAGTACCTAAGTTATATTTAAAAAGAATACTATCATCTCTACTCTAGTATTTTCTTAATCGCGAGAGTAGCGTGACAATACCAAATATATCTAAAAATAATGTTATAATGTGTATTTTAGATAAAATAGAAAAAAAATTATCACATATCTTCAACAGTGCGACATTTTCCTTCTCGTTTTCAAATTGATAAACTAAAGTCTCATTTGTATATACATCCCTATTTATAACTAGAAGATATCGCAGATTGGGGTAACGTCACTGATTCCTCATTAAATCTCAATTCTAGAATACCATCTTCATAAACTGTAATTGTAATCTCCTTTTTTCAGAAATTTCCGAGGAAGACTCCAGCTCGTGTCAACCGCCCCAGCTGGCCATGAACGGCAGCGAAACGGTGAAAGGAGAAGAGCGAATACGCAAGGAGTATACGCAAGTGAAAGAGGTGAAGTTTTCAGGTTCAATCGGTCCCCTCGGAGATCGTCGTCTTTGCAAAATCAAGTGTATAGGGGGGCAGTGGGTGGGCCCACTTTGTGTCGATAAACAAGGTAAGATTTATATTCATAATTGGTAATTGATGAAGCCGATACTTGATGAAAATTGATATTCATAATGATACAGATACTTCAAGAAACATTCAATTTCTGAACACGAACGTAGCTTTGATATAAAAAATATAAAATATTCATATGAATATTTCATCGCTTGAGAAATCAACCAAAAAGTTAAAAATTAATTAAACCAAGTACCTACGAAGCTAGTTCTACGAGTTTCAATATATATATATATATATATATATATATATATATATATATATATATAAATATATATATATATATATATATATATATATATATATATATATATATATATATATATAAATATATATATATATATATATATAAAAATATATATAGATATATATATAATATATATATATATAATATATATATATATATATATGTATCTACCTATATATATATATATTATATATTATATATATATATATATAATATATATAATATATATAAATATAATATCTATTATTATATATATACATATATATATATATATATATATAATATATATATATATATATATATATATATATATATATATATATATATATATATATATATATATATAGGGTGTTATTTAATAAGTGTCCGATATTTTACAGGACGATTCCTCAGTTATTTATGATGTGAAAAGTTCATATAAGCATGGGTCCTCTAAGCCTTTATTTTTGAGATACAGGTTGTTAAAAATTTTATTTAATTTTTGTTACTCGTAGGTAATTTTTGAAATGAAGTCGATCTTTGGACGAGAACTGGTATTTGGGTATTTTTCAATAGGAGAAATTCAAATTTTATCTTAGTTTCGCACTTAATTGTAGGGGTGCCACCTACAGGCCTTCTTCTCTTTTTGGAAGACACAACTTTTTCGTGCTTGAATGTATCACATTGTAAAGAAAAAGAATAGATTCGTCTATCACTTTTACGTGAAAAATGTATGGTCAGAAGTCGCTACATGCAGCCGTTTTCGAGATATTTTGACTTAAATCAAGTATGCATCCAATCTTCACAGTGATTTGCAACTCTTCAAAAATAAAAATATCGAGTAGGCTAGAAGGTTTATCCTGCAATGTTTTTTTAATTTTTACGTATCAAGTAGTAGGTTAAGTTAACTAAACTAAAATTGAATAAAATCTTCAACAATCTGTATCTCAAAAATGTAGGACCCATGCTTATATGAACTTTTTACCGTATAAATAACTGTGGAAGCGTCCTATAAAATATCGACCACTTATTAAATAACATCTCTCTCTCTCTCTATATATATATATATATATATATATATATAAATATATATATATATATATATATATATATATATATATATATATATACCACGTTCCTTCGTTGGTTTAAACTTCTTTCTCCAACCACTATGCACTTCGCAAATTTTTTTTTTCACTAAAATGAATTATTTTTAACTTTTCATCTTCACATCTCGACGCGATGCATTTCGCGCGCAATTTACGACCTCAATGATGGAGCTCTGCTGCCCAGTTTTATTTTTACAAATGATCTATTACCCATTTGTATTATGATAATCATGGATCGAAATTAATACTTATTAGAGCAAACAAATATTTTAAAATTTTTTATTTTTGTTCATACAAAAAAATTGCGATTTTCACAACAACTTTGATAAAATTTTCACAATCACTTCTGGATGAATTCGATTTAAAAATGAACAATAATCCACTAAAGTCTACAACAGGATACAATACCACTTCAGATGCAGTTATTTCGAGACACGCAAACATGTGGTTTTTACTGAAGTTCACAAAAATCAATAATTACTTAGATTTAAGTACATATAATTAATACATATTTTTTTAATAATGAATCAGAAAATATTTATTTTCATAACATAAAAAATTTTATTAATAGAATTGTATTTCCATTTTTTTTTATCCTCAAACGTTTTTTCATTCAATTAGAAACTCTGAAACGGTGTTAATTTATTTCATTGTGCTTGTTATTTAATACATATAATGTAGAAATATGATAATAATTAATATAATGAAGAAATAATTCATAAATTATTTAATTTCAATTGCATAACATAAATAATCTTGAGTACTATGAGTGTTTTATTCGCACCTGCGCAGAAGTGTAGTACGAAAACTAGAAATATTCAAAGATTCTTCTGTTACTGAAACTTACCGCTCTGGCACCCCTGAATGGGATGAAGGATGAACGACGAAATTACAAGGATAGTCAAAGCAACAACCCTCCGACTTTCCTTTGACCGTGAAGGGAGAATTTACGATTGAGTTCGTGTCAAAGAATTCCAAATATTTAACAGTCCAACGGAAGGACAGATTGAAATTGATTTCGATCGGCTTTCGCTCAGTGTCAAGTTGAAAGCAAGGAAATTTTACTGCTCCCATAGGGGTAGATAGGACAGATAATTAAAAGTTGAATTTTACTTCGTCGTTATCCCAATGCCCAATAGATTTGGTTTTCGGGTAAATTCAGACAACGTCAAAAAGATGGACTGTTATGAAACGTTACTCCATTGTAATGTTTTTGCCTTACTCATATATTGTGCTATGACTTTCAATTAAACCATTCTAGTGAATTTCCTGAATTCAACGTAAGATTTATATTTTTTATCAGTTATAAATGACCGCTTTGAAGGATGTACAGAGTAAAAAAAAATATGTTTTGAAGGATTTTTGCATCCCCTCCATATCAAGTTAAAACGTTGAATATAAATAATCACTGTTTTGATTAAATTGTTTTCGACTGCAGTTTCGTAGTACTACTATATTTCCAAGCGAATGAACATTTTTGCATTATACAGTTTTAGTAATATAAGGCAGGTGGGTATATAAAGAAAGGGTAGGTATACAAAGGAAGGAAAATATTATAATTGCTGGGAATTTCAAATTTTAACCTATGTAAATGAAGATCTTGCTAACAATATAAACTTATTCTAGAAGACATCAAATAATTGGGAATTCTGTACGTCTGTTTGGTCATTTAACAAATTGACTAAATTATTTTTATTATATTTATATATTTCTATGGATTCTAAAATACTGAGGCTCTTATTTTTCGGAGCTGTATGTAAATTTTTTTTATTATTTATGTCTTAAAATATGTGACCAGAATCTAGGAAGTGTTTACAAAATTCCTTATTCAATCTGAAAGAATGTTGATGTACTTTATATCGAGTAGCAAAATTTCTGCTTGTTTGTCCTAAATAACCACTATTTCACTCATTACAACTAAGATTATAAACTCAGGATTTCTGATTAGGAATAGGTTTATCTTTAACATTTAAAAACGATAAGAGATTTTTTGTAAAGGTTTGAACGCTACTTTCATATTATATTTGGAGAGTAAATTACCGATGTTGTTGGAAATTGATCCGAAATAAGTTAACGATTTGTATATTACCAAAACAAACATATACATCATTGACTTATTTTGGTTCAATTTCCAACAAAATCGGTAGCTTACTCTCCAAAAATGATATGAAAGTACCATTCAAAACTTCACAACAAAAAACCCAATTGTTTTTTAATGTTGAAGATGAAACTGTACCTAATCAAAAATCCGGAGTTTATAAGCATAGTTGTAATGAGTGTAATAGTTGTTATATAGGAGCAAACAGGAGAAATTTTGCTACTCGATATAAAGAACATCAACATTCTTTTAGATTAAATAAGAAATATTGAAATTTTGGAAAACACTTCCTAGATTCAGGTCACACATTACCAGACACAAATAATATCAAAACTTTACATTCAGCTGCAAAAAGTAAGGAACGAAGTATTCCAAAATCCATAGAAATATATAAATATAATAAAAATATCTTAGTCAGCCTGAAGGACCTCAGGTCGATGGCCATTAATAAACGTTTCTCTCTCTCAGTCTCAGTCAATTTGTTAAATGATCAAACAGATGTTCGAAATTTCTCATTATTTGATGTCTTCTAGAATAAGTTAATGTTGTTAGCAAGACCTTCATTTACATAGGTGAAAATTCGAAATTCCAAACAATTATGATCTTTCACCCCTCTTACTTTGTATACCTAGGTACCTGGCTAATGTTACTAACACTATACAGTGCAAAAATGTTGATTCGCTTGAAAATGTAGGAGTAGGTACTACGAAACTGCAGTCGCAAACAATTTAATAAAAAACAATTTAAATTGTTACTCAATTATATTTAAAAATGTATTATCATGAAGTAACGGACAAATCCAGCCAATATTTAAAAGGTTGAATATTGTACGTCGATGTAAGGAAATTGCTTTTTTTAGCCGTCACCATTTTTATGGTTTTTAAGAATTTTCTCGCCACTGCAGCCTCTTCAAATCGAGTTAATAGGTTGAACATTTCTATATTAATTTATTGATGTTAGAAGAAAATACAATCTCAGTAACAAAGCTCTGCTGCTTACGCTTTTTTGATGATGTGATATTTTCAAGTTACCTCAGGCTTCTAATTAACGTGTAACGACAATTCCAACTTTTCTACGGTGCTTTGTTACATAATTTATACAGGAAGATAGCGACAAAATATACCTTCAGACTCATTTCTATTCGATGCCTGATAGATGATACCAACTTTCGTAGAGACGATGAAGTCCTACATTTCCAGGAAATTAACAGACTGTATAAGATGAGATTAGGAAACTCCATAAATGTTTCTTTCGACGATGCGACACAACCGTGACGACAAAGTTGGCTTTTCCTGCTTCCCGCTGCGGGAAAACTTGTGTAATTTATAAAACAGTACGGAAAAGAAACTGCAAACAGAGTTATAATTCAAAAACTTAATGCTTCGTTCCACGGTGCAAAAAAACCACGTTACAACGCGTTAGAGGTTTACGGACGAGTGGAACTGAAGACAGCTTTACCAAGTGTGAACTACTTCGGATTCTTACAAGAAACACTTGGAGATTTTCATTCAATTAAGCAGGAAATTTATCCATTACACTCATTGACGAATTTAATTTAAAAAAATTCTGTCTTATAACGAGAAAATATATACAAATTCTTCAATAATTAAAAAAAATATCAAACAACTTTCGAAGGGTTTCTACATTCATTATAGAAAACGTCAAGTCACCCCGACTGAAAATCTGCATACAGCTGTTTCGATCTTATTAGATCTCATCAGTGCAGCTTATTTGACTCGGAGTGAATTCCCAAATTTCTAATTTATCCCCGCGATTATACAGACTTCCTGGCATGAAGGTGTCTGTTTACTCTGCAACTGTGGCGTATGTGGACCTGTCAGGAAGTCTATATTATCGCGACAGGATTCTGCATTTTAGATCTAAGCGGTGAATTGTTGGTTTCCAATGTCCTTGGTGAAGGGCGCTCTGGGTTGTTATCCAGATAGTATTCAAATCAAATCAAAATATGCTTTAGGGTATCCGCACAACGAGCCTGGATCGTAGCCTGGATGGTCGCTGGTAGCCTATATGGTAGAGTTAAAAACCGCTAGATACTCGCACGTCGCGCCGTTAGATTGTAGATGGTCATATGGAAATCAACCCGTGAAGTGTGCAGATATGTGGTTAAAATGGATGATTCAAGTAGTGATAGTGATGATTTCTATTTATTAGAAAACAGTGCTACAAAGTGGTTCTTAAAACAGAAGGCTGAAAAAGTTAATTTTTTTAGCAAGCCCTTCTTTTGTATAGATTGAAATTCGAAATTCCCAGCAATTATGATCTTTCAAGTCCTTCCTTTGTATGCCTACTATTACCGACACTGTACAATGCAAAAATGTTCATTCGCTTGCAAATGTCGTAGTTAGTACTACGAAACTGCTGTCGCAATAAATTCAATAAAAATAGTGATATAAAAAAGAAAGTAAAGTGTTTCTCATTTATATTTAAAAAATGTATTATCACAAAGTAACTAACGGACAAATCCATCCAATATTTAGTATTTCATTTCTGAATGCGTAAATATTCTAAAATTTCTACTTCTGAACCAGACATATCAATTTTTCCACATCCATTCCGCACGCTGGTAGCTGGTAGAATTTAAAATGTTGTTCTTCCAGCAACCAGCGAAATAGCCCGCTAGCATACAATCGACCGGACCTTCGCGCACGTACGGTACCCCGTAAGAAACTACGAAGATAATGCTTGCTGCCTGGCGACCAGCTAGGCTACCATCTTCCATCCAGGCGCGTTGTGCGGATACCCTTATTGTCTTGAAATTATTCAATTTACGAGAGGGCGAAAAAATAAAAGAACTAAACAATGTAAAACAATGAAATAAAAACACATCAAACCAAATTTTCATACAAAATATATAGATACAAACTTTATATTATTAACAATAGAACCGAGAGTAAGAGACAAAATGTTTTCAATTTTTATTTTAAATCGAAGTCCGACCGCGATTTGTATTGGGGAACAACTAGAAATTTTTTAATTCACTCAGTCAAACAAGCTGCACTGATGAGATCTAATAAGATCGAAACAACTGTATGCAGATTTTGAGTCGAGGTGACTTGACTTTTTCTATAATTCATAGTTTTGATTGGAATGTATTATTGATGAATTATTTTCTAAATTATTGATGCATTTTCGTTGTTCACTTTATGTTATACATATATTAAATTGACCATGGTCAAGTTGTATATTTTTCATAATTTGATTTGAAAAGTAATAATGCCTTATTGTTTTCAATATATACGTGTAATCTGTTATTTAACCATCGATTCAATATACATATACTTTACGTTTTCACAGGTAACACTGCCTTCAAAGTTTATTCAAATTTAAACACTCTTGACCTAAGTTTCAAAACTTCTGAAATGCAATGAAATTTCCCATTTTCAATTAATTATTTTCTTATGCATAGTATAGTGCCAAACATCCAGTGAAAATGAGTTTCTGCATTTCTACGCTTCAGATGCAAAACAATAAGTCACGTGCGCAATTGATAAGAATTCAGCAAAGCTCCTTCTCTAAGGTCATATTTTGCCCTTATTCAAGTCTGTTTTAACTTACTCATTCTAAACTCCCTAAATCAATTTGGAGGGACTGTGGAGGTGAGCAAAACATTAAAACCGACGAGAAAACATGAAATCGCTACATGATAATGAGGAAAAGATTTAAAACCTTCAACCAGAACTTTCCTTACGTCAACTCAATCCATATACGAACTTTCAACCAACTCGATTTCTTAATCTAGCCCTATACACTATTGAAGAATTTCGAAATTATTGTTCATAATAAAATTACACATTTTTTGCCACCGTTGAATATTTTCTGCTCATGCAATCCCCAAAATTTGGCATACTCAACCCAAATTTTGTTTGCTTTTTTTTTGCCTTGTAAACAATAACAAATTTCAGCTCATTTAGTTTGTTGGGCTGCGCTGAGAATACCGAAAGGTACCCGAGAAGAAAAATATATAATATATATATATATATATATATATATATATATATATATAATATATATATGTATATATATATATATATATATATATATATATATATATATATATATATATATATATATATATATATATATATATATATATATATATATATATATATAAATATATATATATATAATATATATATATATATATATATATATATATATATATATATATATATATATATATATATATATATATTCACATATATATTGATATTATATAAATTTTATATGATTTTGATATGATATTATATTTTCAATTGAATTTTTGCCAGACTCTTTCCTTGATGTGGGTTTACTGTTATCAATAATTTGTTTTTAACAATAATCTTTTATAATGAAAACTCAAATGCCGAATATTCAAATTTATAGTATTACCTAATTCAAATTCAAAATAACACTTATATGAAATCAACTTAAATTATATAAATATTTTGAACTCATCCCCTTGTTAGAAAGATATATTACTTATATTGTACCAATCTCGAAACGAATCATGAATTTAAAAGCATATATATAATCTAACTGATCTAATTCAAAAAATTACCTTGAATTCTTGAATATTGAGTATTCTTATTATATGTTATGATGTAACGTGTCAATTCCCCGCTTAACCGCCGCCAGTGAATTCTAAATCGAAATACCGTGTTTCACAGATGAATAGACTCGCGCAGTTCGCGTTGACTTGCGTGTTTTTTTAACAACAACAATGGTTGTTGAAGATACCACATCATTAATTGGTAAAATTATAGTCAATATCAATTGAACGTTTATTAAAGTTTATTAAAATTATTAAGTATCTGTGGCGTCTGATAGACGGTAAGTTATGAGAAGAAATATAATTATTTCGTATAAATGCATTATCTTGAAAATCTGAATAGATTCCTTGTTTCATTTTTCCGCCATTTAATTTTTTTATTTATCTATATTGAATTATTTATCTTTCAATATTGAAATAATCATCTTACATTTCATAATTTCAAATATTTATAATTTATTTGCTTATTTCATTCTCTCAATTTGACACAAGATTTTTGTAGGCTAACGATGCCAAATTTCACGTGGTCATATCTTATGTTAAGTTTAATGTTGGAACATATACTGTCTTTCTTAGCATCTTTGCTTGAGATAAATCTAAATGGTAATTTGAATTGGCCATCGATACCGTACAGATATTCTTGGAAAATATTAAGTTTGAGATTGTATGTTGATTTGCCCCGAATTATTCTAGCCACCTTGTCTGGAGTTTAAAAAACCACCTTGTCTGGAGTTTAAAAAACCTCCTTGTCTGGAGTTTTAAAAAAACCACCTTATCTGGGGCTAATATTCACCTTGGAAACCACAGCTGGAGCTACCCAGAAACTAGGGACAAAGATAGGGCAGAAGACAAGAATACAATCCACCTATAGAAAAATCTAAAACGTCGATAGAAAATTAAATAGAAACAAAAAGATAAGTCTCATTCTATGTATTGAGAAAATAGTAAATACCTTCATTTTATCTTGTTGTTATTACTGAGAACAAACTAGAACCCATATATGTTTAACCAATCTCCCTGCTAGCTCGGGCATAAATATATCTTAAAAGGGAGAGTGGTTACAAATTCATTATGATATAGTCACTTTCATCATTTCATATTTTGGTCAATCAATCAATATTAATCAAAGATATTAATTCACAAACTTTTTATAGAGAATTTTGATAATATTGAAATTTTAATGTTATTATTCGAATACTAGTTCTTCTCTTCAATTCAACTTTCTTATATTATTAATTTGTTATTCATATATATTAGATTATAAATTAGGAACGATGTATGCTCAGGAGTAGTTTTTGAAATTCTGCATTTGAGTTTTCCGTAGATATGTAATCAAAATGCATCAATTTACATAATTTGATTCTAAAAATGACAATTGTTTCCTTTTTTGTCAAATTTATTTGTCCAACATTTGTGAAGTATTCTAAATAGCATTATCCCTTATATCATGAGTATATAAATTTATGAATATACAGATACACACACACACACACACATATATATATATATATATATATATATATATATATATATATATATATATATATATATATATATATATATATATATATATATATATATATATATAGATATATAGATATAGATATCATACATCCAATTCCGTAGTCCAGGAGGTGTACAACTGATTTACAAACTATTCTCGGAACCCCTTTGTCGACTTTCGATAGAGTACTATAGTCTATAATTTTTAAATTTGTTATTTTTATCGGAAAAATGAATAGTCTACTCAAAACCGCTTCTATGCATATATATTAAATCTAAGTATTATATATTCATGACAAAAAATCTTCAGCATTTATTTCCTTTCTTCTGATGAATAAACATCATTTTAAAATTAATGATAAATGTTCGAGCCTACATGGAAACTTATGTGAGTTCAAGAATTAAATTTAACAAGAATGTCATTATCTAAACTAACTCAATATCAACATTGAAAATAGGATGAATCAACCAGTTCAAACACGTGCTGTTCACTGACTCGGAAATTCCTGGGAAATAAATTGAGAGACATTCTACAAATTCAAAATTGGAGGTACACAAAGGATGTTAACATTCGTTAGGAAGGGTATATTCGACGTTGGTCCTATATTTCTCTTGTAATATTAATTTTAAAACAAACCTTATCGGCGTCGATGCACAGAGGTGGGCTTATTGAAAATTATTATTTTGGATGAAACGGGAGCATTCATATGGAATAAAGTGCAAACTATTTAAATGAAGACTGACAGATAATGGATGATCGATGCCGTCAACAGTTTATTCAAGTTTTTCAATTAAGACTACAGACGTTTCTAATACGCGAGCTCTCAAATGAAATACAGAACATACTATAGGATGACTATAGAATGACAAATATAGGAGGATCGATGCCAAAAGCAATTTATTCAAGTTTTTCGATGAAGCCTACAGACTTTTCTAATAAGCTAATTTCTAATTCAACTGAAATACAGAAGATACGATTCAAATACAGACTGATAGATAGAGGAGGAATCCTTGCCAATAATAGATTATTCAAGTTTTTCGAAGAAAACTACAGATATTTCTAATACGCGAGCTTTCAAATGAAATACAGAAAATATTGTTCAAAGTAAGACTGACAGATAAAAGAGGATCGATGAAAAAAAAGGTGTTTATTCAAGTTTGTCGATGAAGCCTACAGACTTTTCTAATACGCGAGCTATCAAATGAAATACAGATAATTATATTCAAATTAAGACTGACATATATAGGCAGATCGATGCCAACAGCAGTTCATTCAAGTTTTTCATTGAACACAGACTTCTATAAAACGTGAACTTTCGAATGAAATACAGAATGATTTGAATTAGGAGTATACAGTAGGTAAAGAATGGGCGTGCACCGTACACAATGACCTTGACCTTGAAAAGGTTGTTAACCTTGAGTGAATATTTAGGAGTGGGGGTAGCTTAGTTCATGCGCTGCACCGCACACAATGGCCTTGGAAAGGCGTTTAACCTTGAGTGGGTATTTATCAGGAGTAGGGGTAACTTAGTTTTCAATTGGTTGGTGGCGACCTTGAACATAGAACAGACCGTCGCCACCAACCAATTGAAAACTAAGTTAACTCCACTACTGATAAATATCTACTCAAGGTTAAACGCTTTTTCAAGGCCATTGTGTACGGTGCACGCCCATTAACTAAGTTACCCCCACTCCTAAATATCCACTCAAGGTTAACTACCTTTTCAAGGTCAAGGTCATTGTGTACGGTGCACGCCCATTCTTTATCTACTGTAAACCTTTATCATTTCATTGATAACTAGTAGGAAAGATAATCTTGATCTCTTTCATTCTGTTGGTATCTGGTGTTGCTCTTCAGGCAAACTAAAACTTTTAAAATTTGGTTAAATTTGGTTAGTGTTTTTCTCCACACTTTGGGAAGAAAGTGGCGGGGAGTTGCATAAGCGAAAAATTTCCAAGGACTTTTGAAGGGGTATGGATCCAAAAAAAAATTATAAAATTTTTGCACCTCCAAACCCATCCTAATTGAGTCAGGTGATGCAAAATTTATACCTATGTATATTCAGTTGACGTTAGGAATGTCCATTTTGGTTGATATTCCATGTTTCTCTTGAGTTATGAAAAATAATAAAAATGAGACCTCAGTACCAGAGCTCTGTTTCTCTGGTATTTTTTTTTTATTGTATTGTGATACCCACTATTGAAAGTTTGCTGACAGCCATAAAGAAATATGAAAATATTGATATATTGTTGAAACAGCTGTGTTTTCCCATAGATTGCACGAAAATGTTCCACTAAGTATTGAGTAAAATAACTTTTCATACGACTCAGAAAATGAGGTTTTGCGCATGGAAAACTCTCTACGAAAGCGGTAATTTGTACAGACCTTGTGCAAAACACTTTACGCACGGATATATCATCTTTGCATTAGCTTCTCCCGTTCACTGTGTTTTTTTTTGTTACGCTGCTAACAACGCCAACATTCTGCAATGTTTCAAACTAGCTGAGTTCCATAGTTCACAGTTCTGTTGTATTGTTGATTCGATAATACAAAAAATTCTTTTTCGTGCAATCGCACGCGAAGCGAGTATTTCGCGTACGCACCACAGTCCGCGAAATTTAATTTCGCGGCCGTTACCCATAGCAACGGCCGCCAAACCAAACGTCACTTATACCAAAAAGTAACAACAACTATGATATTTCAAAAGAGACATCCTGTATCTCAATGTATTTTGCGTTATGTCAAGAACTGTCAAAATATTTCTTATATATTCGAATATGGCCATTTCCATAGCAACGCTGTGACTTGTTAATTACTGTTGATTTTAAAGCACTAATATTTTTATTTGCAACTGTCTAGTTTAATAATTTTGTCGATTGCACGAAAAATAGTGTGTATGCCATGGCCGCGAAACTTTTTAGCTACCTCAAGATTATCCTGCCTCGGCCGCAAGCGGCCTCGGCGATAATTTCTCTTTCGGTACGCTAAAAAGGTATTTCGCGGCCTAGGTATACAAATAACTATTTTGTTTTCATAGTTTGTTGAAGAAAATGTCGTATTCTGCAGATATTTTGTGTGTGGTTTCTATTTTGCAATCGTATAAAAAGTATCGTAAAGAACATTGTGATCATTGATAACAGTATATTGAACAACAAGGTTTGAAAACGAATCTTTGCACCTTCGCACGACCCGCCTTCGGCCTAGTCCATCAATTTTTCTCGATTGTGAGCAAAGATTCGTTTTCAAACCTTGTTGTTCAATATACTGTTATAAATGATCACAATATTCTTCATATAACTTCCACCTCAAATTTTTATTTTAATGATTTCAGTTTCTAATACGATCCTGTAAATTCGATGAAAGTTCAGTAAACAGAGGAACAAAAGGACGCATGATTTATTATTCAATTCCTGTTTATCAAACGTATTATGTTGGAAATTTGTTATTTTTATCGGCAAAAATGAATAGTCTACAAATCGTTCAGTGAAAATATTTACAGTTTGTTGCTGGTGGGAGAAAAATGCCGGAAAATTTCTCAAATGAATTTTAATATTCATTGAGGATTTTCAACTCATATAAAAAGTATTTTGGAGTTGATGGAATTCTTTTCGGTTGTTTTGAAAGTTAAAATTTCAATAAAATCCTTTTGTTGTATAAACGTACTTGTGTTCAGGGTTAGAAGGTTATGTTTCTTGTAACACATTGTATAATAGCATAACAATTTCAAATTAAAAAAATATTAACTAAGTTAAAAAAACTTTGTTTTCTAAGTCATATAATTATCATATATATATATATATATATATATATATATATATATATATATATATATATATATATATATATATATAAATATATATATATATATATATATATATATATATATATATATATATATATATATATATATATATATATATATATATATATATATATATATATATATATATATATTATATATATATATATATATATATATATATATATATATATATATATATATATATATATATATATATATTATATATATATATATATATATATATATATATATATATATGTATATATATATATATATATATATATATATATATATATATATATATATATATATATATATATATATATATATATATATATATATATAATATATATAATATATATATATATATATTCATTTTTTTTTTTTGATGTTGTACTTGTAAGGCTCATTATTTACTATAAAAAAATCTTTTTACTCTGTCTACTATGCGTATTTAGGGTGAATCAATAAAGGATATTGTATTTTATTACGTTTTTGAAATTCTCGAAAAATTTCAGTACGACATTGGGCATCAAGTGGGTCACCTAGCCTGAGGCCAGATATCAGTTATTTTCACACTAAATGGTTCGAAAAGAAGTTAATGAAATTATTTGAAAGTGTCTGCTCGTCTCAAATTTGAAGAAAAAATTAATGAACTTCACTATATAGAGATATTCTCAACATTAAAAGTTTGCAGAACTTGGACACAAATATTGAATATACCCACATACCACATATATATATATATATATATATATATATATATATATATATATATATATATATATATATATATATATATATATATATATATATATATATATATATTATATATATATATATATATATATATATATATATATATATATATATAAAAAGTGTTAGGTAAACATGCGGCAAACATTCAAGGAGTTATTCATTGTCCTATTCTAAATATATTTTTTTCTATGATGATTTCTTAAAAACCTCTTCATTTCGGAGTGAAGAGAAAGCAAAATTTGCGATAGTAACAAAATTTTATTATCAAAAAGTACATGTGATGTTGCTTAATCTACAATAAATTTTTGAAATGACTTCCTCCAGCCATGATACAAACATTCAATCTTCTCTTCAGTGATTGCCGAACTCTTTCAACCATACCAGGATCGTTTCTAATTTAGTGACACCCAGCAGTTTTTCGATTTCGTAAGTCTTCCAAATTCTCCACTGGAGTAGCGTAAACTAATGACTTCAGATATCCCCATAAGAAATCATCCAGGGGGTTTAAGTCTGGGGATCGATCAGGCCTTGCGTGTGGCCCACCTCGACAAATCCAGCGATCTCCGTAAGTTGCTGTTAAAAAAATCACAATCAACCAAACTGAAATGTGGTGGCGTACCATTGTGCTTAAACCACATTGTAATTCTTGTCGTCAATGGTAAATTCTTCAGAAACTCAGGCTTCTTCCTTATTGCATTTCTGAGAAATTGGCTTCATCGGTTAAAATAATCTGTGTTAGGAATTGAGAGATTAGAACCAATGTTTGCAAAATCCATTGACATAACACAATACGTGAAGGAAAATCAGCAATTAGTAGCGCCTGAACACGTGGAATGTGGTATGGATATAACAAATTGTCCTTAAGAGTTTTCTAAACTGTCCAATGACTTACATTCAAAGTATTAGCAATTTTTCGAGTGAAACTACTTGAAGCTTCCGCTATCATGTCCAGCACATTCTCTTCCACATTTACTTTGAAAATAAAACAACCGTTCCAAGTTATCGTTAACAATTTTTTGTACTTGAAAAAGTCATTAATTTTCTGAAGTAGATAATGATCTTTCTACATTCAGATCATTTGTGTCCGGGGAGCGAAGAATTCACCTACAAATGCAAAGGGAGTACAATAGCCGCTATTTTTCTGCTACCTCTCCTAAAAAGAATTTTTAGAAAATATGACGCGTTCAGGAGACATTTCTTCCTCAACTAGTGCTACTGTCGAAGCAGACGGTAAATTCAGTATGGTTCTAATTAATATTCAATCAATACGCAGAAAAACGGAGGAATTGTATTTGTTTTTGGAGGAGTTAGGGTTTCCCCAAATAGTCGCTATAACAGAACACTGGTTACAAGTTGGTGAACCTGTTTTTATTGAAAAATATACAACAATTAGCAGATATGACCGCAATAATGCAGCGCATGTTGGAACTCAGATTTTGTCCTTGGACGACAACTTTTCATCTGTATCCAAATATGATTTTTTACTGGCGGAGACTATATTTGAATTCTCAATAGTACATAACAAAAACATTGATTTGTTCATTGTTTGCATTTATAGAACGCCCACGTCAAATGTACAACTTTTCCTAGACTACCTTCTTAATTTGCTCGACGCATTGCCTATAAAAAGTAGGAAAATCGTATGCGGCGATTTTAATATTGACTTTGCTGCTACATGTGCCTCTCGGAGATCTTCGGTTCTTAATGAAGTATATACATCACTCAATGACAAACTGTTCACAACTTCAGTTTTTTGTGACTTCGCAAAGGCCTTTGATTGTGTTAACCATGCAATTTTAGTACGAAAACTTCAGTTTTATGGCATACGTGGGCCTCCTTTAGAATGGTTTAAATCTTACCTAACTAACAGGCAACAAATAGTACGAGCAAATGGTAAGAATTCAATAAATCTACCAATAGACAGTGGGGTACCTCAGGGCTCGGTTTTAGGACCAATTCTCTTTCTTCTTTTCATCAACGATATTGTGGACTTGAAAATAAGTGGTAGAATTACTTTGTTTGCTGATGACACCAGTGTAACTTGGAGTAACTCTGATATACAAGCCTTACAGTCAATCATAAGTAATGATTTGATGGCTATTAAGGCCTGGTCTGATTCAAATGGACTTTGTTTCAACACAGATAAAACTGTAGTAATGTCTTACAGAGGAACCCTACAACCTGTTACCCTAAACAATAAAACAATTCAAACAGTGAACTCAGCGAAGTTTTTAGGTCTTTATATTGATGAGTCGCTCAAATGGTCTACTCATATAGACATATTAACAAAAAACTTATATTCTGCATGTTTCGCCATTAAAACGGTTTCTAGAGAGCTTTCAATTTCTGCTGCGTTGTCGACATACTTTTCTTTATTCGAATCACACCTTCGTTATGGTTTGCCATATTGGGGTTCATGCAGCCTCTTCCACTTTGAGTCTGTTTTCAGATTGCAAAAGAGAGCAGTTCGTTATATGTTTGATCTGAGCAGAAGGACACATTGCGAATTCTACTTTAAAAAATTCAAAATTCTGACTCTTCCTTCACTATTCATATTCGAATCCGTCTGTTTGGTTCGCAAACACATTCATAACTTTTCAGAAAGACCAAATCATAGATATCCCACAAGAAATTCAGATACCGATATTTATTTAATAACGCCCACCTCCGTCTTAACAAAAAACTCCTTTACCTATAATGCCGGAAAGTTATACAATCATCTACCATTGGAGCTAAAATCCTTGAGTACGTACAAAAAGTTCCGAAGTTCAACTAAGTCTTTTCTTTTGGAGAGACCATTTTACTCAGTGGCAGAATTTTATTCTGTAACTGAATTTCACAATGTAACATAGACCCTTGAGATCCACATTTAGTAGCAACATATATTAATGTTTTGTTTTTTTTTGTAATATACAAAATTTTATATCTGTATAATAAGTTTAGTTGACAAATATGTTGATTCTTAACATATGTTTATACATAATCGACTGATAAATATTTTTCTATTTTGTTCTTCTATTTAATAGATTCTTGTTTTGTTCAACGATTGAAAGTGTGTTTTGTTCAATTAGTTATCATTGTTAAATTTTATTTTCAATTTTTTATAGGTATGTGCTTTGTCGACAAAATTTTGTAATTTTATAGGACAATAAAGCTGTTTCTCTCTCTCTCTATGGTTGTCGCAAATTTTGTTCAGTCTGTATCTTCGAAACAAAATGGATTTTCATAAATTATCAAACGACAAAATATTCTTAGAATAGGCCAAGGAATAACATGTACATGCTCGTATAAACACGTACAAATGAAAGACCGAAATTGGTGAATGTCAGCATATACCAAATACGTCGTTAAAAGATTGAATAGTTCATTACATTATTGTAACTTCGGACCCTTACCGGTGTATGTCGACAATCACAGATGCTCTGGTGAAAATTGAAAAGAGAGTAGCTTATGCTGATGTGGTCGTACACGACTTCTATAAACTGACAAATAAAAATAATACCCTTAAGCAGCTTTACACACGTAATCAGCTCGGAATTTGTAAAGAAAAGTAACTTTTCATAAATGAGATGTTGCTGGGAGAAGAAGCTGCAGCTAATTCGTGAAGCAAAGGGTGAAGGGGCCAAGTGAACACGCTGTTATTTCAAAAAGTAGTGTTCCACGAATAAATGTAATTATAAAAGCAAGGAACTCTAGAGCAATTAGTGTCATAGTAGTTAAGTTTTCCTTCTGATTTTGAAAGTACCTACTGCATAATTAAATAAGTAAGTTTTTAGATTCTATTTTTATCTTTTCTCGTTAAGAATGTACTGTGTAATTAAGTAAGCTCGTAATTTCTTTTATTTTCTTTTCTCATTTATAATGTACTGTATAATTGAGTAAGCTTGTAATTTCTATTACTATCTTTTCTCATTCAGAATGTACTGTTTGTTTTAAGTTCTTGGTCACTCCTCTCAGAATGAGTGACGAAGAAATTACCCTTGTAACGTTTTATCGTGACTGAAATGTGAAGAAGAAAATACAAATCTCTGACACGTTCAACATTCACCATTAGCACTTAGTGAATGTCGACATTTGCCAGTGTAAGTCGAAAAAAGTTTCGCAAATTAATGTTACGGACATATACTATATGTGTATGTTGACATTAACCGGTGAAACTCAATTTTCATCAGATTTCGGCCATTCACAGTAACATATACTGCGATTATTTTTTACAAATTGGATTGGAACATAGCACTTTCCATTAAACTGTTATTCTTCCAGACGATGGACGATTTCATCCATTATTCAGGAACTGCAAGTTGGAATACATCAACCCCCATTTAGTCGTTACATTTAAGAATATGTCAATACAAGTAAGTATAAAATATATATATATATATTGTATCTTTCATTGTATCAAATATAATAACTGTTCCGCTACCTTACATTGAATTCGGAGATGTTCTCGAAATTTATTTCAATAAAATTAATAGTATTGTTAATAACTTGATTCTTATTTTAAACTTATTACAATTTATTTTATTATAATAAATAAGTAGACTTTCTATCACTGTAGAATAAACTCATTAATCATTTCATGTATAATAATTATTGACCATATTCAATTTCATATATCAGCTAAAGTGAACTAGGAGCTGGTTCAGAGTTTTCAAACAGTTCCTAATATCTTCGGCGGATTGCGCTATGGGTTGTTATTCATATAGTAGTTCGACCGCAATTTGTAATTGGAACAATAAAAAATATATCAATTCACTTCGAATCGAGTATACTGCACTGAAGAGACCTAATACGATCGGAACAGCTTTTTGCAGATTTTGAGTCGGGGTGACTTGACACTCTATAACACACTGTTGCGATGTGAACGCAGATTTCGAGTTTCGGAATACATATAACCAGCATTCTTGAAGGATTGTTCGATAATTTTCAATGATTGAAATATTTTCCTTGCTCACTTTATGTGATATAAACTCTTCATACTCATTTTCTACATTTTAGTTCGGTTTTCTATTAAATAGTGCTTTTTGAATTTTTTTAAAAACTATAATTTATTTTTTATTTTATTAAGAGGAATTCTTTGAAACAAAAAGCACGTATTTTAATGTAAAGGGTGGGCAAATTTCGATGTACTCAAAAAGTGAAGGAGCATTCGTGATTTTTTTTTTCGAAAAAAAAATTCACTGGCTAAAACCAAACTTTGCAATTGTCTCTTGTTCTCGAGTTATAAACAAAAGTTCGATTTTTCGACTTTTAGACAAGTGTGAATATCATGGTTGTTCATGAAGTTCCGAGATAATAAGTTTAACTTTCTCAATGCACTGTTTCTGTTTAATTCAGTGGCGTTGAGAAAATTTGAAAAAAAAGTGAAATTTCAAGTTATGGCCTAAATATGTATTTTTTTAAATGGTAAGTTGGCTGTGGCATAGTTGGCTGTGGTTTGGTTCAAACGGATTTTTTTCTCTTTCTAACGAAATATCATATGCCAGGTCGCTTTTGATGTGTAATTCTTTAAAAGTGAAAATAATATTCAACTACATTACTTTTTGCATTTTTTATACCTATTTCAAGTAGGCGGATGTCATATATAACAGAGTTTGTCCATTTCTTTCCGTCATAATATCAACAAACTTATATTATTATATTATATATTATATTATTGTAAAAGTCAGGATGTCGTAGGAAAATTACGAGAAATATGATGTGTTAGAAGGCTTTATTCTAAGTAATAACAGTTGTGATATGGCATCTGTGATATATTTCAATCGCTATCCAGAAAGAAGACAACCTAATAAAGTTTTCTCAAGAGATTAAAAGAAAATCTTATTAATTGCGGATCATTTAACAAAGACAAAAAAATTACAGCATAGTATATGTTTGATAATATTTTTTAACCTCTTGAAAATTTATTAGGTAGTTACATACCCTTAAAGTGCAGCGTATATATAATAAACTGCAAGTCTGCACGGTTATTCTTAGAAACCTATTTTTATATTATAGATAAGAAGTTTACGTTATAACCAATTGTATTAGCCTTCATCACTTCTAAGCTTACTCTTGAAGAGAACACATCTCTCAGTTATTTCATTTAGTATATAGTAACTTCACCATTATTGTAATAATTGAAATAAACAGTTTTTAAAAACCCTCTTGGTGTCTCACGATACATATCTAGGTTTTCTTTTTTCGGGATAGTGATTAAAATATATCTCAGATGCAATATCAAAACTGTTATTACTTAGAACAAGGTTTTCTAACATAACATATTTCTCGTTATTTTCGTACGATATCCTGACTTTTACGATTGAATCAGTTCATTGATATTATGACGGAAAGAAATGGATAAACTCTGTCATAGATGACACCCGCCTACATGGAATACGTATAAAAAAACTCAAAAAGTAATGTTCTAAAATATTATTTTCGCTTTAAAAGACTTACACATCGAAAGCGACCTGACATAAGATATATCTTTAGAAGGAAAAAAAATCCGTTTCAACCATTTTTAGGACATAACTCGAAATTTAATTTACTTTTCAAATTTTCTCGACTCCACTGGATTACACAGAAAAAAAGGCCTTGAAAATGTATAAAATATTATCTGGTTACTTCACAAACAACCATGATATTCACGGTTGTCGAAAAAAGAGATCGAGAATGCGCCCTCCATTTTTGTGTATCTACTATAGTTACCGAGATACCCCATACAAACATCGAAATTGGACCACCCTGTACAAGCAAATCATTGAAAATGTAATTCGCATAGTTTCCGTACATTTCGCAATACAAGCTTCGAGCTGTTCATTCCGTTAATATTTCAAAGTAAATAGCGAATCGACAGTTCGGTTAACAACGACATGACGTGAATATATTCATTTCGAATATCCTCTCCAGAAGTTTCGGCGAACACCCTAACAGCGATTCCTCGAAGCTCCTCCTCGGGCCCCGAGCTCTTTCGAAAATTAATAATATTTCGTACAATGGAGTTGTGTGTCTCGCGTGATAAACTTATATCATTCAAGATCTGTAGAATTCCAGAACGTTTAATCACTCGGCAAATTCATTTTAATTATGAATACGGAAAATGTCTTTCTGTTCTCGAAGCCTTTTCAGTAGTTCAGTCTGAATTCATAAGATTTCAATCTGATAAAACGTTCACTCTGTTATTAGGAAGTGAACGGTGGAGTAATGAATTGTAGGGAATTTATTGTCACAGATATCTTGACACGACTCTGCTCTGATGTAGATCTGTCCGATGATAAAGTAGAATTTCTCAATTATTTCCTTAAGGTCCATAGAAGTAGGTTCGCAACACGAATTGGTTCGTCTTAGGTTGTATAGAAACAAGAGAAACGGTGTCATGGGACCAGTGGCGTATCCAGTGATTGATTTTGGGGGGGGTAGTGGCAAGTTTTAGGGAGTTGACCTGAACTATTTATAAGATGATCAGCCTAAGCGAAAGCGGGGAAGGGAGGGATGTTGATTGATCTTAGCTCATCCATAATTCAACATTTTTATTCTACATCAAAAAAATATAAAATAATTGCGAGGACCCAATGAAAACCCAAAAAATGGGCTATTCAAAAGTTAAAGGAAAAATATCAGAAAGGTGAAAAAGATCATATCAGGTGAAAAGAGTAAGTATATGAATTGAATGTTAGTTGGTTATTGACTCTTACTACTAAACTCACCTGTAAACTTAACAATATCAAATATTTGATGGAATCCGTCGTTACTACGTGATAATTTAACATAATGAACAAAAACAAAATTAGAATTTACTACGTTTATTATCACAAAAATACTTTGAAAATTATAACACTGCGATTGCAATTTCGGTCACTAGACCATCATCGGGCAGATTGAGTTAAGAACTGAATACATAATTATAGATTTGCGCTTACATCTGCAATCGTAGTGTTATATTTACCCCGAGGCGAAGCTAAGGGGTTATAGTCTCAGGAGAAAAAGTTAGTAGCTGGTCCGATTTTAAAAATTCTAACGGATATCGATAAAACACATATAATTTCATAAGAAAAGTGATTAAAAAAATTTTTCCCCGCGAAGAATAACAAAAATATAGCGTTTTTTAGATTTTTTTGTCCATAGACATGTGGTGCTATCTATAAATCTTAAACCTAAATCAATTTTTACAATAATGAAATAAAATGATAGCATTTAATGGGTAGTTTTTTAATTTATGTAATACATTCAAAAAATAATGACGTGGCGCACCTAGAAATAAAAAAATTAGTAAAAATTATGAATTTCACTCAAATTTTTGTTTATAGTATCTCAAATACTATACATTTACCGATATAGTCACCATGAGGAAAAATGATCTGCGATAAATTATCTTCAAAATGAGCTCAAACTTATTTCTCTAAGAATTAACTGAAATTTTCAAATTTTGCATAGGAAATGATAAAGCAGGCATTACGACATGCACATGCGCCGAAGGGTTTTATCATTCCTAGTGCTACGCAGTAGAGTGTCCGGATTTTTTTCGAAGTATTTTTGTGATAATAAACATAGTAAATTCAAGTTTTGTTTTTGTTCATTAACAATATCACTTCACTATAAATTATAAAATCATTCTTCACTTAATAATCTCTCAGAAATCAGCAATTTTAAGTCTCAACTATGAACTGAAATAAATGCACATCAGGTCAGATATAACGTACGTACGTCACTTCAGGTTTTACCAGATGTAGCGAATTCACATAGAACATAGAACTCGAGGGATGTTAATCTAAATTCAGTGGATTTTATTTCTGCAGATAAGAAATCGTCATCGGGCGGAATTCTTTCCATAATCGTGAGTATGTATATAGTTATTTTCCTAACAAGTGCGGAAAGAGATATTTTCCCGCACGAAACTGCCGTTACCCGAACGACGCGAAGCGGAGTTCGGGTAAGCAGTTGAGTGCGGGAAAGACTCTTTCCGCACGAGTTAGGAACAATATTTTTTCTACAAGCGTTTATTTTAACGGAGATTTTAATACACCGATGAAATTCGATTTGATATATTCAAATAATTTCATACTAATGACATATTATGTTAATTCACATGTCGTTTCCATAGTAACGTCGTCGGTGGCGTTCGGTGCATAGAGACATATCATTATTCAGTTTATTCTCTAATAAAAGCGTGCGGGAAAAATCCCCGCTATTCCATTACCGCACGCAAACGCGTGCGGAAATGGAATAGCAGGGGTTTTTCCCGCACTGTTTGGCAATGTGACTCTTTACGAATTGAAATGCGTGCGGGAAAAGGGTTGAAAGCGCACGCTTGTAGAAAAACAAATGTTCTGAATTTGTATAATTTTCATAATTTGTATTGAAGAATTTGGACCAAACGATGCGGCAACCCGCACCCCTGCTCTTGAATGAGTGAAGCGCCAATTTACTTAAATTTACTTATGCAACCACACAAACTTTCGCATGCGATTCACTGATCTAGGTATGATCTATCTAGGATCTATCTATTCTGATAAATTTCGTTTGCTTATTTATTTCTTTTATATGCTACGTGGAATATCAAATAATATGAAAAAACCTTTTTCATTAGTTTTTGGATACTGTTAGATATATTTTATATTTTTAATTTCATTCGAAGATTTAGTGTAGCAAATTCTCTTCTGGGGGGGGGGTAATTACCCCCAGTACACCCCCCCGTGAATACGCCCCTGCATGGGACACCAGGTAGGGACGAAGTTCCTTCGGATAATATAGAAGGACCAGAATTTGCGAAAACGAAACATGTGCGTGTCGGGGCGCACGACAGAAGTGATAACTTATACTAATCCAAGTTGAAATAATTAATATTGAAATGTGGGGTTAAGAGCTCTTACGAGATTGTAAATAAAAAAAATTAAAAAGCCAGTAGTAACCTCTGGCATTCGAACCCAGAGATACGGCACACCAGGGTACTTAGACCACTCGATCGTCAACGCAATGTAAAAAGTAGACGCAAGAGTGTATATAACGAGAAGATAACGTATCACAGTGCTATATAATTGAATATAAACCTACAATACGTAGTCATTATTTTCTGGAACAAATTTGTAAAGCTTTATATTTTCATTATGCCATATCTGATTCCTATCGTAATCTGTTCTTTTATGCATATAACTTATACAGAATTATTTCGATGTTTCACATCTGACGTTCTAGAGTTGCTTGTACATGAATTCATGAGTACATATAATGCATTGGCGTGGCGGAGTGGGATCAGAAAGAGGGAGAAAAAGAAAGGTACACAAATTGTGTTAACCAAAAGCGTGCATTTCGTCAGCCTACCTCAACTTTCGTAAGTCTACTTCCGTCACACTTGTAGTCTCGCTTATTTTTCAGTTTGGTCCCGCAGCGAAATCCCTATCTCCTCCAAGCCTGCCGTAAGGAACTCCGTTCCAATAAATTATAGTTTAGAAAAACTGCGCGGCAGAGCTTCGTTACCAAAGTCGTATTTTTTTCTTTTTTTTGTTCCTAGTCACATACAAATTCTTTACCTGTAAGTCAATTTGGAGGGATTTAATCTATATATATATATATATATATATATATATATATATATATATATATATATATATATATATATATATATATATATATATATATATATATATATATATAATACAAGCCGAAAAATTGAATCCAGTCTACAGCAAAAACCATATTTTTTAAATTTCTGAAATTTGGTGGGAAGTTAAGTCTGATCATGTAGATTCCCACTAAGACGAGGTTTTTTTGAATTCCGCCGTTAAGGGGTTGAAAAAGGGTAAAACGTGTTTTTTGATGTTTCTCGCAAAATAATGGACTCAGCGATCCCGTTCTTCCACTAAAATGTTAAGTAAAATTAACTCTAGAAAGTAGTTCCTCAATTTTTTGAAATTCCATCATTTAGCGGTGCAAAAGGGGTAAGTCTGTTTTTTTTATATTGGCTATTTCCGGCAAAATAATCGACTTAGCGATTCCGTTCTTCCACTACATGTTCCTTATAATTTTATTAAAAAACCATTTTCTGCATTTTTTGATATTGTATCACTTAGGGGTTGAAAGAAAGTGAAATGTGTTTTTCGTATATTGGCTATTTTTGGCTGAATCTCGCAAAATAATGGACTTAGTAATCCCGCTCTTTCACGAAAATATTAAGTAAAATTAACTTTAGAAAGTAGTTTCTCAGTTTTTTGAAATCCCATCATTTAGGGGTGAAATAGGAGTGAGTCTGTTTTTTTTATTGGCTTTTTCTGGCAAAATAATCGACTTAGCGATTTCATTCGGCCACTAAAATGTTCCTTATAATTATATTGAAAAACCACTTTCTCCATTTTTTAAAATTCGATCATTCAGGGGTTGAACGGGGGTGGAATAAATTTTTGGTATATTGGCTATAAAGTGTATCTATAGAATTTTTGAAGTATAAAAATAATGATAGGTATTACGTACGATACGCAATATGTACGAAATTTAGAGCATACAAAAAAGTAAATCTTAAATATTTTATTTTATACAAACGTTGTAATCCTTTTTTTTAAACACTACTTTGTATATGAATTATATTTTTTTTGTTCAGACCATTCTTTGAGTTTTCTTCTAAACAATTCGTCATAATAGTGTGTTGAAATCACACAATCATTATACAATCATACACAATCATTGTCATAATAGTGTCATACTAGCAATAGTATCTTGGTATATAAAGGTGTTACAGAACGATTCTGAGGGATTGAAAAAGAAAAAAAATTTTGACAGTATGACACGGGCTATTGGCATCGTGGATTTAACACGACGCCACGCGGTGAGGTAAAGGCCGTAAAGGGTCAATATATAAATTTCTTCTCAATACGCTGTGAAAAGTCATAAGTCTGTCGACTGACATAATCACTACTGCGCCGCTGTCTGTACGCACGGTATTATGCCTATCGGTATGCTTTATCGAGAAATTTAGGAACGCGGAACGAGTGAACTCAGTAAAACTGGAAACTCGAAAGCCAAGATTCATACGTATACATATATGGATACGCGGGCGAAGCCGCGACGGGTCCCGCCAGTAGATACATAAAGCTTAATTACCTGCAAAAACCGATGGAATTTCTACATAGAAATTTCGGAAATGAGAAAAATCCTTTGAAATACCCACGTAGAACCTGCCTTACATCAACCAGAAACGCGAATAAATGTTTATCCTTTCAACTGAATTGAGTGCGTATCTCTACACGCAATGCTCGAAATTCCTCAAAAAGGATTGAATTTTCAACATAAATTTCAAACATTAAAGAAATCAATGGAAACGCACAATGTGCTCTTCCCGAACGTGAACATAATCCACGTACCTACCACATTTCAACTCTCTAATTAGAACTACAGAAGCTGTGGATATGCGCAAATCTGCGGTTGAAGAAAATAATTCAAACTACCACGGTGCACCTTCCCAACATTAACCCAATATAAATTCAACCTTTTGACACAGTTTAGACGGGCGCAAATAGTCAAACACAATGAAACAACAACAGATCTCTTCAAGAAATGGCAGTGATTGGAGGAAAAAGTTTATTCCACATATACTTTCCCAGCTCATCAACTCAATCTACCTACAAATTTTCAACCCTATAACTCGATTTAAAGGGATCTAGGGATGTAAAAATACCTCAATAAACCGATTTGTCAGCACCATACAACCTCTAAAAAGCTCTTGGAGGTTGAATTTCGGATATGTTCTAGATAATTAATTTACACATCCGACTGAAAAATCTGGCCATGCATATCCCTGCTAAAATATGAAGACGCCAACATTTTGTCTACATTTCATCAAATTTCGATAGTTTTTTTGTGCAACAACAATAATTTTAGAAGCTATTTCAGCTCATTAGGTAATTTAGGACCGCTAAAGATGACAAAATGTATCAGGAAGAAAATTTTTTTTGAAAATATATAGATATAGATTTATATTAGGCATCGCCATCAAAATCTTAAAAATCGTGATCCATATAAATGGATATAGAAACCCTTCTCGCACTTTCTTGTTTACTTCCGATATAGTGCAATAATCTATTATTTTCAAGGAACATGCTACTAATAACCGAATATATAAGATGATATCTAGACCAATCCTAGAATACGGACATCGAATATATGAAACGTGTAGCAATGCAAGACTAAAGGGAATAATGGTTGCAGAAGAAGAATACCGAAGATGAGACACCGAAATATTTCCCTTCACAATGCATCTAATGAAATGTTATACCAGAAAAACAAAGTCAAACCAATTGAAGTAAGAATTAATAGACTGAACAAAAAATTCAGGTTCCAAATAGGCAGGGCTGCTACAAAAAAAACTCTACCCCGACCCCTGTATTATTCATAAGACACAAGATAAAAATAATTGAAAACATTTTTCAATATCATTTCATTTTAACAAATTAAGTATATGTGTACATTCAGGTAATCAACGTGTTGCACAAGCAGAGTCCATAAATAGCTGCCTTAATATTTTCGAACTGGAAATCTGATAGTTTGGTTGCTTTTGATGCCACCAGAACTCAGCAAACGAGGTTCTCAAGAATAACATCCCTCAGCGATATCCAATTATTATTTGAAAATCAAATAATTATGCCAATATTCAACCTTGTTGCTTTATGAAGCATAAACTTGTCAAGCATTGAAATAGTGCTTCCATATTTAGAGCTCTGCTTCCATTAAATTTTCGTGCTGAGCATCTGTTTCGGTCGAAGCAGATGTTGCTGATTTATAAGGCTCAATTTCGTCCACCATTGGAATACTGCTCTTATACTTAGAGCAATGCACCTTTTGCACTCCTTGTACAAGCATGACTCGATTAAAAAAAGAGCAGTGAGGCTAACAGTTGGCCGGTCGTTAACCGCTCACCTTAATTTTTTTTAACGAAACGCAAAACGCAAAAAGTAGTAAAATATTAAATAGTTGATAGAATCCGTCGTTATTGCGTGATAATTTAACATGATGAACAAAAACAAAACTTGAATTTACTGGGTTTATTATCACAAAAAGTTTTTGAAAAATATAACACTGGGATTGCAATTTTGGTCACTAGACCATCATCGGGCAGATTGAGTTAAGAACTGAATACATAATTACAGATTTGCGCTTACGGATGGGAAAGAATTATTGCACCTAATAAACAAGAGGAACACATTTCAAGAAGGGCTAATATAAGTGGATTTCCCAAATTAGTACAATAAAATGTTCTTAGAAAAATCATTATTGTTTGAATATACTAAATATAGTAGAATATATCAAGTCAATATGGTCGTACAGCAAGATATCTTTTGCATTATAACTGAGTTTAAAAATTTCTAATGATTCTAAGTAAATAAGTTTGGTTCCTTTTGGTAATTTGTGCATAATTTGAAAGTTATTGTGGAAACGGGTGGTGGTTTTCACGGCAATGGTTTGAAAACGTTGAATCCGTTTTATTTTTCATAAATGATTGTTGATGTTATTTAAATCTTGTCTTGAACGATCGACCAGTCTGAACTATATAATCTCCTTAACATGCAGGACAAATCAACCTATAAACTCCTGAACTTTCAAATTTTGAAGTGACATCTTTGGCATTGAATAAAAATCCTGAGAGTTTTGTCTTAGGTTTGAAAGTAATTTTAATATTACATTTAGGTACGACATTAGCAACTTTTTCTGTTAGAGGACCAAAATATTATAAAGATGTGAATTTTTCCGATTTTTCTACTTTCGATTGAGGATATATGCTGTTGTACGCTAGTTGACTACGTTTCTTGTTTATCATTTTATCTATCAAACTTGTATGCAAATCATTATTCGAAGCAATTATTTTTATAGTAGAATTTTCTTTTGCTAAATTTGGTATGGATAATGGAATTGAAACCGCTCTGTGGATAATTGAGTTAAAAGCTGAATATTTATGGGAAAAAAGATGATTTGAATCCGACGGAATACATATATCCGTGAAAGTTGGTTTTCTATATATATCGAAACTCAAAGTATTATCATTATGAAATATAATTAAATCCAGGAAATTTATCTATCGATCCAATTCTTCTTCAATTTTAAACCTTATATTTGAGTGAATGCTATTAATATAATTCAAAAACTGATCTAATTGTCTCGCGTTGCCCTTAAAACAAGCAATTACATCATCAACGTATCTATGCCAAAAACTTCTATGTCATGCTTTTATAGAATTGAATATTATGTTCTTCTATATATTGCATATATATTGCATATTGCAGACATTCTCATGTCACACGGTATATTTTTCAAATTATTTTTGTGATCATAAACGTTGTAAATTCAAGTTTTGTTTTTGTTCATCATAGTGAAATATTATTTTCGCTGTTCAAGACTCGCACATCAAAAGCGATACAACATGATACATCGTTAGAAAGGAAAAAAACCATTCCAACCAAACCACAGTCAACTATGATTCACTGGATTATACTGAAAAAAATGTTTTAAGAATGTCAAAGTTATTATCCCGTAACTTCACAAACAGTCATGATATTCGCGCTTGTATAAAACTCGAAAAATCGAAGTTTTGTTTATAACTCGAAAACAAAACTCGATAGCAAATATTGGTTTTCGCCAGTGAATTTGCCTCGAAAAAAGAGATGAGCCCTCCATTTTTTGTATCTTCTATAGTTACTGAGATACCCTATACAAACATCGAAATTTGCCCACCCTGTATATTTTACAGATATTGTCACGGCAGGTGTTATGCAGCCATTGCCGCTGCATTATTCCATCTAAAGCACAACTCACTCGTCATATAAGGTGAAAGACAATACATTTTAATCTGTAGCGCACATCTCAACAATAACATGAAACTATCAGAAACGTTTCTGAACCAAACTGCAAATTTTTAGAACGATCTATACCCAGTGTTTCCAATTGGCTACGCCTTGCAGTGGTGCAAACCCAACATGCACCCCCTCTTTGAAATCATCTCGAGGTAACCAAAGAACAAAAGCTATTTCAATTCCATTTGATCTCATCAATACTACACATTGTAAATAGAGTAAATTGCGTAATCTCCTCTTGTATATTCCACTGTACTTTTGATGATCAATAATTTCTTTTCATAAAATTATCGAAAAGAAGAATAGATTTATATATCACATATAACATTTCATGAACATGAGAACATGAAATTCAAGCAAAAACCGTCATTGCTCAGTCATCCATACATAATTTTTCCGCATCGTCAATTATGGAAATTATCTCTACATCTATTAATATTCAGTACGAGCTGAAAGATCATCATTTTTAATCAATTCTGCTTCAATCAGATGTCAATCGAAGTTTTCATTTATCGCCTGACGCTTGCCTTGATTTAAATAGCGAAATTGCTAATAATAACAATTCAAAGTATATTTATATCAGGCCTAGTTACACCAATAATTGTTTTCTTAATTATCATTCCAGTTGAAGTAATGAAAGTAAACATTCGTTTGTTTTCGTAAATATCGACTGGAGGCTAAAATTATCGATGAAGGCTGGATGGAACAAAACTTATTAGAGAATAAACATACGAATATCTAGAAGACAAAGGAAATTTGAAGTTCAGCATTCACGAAGTGTGCTGTTTTCTTTTATATAAATCTTAGTTTATTCCCATTTAATGAAAGATTACATCTACATAAATTATTTCTCATAGGAAAATTCCTCAATTATTGAGAATTATCAGACAATTCTCCAGAGGAGCTGGTCATATTACGCTGTGCAAAATCTGAATTCACAACCAGCAGTGAATTATAGAAAATGTCAAGTCAGCCCGACTGAAGATCTGCATAAGACTCGGACTGAATTGACATTATTCTTATTATTCCTCAATATAAATCGCGACCGAACTACAATATGAATAAAAACTTTATATAATAGAAGAGCAGGTTTTCATAACGTATCCAGTTTATAAAATATATTCATTAAATTATGATTTTTTTTTCCAAATGAAAAAAAATCCAGCCTCTAATGTGTAAACAATATTTATTCCCTCCCCGGGAGAACAACCCTCAAACCAATTCGTACCAAAACCAATCACATCTAAAGTATCATACGATACTACGTACTCACAAATTTTCAACCCTATTACTCCGAAATTGCGACCTTTATCATATAAACAAGATTCATTTCTTTCCCCTGGGGGTCAACCACCGAACCAATTCGATTCAAAACTAATACTATTCAAGATATCATACAAAACTACCTAGATACAAACTTTCAATCCTATTGCTACAAAATTGCACCTCCAGTCGTGTAAACATGATTTATTTCACCCCCAGGGGGGTCAACCCCTAAACCAATTCGGACCAAAAATAATCTCATCCAAGATATCATGCGAAACTACCTATTTACAAACTTTCAACCCCATTGCTCCAAAATTGCGAACTTTATCGTGTAAACAAGATTTATTTTCCAAAAACAATCCCATCCAAAATATCTCACGAAACTACCTATTTACAATCTTTCAACTCTATTGCTTCAAAATTGCGTCCGTTATCGTGTGAACAACGCTAAAATACATGAGCACATACATACATACGAACATATATATATATATATATATATATATATATATATATATATATATATATATATATATATAGCTTTTGGTGCCAAGCAAAGTGAAAACACATCACACCCTCCACTGAAAATATTAGGAACTAACAGTTCACTGTTCTGAAAATGCAGAATCCCGTCGAGAGAACAAATACTTAATGACATGAAAATACCTGCTCTACTACAGTATATGTCATGCTTTTAGAAATATGTCAATTCACTCCGGGTCAAGTATGCTGCACTGAAGAGATCTAATTAGATCGAAACAGATGTATACATCATTGATTTGGGATGACTTGACATTTTCTATAATTCACTTTTGGCTGTGAATTAAGATTACGCGTCACGGAATACATAACACCAACTCTCTTGGAAGATTGTTTGATAATTTAGAGTTATTGAAGAATTTTTCATGATCACTTTGTGTGATACATGAAATTTACTATGGTCTTATTTATATTTTACATTAATTGATTCTAAATTATTTGAGATTATATTTCATTTTCATATTAGTAAACCTAATTTTATGATAGATATTTTTTAATACTTCGACAACACTTATCGCAGTTTTGAAAAAGAATTTTGTAAGAATGTCACAGAAGCATATCTTGAAACCACACAAATTATCGAAATTCTAATATCACGAAAAATATTTTTGATTCATTCCTAAATTTTTAATTCTAAATAAAAGTTAACAACTCATGCTCAAGAATATTTTCCATTCTAAAATACCTACAAGCAAGAATTTCTTTAGTAGTAACTTCAACTATTTCATCTGCAACACGTTTATATTATCGGGCAGTTTTTTGAGAAAGAAGTTGAAAAAGTTATTCTTTCAATGCAGACCTTTTTCAACATCTAGTAATCAACTCCAACTTCGCCAAATCACCTTGAGTAAACCCCAAATTATTATTGTTACAGAGCGCCGGCTGGATTTTTCCCCACGGGGCCAAGTTACAGATCAGATGCCGGGAGTTGGGACTCTACAAACTGGTGGGAACGTCAGCGCCGCGGTGCGAAAATGGCGTTTGGTCCTCCAGATTGCCGTCGTGCGTTCCCACGACGATGCTCACGAACTTTACAGGTAATGAAGCAGCGGCGGAACTAACGAAGTATATACCATACTTTCAAAAACTTATATGAATTATTTTATTATAATGAAAAAGCGATTTTAAAATCGCTTCATTGCTCCTATCCATTTTCCTTCTCGTAGTAGGCATGTCATTTGTTGATATTTTGATGTTTGTGAATATTTTTGTCATCATATTTAGTGAATGTCATTGCTGCTTTCTTTGTGTAATCTTATAGAAATAATGGAAATGAAAATGCATTTACCCAAGAATATCATAGAAAATGCAGCCAAAGCTGCGAATAATTCATTGCCGGAAAAATCCAGAGTGGTATACGACAAGGATTGTGAAGTATTTAATCAATGGACGTTGCTTCATTTCTCCTTCTACAATTAGCAGGCGTTATGGCCTAGGGCATAATGAGTGTGTTTATTGCAACCGTATCCAAGGTGAAATAAACATATAATATACAAGTGAAAAATAAATATATTTTATTTTTGTACAAAGAGAAATGAAGCAACTTTTATTGATTAAATACTTCATAATCCTTGTCGTTTACGACTCTCGATTTCTCCGGCAATGAATTATTCGCAGCTTTGGCTGCATTTTCTATGATATTCTTGGGTAAATTCATTTTCATATCCATTATTTCTATAAGATTACACAAAGAAAGCAGCAATGACATTCACTAAATATGATGTCAAAAATATTCACAAACGTCAAAATATCAACAAATGACATGCCTACTATGAGAAGGAAAATGGATAGGAGCAATGAACTGATTTTAAAATCGCTTTTTCATTATAATAAAATAATTTTTTTGTGAAAAATAAAATTTTGTATGCACCACGTGCGTTACTATATAACACACTTGGTACATAAATAACTATTTCTAGGTAAATGACGACTAATATAAAAATACTATTCCAAAACTTAACATTATATTTAAGTGGTACTCAACGTTCAACTGATAGAAGTGAGTAACTTGTGTGCTATTAATATTAGCCCGGTCAATTTAGACATAAAATAGTGGTCAAATAGCATCGGAGAACTGGGGTTTACTATTAAAAATAAAGTTTTAGAAGTCCCCATCGATCCTATGTGTGCTAAAAAAAGTTATTCGGCGTCAAAGGTCAAAATTTGAGGTTTATTGGATTTTTCTCGAAGAAGGTGAGTTTTATCAAGAAAATACCTTAAACCAAAGTTGTAGATCTTATAATTTTCTACAAAACTGGTCCTCATGATTGTTTTCCTTAGTCACCATTCCTGAGATATCGCGATTCTAAGAGTCACACTATACATGATATGCACATATAAGCCACGTATATGCATAATCAGGCACTTGAGACTAGTATAAATACCTATTTGTGTCTCTTTTATATATATATTGTACTATTCTGAAAACATTTAATGGGTTAACGAAATGCATGCAATGAATAATGTGTGTGAGGGATTGAAAGTTCTTGCTAATGTTCAAATGGACACAACAGATCAGCATGTAGATGCAAGTGATTCGCAGCGTTAAAAAGATGCTAAAGATATTAAAAAACTTCTTGACTGGTTTTCATCACATGATCCTTTTCCTAAAATTAACAAAATCGTATTTATTGCTTCTGGAATTGTTGGTGATGACAAGATTAATTGCCATAAAGCTCGTGAAGTTGGGATTGCTTCCATGTCTAGAATGACGGGTGAAACATTTAATAATATAAAATTAAAACGCTCTAAAAAGTACTCCCTCTTTTAGCTAAGAGTAGCACCGTGAAAGTTCACGAAGAAGAAGTAGCTATAGACCCTGTATTATTATTTCAACGTATGAGTATCACTAAAGTTTTTGAGGACGAGATAGAAAAATAGAATATGAATTAGCCCCTTATCACTCTTCGATGCAGCTGGAATGCGTAAAACAACAAAGTCAGCAATTTACGATTGCTTTCAATCAGTCAATAAGTCAATACTTGATCGTACAAACGCTACTTACATTATTGATGGAGGATACCTACTACATCACGCTGTGTGGGATCGAGAAGAAACCTTTAGCGTTATTTTTGATAAATATGTTAAGTATCTACGCAGATTCTATGAGCTTATAGTGACAGTAGTATTTGGCGGCTACAGTGACTCAACAAAGACTATTAAAGCTGCAGAACAACGTCGTCGAACTACAAAAACATCATCGTATTCCGAGACTATATTTGATGAATTTATGACATTTCCAGCGAATCAACAACAATTTTTTGCTAACGCTAATTATAAATCTTGTTTCATTTCCATGCTAAGTGACAAATTAACAGCTGCGAATATTGCAGTGGAACAAGCTCAAAATGACGCAGATGTCCTCACAATTGAAACAGCAATAGAAAAATTTAATGCAACAAACACAACAATTGTAGTTGGTGAAGATGTTTATTTATTAGTACTACTTACTGATAGGATTCCAATGGATAAAATTATTTATTTTCTGAAACCAGGAAGGGCTCAACAGCGAACAGAAATATATTCTTCAAAAAGTTTATCTGCTCCTCCAAAATGCCAAAACTATATTTTATTTTTACATGCGATAACCGGCTGTGACACTTCATCAGCAATGTACAGGCTGTCCCATTTTCGATGTCCTTACGGGGTAACTCCCTTATTTTTAAAGATAGAGATTTGCGGTTTTCGCGAAAGTTGGCTACTTTTTTGTGAATCTCACGATACCGTAAACAAAATTTTCATAGCTTGCTTCGTTTTTGAGATACAGGGCGAAGTTGAAAATATTGCATTTTGGTCCCCCTCCTGTATCACAGCTGTCTTTTAACTTATAGAAAAAGTAAAAACTGTTTTTTTATACACTTTTTCACGTAGAATCCAGTGGCGTAGTCAGATTTTTGAAATGAGCTGTCATTGTTTAGATATAACGCAATGTTATAATTTTTTAAATGGAACACTCTGTATATTTTTCCATATTCAAAACATACATGTTTTGCGCTTTTCAAAAATATATAATACTTATATAAAATTTTAAGTATTAGCCCTGTATTTAGATAATTTCCTTTTTTTTATGTCAAGTCAAGACAAATATAACTTTGATAGATCGTTCGACGCAGTAAATAAATATATCACTTCCATTTATATAGGTAAGAGTGAAAAGTTTTCATTAAAAAATATTGTTTAATATACGTTATTAAACAATTTGACAAAACAATAAATTTAAACTAATGAAACACTATTTATCAACTATATACGCTCTGGACCTAATTAGTAGGTGGTTATGAAAAAAAAGCAAGTGCAGAATATTTATAGTTCCTGTCAAATTGTACAAATTTTTCTTACAATGGCGAATGATAATCCAGTATATCAAAAATTAGATATAGTTGGGATATATTACCAAGATGGTTTAAATCCAAATCAAGCGATGGACCTCTATTTTGAAAGTTATTCACTATTACTCAGTTACTGGGTGTCAGTTAGATAATAAGATAGAAATTTTAAGTTTCCTTTTTCGGATCTTTTGAATAGCCTAGGCCAGAAAGTTATAGAAAAGAAAATGCCGAAAATGATGAAATTAGTGTCCTCGCAAAGGTAGAAGAGAACAAAAATACTTGCAGAGAAATTGAAGATTCGGTTGGCATTCCAAGGGTTTCGAAGATATTAAAAAATGGGGCTACATAAAAAATAAAATAAACCACACGCGGCACGAAAATCGAGATGCTCTGATGAATGCCACGAGAGGAGTTTTCGAAGTAATTTGAACAATATTTACAAAACATTTTCAACAGAAAAATAATAGAACTTTGTTTTGTAGCAGTGTTACATACAAGTTTCTATTTTTGTTATAATCATTAAATATATCTCTGTTTAGTAACTTATATTAAATAATATTTTTTTAATGACTACTTTTCATTCTTACTCATATAAATGGAAGTGATATATTTGTTTACTGCTCCGAACGATCTATCAAAGTGATATTTGTCTTGACTTGACATAAAAAAAAAAAGAAAATTATCTAAATACAGGGCTAATACTTAGAATTTTATATAAGTATCATATATTTTTGAAAAGGGCAAAACATTTATGTTTTGAATATGAAAAAATATACAGTGTGTTCCATTAAAAAAATTATAACATTGAGTTATATCTAAACAATGACAGCTCATTCCAAAAATTCGACTACGCCACTGAATTCTATGTAAAAAAGTGTATGAAAAACAGTTTTTACTTTTTCTATAAGTTGAAAGACAGCTGTGATACAGGAGGAGGACCAAAATGCAATATTTTCAACTTCGCCCTGTATCTCAAAAACGAAGCAAGCTATGAAAAGTTTGTTCACGGTATCGTGAGACTAACAAAAAGTAGCCAACGTTCGCGAAAACCGCAAATCTCTATCTTTAAAAATAAGCCAGTTACCCCGTAAGGACATCGAAAATGGGACAGCCGGTACAGGAGGGGAAAACGTCAGTATTTAAATTATTCCCAAAATAGATTTGACTGACTGCGCTAAAGTATTTACAGAAATTGATTCCATACCTCAAACAATAATTACGGAGGAAATTCGCTTTCTTCTTGCGGTTTATGGAGCTCCAAAAAAAATTACTTCCATTGATAAATACCGATACTTAACTTTTGTAAAAAATACGCGAATCAAGAAACAAGTACAACTATCATGTCTTCCTCTAACATCGGCATCTGCTATTCAACACTTGTACCGAGTATACTATCTAGTTCAAACATGGCTAGGTATTCAACTGAACCCAGAAGACTGGGGTTGGAAATTGATAGATAATACTCTGGAACCGATTCAAACTTTACTCCCACCTGCCCCAGAAAAACTCCTCAATACTATTTTTTGCAATTGCAAAAAATATTGTAGTGCCAAATGTGGCTGTAAAAAGTCGGGTTGCTGTGTTCTGCAGCGTATACCAATTGCCAATGTCAGACTTGCTCAAATATCCAGTTGAGTACAATAGGGGAAGATTCCGTTTATTTTAATGAAGATACCAATGACTGAGCCACATTTTATGAATATCCAGCAAGAGGAAGAGGAAAAAGAAGAAATCGAAGAAGACATGACTGTTGAAGTAGACTTTCAAGAGTATGAATCTGATTAAAATACCTATCTGAAGAAATCAAAACAATAGTTAACCCAATAATCAATAGCAATATCAATAATCAGTATCAATAATAAGGTAATATCTAGGATTTGACGGGTATTGCTCCATTAAATTGTCCTAAAATTGTCATGACATTTAGTGGAGTAGGCCTACAGGGTAAAAAAAACGCGGCGAGTACACTATCTCACAGGTGGCGTGGAAATGTGTGCATATCATGTACAATGCGACTCTTAGAATCGCTATATCTTAACCATTTTTGTAGAAAATTATAAGATCTACAACTTTGGTTAGAAGTTATTTTTTGATAAAACTTACCGTTTTCGAGAAAAATACAAAAAACCTCTAATTTTGACATTTGACCCCAAATAAATTTTTTAGCACTCATAGAATCGATGGTGACTCTTAAAACTTCATTTGTAATGGTAAACCCCTAATAGCTCTCCACCAATATTTGGCTCTCTGGGACTTTTTGTTATTTCAAATGTCTATATTGACCGGGCTTTAGGTATCTCCTGGTGCAGTTAATAAACTGTTTGAATTTAAAGAGCGTAGTTCCAATCTGGATTCAACTCTAATATGTAACATGGAGATATTAACATAGCGTGACTTCGTGAACATCTAGAAATGTTGTGAACACGTAGCAAAATAGTTAAAGTCAATATATCTGACAGCTGTTAACATCTCGGGATGCAACTAATAAATTTAGACGTCATTGAAATCTTGATACGTACTAAAATCTCTATTCAATGCTAATATCTCAAGGAGTTTTTAACTTATTGGGACTACGGCAACATCTAGGAATATCTCCCGGTTAAGTTGATATGTTGCACTGCTATTAAGATCTTGGGATGCAGCTTATAAATCTTGACGTCGTTGAAATTACAGGACGTCATTAACATCTCGCTGCAACGCTAAAATCTCAAGGATTTGTTGCATCTAAGCATTGTTATCTGCCGGTAAAGTTGAAATACCTGATCCTGTTAATATCTCGAAACGTTGAAATCACGAGACGTTATTAACATTTTGCTGCAACTCTCGACAAATCTCGAAAAGTCATTAACATCATTGAGCATTTTTGGCCTTTCAACTTGAACAATATACTAGTTGATAAATGGGCTAGCAACCGCAACAATTGCCAAGTAAATTCGTTAATTTATCGTGAAATTTTAAAAAGCGTTTATTCTGTATTATATATGTAATATATATATATATATATATATATATCTATATATATATTTATATATATATATATATATATATATATATATATATATATATATATATATATATTTTATATATATATATATATATATATATATATATATATATATATATATATATATATATATATATATATATATATATATATATATATATATATATATATATATGTTATAAATATATATAAATTTATAAATTTGTATAATAGTAACATTTGAAGACTTTTCCACAATATTAAGAATTTATAAAAAAGTAAGTTGGATAATTTATTTTCAGATGATTCACCACCTACAATTTTAATAAGGATACCCTCTGGTTCAGCATCTGTGGAACCAGGAGGTGAGTTGGCTGTATTTCCAGGTTCAACTTTGCACCTAGAGTGTCTATTTGCTAGAAGGCTTGGTTCCCCAGATTGGACTTGGACATCACCCCTTGGACAATATTTAACTGGTAAGTTCCTCCATACTAAGCTTAGTATGAACCTATATATAACTATGTGGGGTCGGTTAACTGAAAGTTAAGCAACCAATGCGCTCTTTTGGATTCAGATAGTTCATAGGTAGACGCGTTAAAAAAGACCGGGACACAAATTTTTCTGATCCTCTAGTGGCATTGACGACATGATCAATATGGCCGCCATGGTTTTGTGACACGCATTTACATTTACCTGTATAGCTCGGATTTTTATTTGAATATTAACCAATATTATTATTCATTATTAATGAGGAGAAAATGCGCTTTTCAACGGTATGAGTGACGTTATTGTTCAGGTTTGTAATTATAGAAGTAGTTATAGAACATAATTATTTTTTAAAATTTAATTTTGGTTTTTATCGAAACATTTTGCTGAATAACTCGAAACCTGTTGCAAATAGCTGAAAACGTGGCGAGTACTTTTTATTCGTCAATAAATTAGCTTTCGAACGGTGTAAGTATGACTACTATTTTATAAGAAATAGTTATTCAAAATATGCCAAAACAATGTAGCATTGCACAGTTATGGTAGCAATGTAATTTATATGGGGTCAGAAAATTATTAGAGTAGCTTTATAACTGTTTAAGTAGCGAATGTATTTATTGTAAATTTTGATGCATATAAAACAAATTGTAGCTTGTTCAATGCAATTGACACTTTCTTTTTCGTTTTAAAAAACGAATCACCTAAGATAACTGTAAAATATGTTTCATCATTAGATACAAGAATGATAATTAAAAGAATGTTTAATACAATATTATAAGTCATTCAGCGTCAATCTCCAAAATTGCTGAATAATCGTAACACCTGAACCATGGAAAGAAGTAACGGCAGTAGAGGAATATTGATTGTGATCAATGTCATCTATTGCTGATGTTACAAACACAGTGGGAGACAAGTTTGGCGGGAAACAACATCCTCCATATATTGTTTACACAAAACATTTGTTACTGTGGCTTCTACTTCTCTCACTCTTTTATACGAAACACTCAAACCCAGATGACATAATTTATCTATAATTTTTTTCTTTCCAGTAACAGAGTGTATCATAAGACCTACATATGAAAGGAGTGGTGTTTCTCTCTCCAGAGAGTAACGTACATTCTGAACATTTTCTTCCTGGAATGCTTAATGCTGTTATATAGAATAATTTGGGCAATTTAAAATCCTGCATTATGTCTAGGCATTTCTGATGAGGCACTCACGTCAATATTGGGACTCTCTAATAAAATACGTACAAAATTTAAAAGAACACCAGGTACATATGTGGAAGCAGTAAATGCATTATTAAAGTAAATTTTGGAAAATCTTCGTAGAGTTGTCTTACTTATATACCTACCTACTGCCCGTTCCAGACACATACCATCACTAAAATGCACAGGCATCATGAATGGCATCTAGTCGGGGCAAACTAACATAATTTTAATCAGAATACGGAAAAATAGAAACCAGAACTAGCCCAACGGGAAATGGTTTGGGGGGTTACTAACATGAAAAAAAAATGCAGTTACTGACCTTGGGGACTAACTTAAGGGTAAAGTAAAAAAAATTCAAAGTCAATAGTTTAGATGCGTATTACGAGAAAATTCGACGTCGGAGATAAAAATGTTCAACAGCAAAGTTGTAGGTAATAAAAGAATCCTTCATTTTTGTTAAGGGTACTCTTCATCATAACAAAATTATCGAGAAATTTAAAAATTTTCCAAAAAATAATAAAATTTTCGTTTTTATATTATAACTTTTATAAAAATTAATGAATTGTTATGAAACTTGGTGAAAAGATACCTTTATATATTATGAATAATGGAAAAAATTTTCAAAAGAAAATAATGGAAAATTTTTGATTTTGAATTTAAAAAAAAAAGTCCTTTTTTTCAGACGAAAATTGTGTGGTGGAAAATCATCGTAAATAGATTTTTCTAAGCTCATTTTGTTTGTTTTTTCGTCTACTTTTTGATAAATTAGAGACACAATAAAGCTTCTATTCAAGAATATGCTAAAAAATGCAAATAACGGAAAAACTCAATTTTGAAAAAAAAAAATTTCAGTAATTGGTGATAATTTTGTTTAAATTTCAAAAAAATGTTAAAATTAATTTCACCAATCGATTCTACGTGAAAAAATATTCAAGAAACTGTATTTTGTTGTTAAAAATTACTCCAATATTTAGGGGTGGTAAAGGGTTGCTTCTGGAGGGTGAATAAAGTAATGATCGTTCTCATGCAATTTTCGGCTAAAATTGACGTTAAACAAAAAATTAGTAATCAATAAAAGTTGTAGATTTTGAAAAATTCTTCAAGTTCTGTAGAGGTCATTTTTACCATAACCTCAAAATTAAAAAAAAATGCAAAAAATATATTTTTTCACATTTTTTACTTTTTTAAACTTTCTTATTATTTCTTTTCTTCTTATTTTTGTGTACTTAGTAGACAAAATGTGTGGTTGAATAAAAGTATTATAGTTGTAACTTTAATTTGGAAAAAAATGTTCAAGATTTTGAGGAAACTCATAGGAAGTTCATGAGGAAAATATGTATTTATTTTGTTAGAATATGATCAAAACTTAAAAATACACATTCCAAACTACACTAATCTTTTTCTTTTATTTACATGAATCAGTTCTTCTTCTTCACCCTCCGATTCTTCGCTAAACTGCGAATCTTCACACTCCATCTCTTCTTCAAAATCATCTTCGACTACCTCATTGTTTATATTATTTTGAGGACTTGGCTCTTCGTCTTCACCATCGCTCACATCTTCTGAAATTTGTTGTTTATTGCAACAATTACCAGAATCTTGACAACTCCTGCAGAGATCTGCGTAGCAATGGTATGGCGGAAGATAAAAGCCTCGTGTATAACAAATACCCATAGAGCCTCTATGATTGAGAGATAGGTGTACTGTCTGTAGTTCTGATCATGCGCGTTAATCTTTCCGTATATTTTTCCAAATTTTTAATGTTTTCTAATATCATTACTATAATACTTTTATTCAACCACACATTTTGTCTACTAAGTACACAAAAATAAGAAGAAAAGAAATAATAAGAAAGTTTAAAAAAGTAAAAAATGTAAAAAAATGAATTTTTTGCATTTTTTTTTAAATTTTGAGGTTATGGTAAAAATGACCTCTACAAAACTTGAAGAATTTTTCAAAAACTACAACTTTTATTGATTACTAATTTTTTGTTTAACGTCCAATTTTTAGCCCAAAATTGCATGAGAACGATCATTACTTTATTCACCCTCCAGAAGCAACCCTTTTTACCACCCCTAAATAATTGGAGTAATTTTTAACAACAAAATACAGTTTCTTAATATTTTTTCACGTAGAATCGATTGGTGAAATTAATTTTAACATTTTTTTTGAAATTCAAACAAAATTATCAACAATTACTGAAAATTTATTTTTTCAAAATTGACTTTTTTCGTTTTTTGCATTTTTTAGCATATTCTTAAATAGAAGCTATATTGTGTCTCTGATTTGTCAAAATGTAGACGAAAAAACAAACAAAATGAGCTTAGAAAAATCTATTTACGATGATTTTCCACCATACAATTTTCGTCTGAAAAAAGGACTTTTTTTTTTAAAAAATTCAAAATCAAAAATTTTCCATTATTTTCTTTTGAAAATTGTTTTGGTTATTCATAATATATAAAGGTATCTTTTCACCAAGTTTCATAACAATTCATAAATTTTTATAAAAGTTATAATATAAAAACGAAAATTTTATTATTTTTTGGAAAGTTTTTAAATTTCTCGATAATTTTGAGGTTATGATGAAAAGTACCCTCAACAAAAATGAAAGATCTTTTTATTACCTACAACTTTGCTGTTGAACATTTTTATCTCCGACGTCAAATTTTCTCGTAATACGCATCCAAACTATTGACTTTGATTTTTTTTTCCCTTTACCCCCCCCCCCTTAAGTTAGTCCCCAAGGTCAGTAACTGCATTTATTTATTTTTTCATGTTAGTAACCCCCTTAACCATTTCCCGTTGGGCTAGTTCTGGTTACTATTTTTCCGTGCTCAAATTTAGTTTGCCCCGACTAATCACCAACATCCCTTTCAAAACTGAAAATATTTTCACGTTCCGACTTATCTGCTCTCAGGCTATGTATAGATGAGAATGATTGTTCCTTGAGACGTGTTCCATTAATATTCTTTTCATCAGTTTGTGTTTCCATGTCCGTCATGCGGTGAGATACAAATTCTGTAAGATATGAAAGTTTGAACACTATTGAAGTACGGCTAGATGAGTACAAATATTGCATGAATTGAACCAATTCTATTATAACTGTACCGTAAAGAACATCTTCGAGATTGTGGTAATCTTCTCTTTCACTAAGTTCAGCAGCTCTTGCACTTGTCAGGAAGCGAGTGTTTCGCTTCTAACGCTACCAAATCTGTTGACGATAACTTTTTTAACAGTTTTTCATTTTGTAATTGTAGAGAATGATGTCACAAGTTTGTCTCTATATTTTTCTTCATCACAAAATAGTCACACCTTTTTGACATCGGGACAAAATGATGTTGCTCTTGTTGATTTTGATGTAAATGGAGGTTGGTATGAGCAATGAGGACGTCCTATCTGTTTCATCTCGCAAGACATTCTTTGCACCTTTTGACTGTCATATTTGTTCTTGCAAGATATTTTGCTTCACGCGCTACTAGTGTTCATCGTCCAACTGATTTCAGTTCTAATAGCTCTTCGAAACTCATCATGTTCAGCAAATACTACAAGATTCTTCGCCGTTATTAAATAACCTTCATACTTCGGAATTATTAGGCGCTTTTTGGAATGCTTCTGACATAGCAAACACAGGTCCCATACAAACAGAGCTAACATTAGTTTAGTAGTAGCATCAACCAATTCTTGTTTCCTCTTCGTTGACATGGTTAGGTAGGCAAATTTTTTCAATATGGACGACTAAAGTAATATCTTTCTTATACGGTGATGTTTCTCATACAACATTTGCTTTAAAAAGAAATACACATTCAGAGCAAGTTTTACAATCTTACATTGCCGCCATAAATGTACAATGCTACATTGTTTTAGCACATTTTCAATAACTGTTTGTTACAAAATATAAGGCATAGGTACATACCGTTCAAAAGCTTATTTATTGACGAACAGAAAGTATTCGCCACGTTTTTAGCTATATGCAACGAGTTTCGAGATATTTAGCAAAATGTTTCGATAAAAACTTATATTCATTTATATATATATATATATATATATATATATATATATATATATATATATATATATATATATATATATATATATATTTATATTTAAATATATATATATATATAGTTAATATATATATATATATATATATATATATATATATATATATATATATATATATATATATATATATATATATATATATATATATATACTAGCGGGACCCGTCGCGGCTTCGCCCGCGTATCCATATATGTATACGTATGAATCTTGGCTTTCGAGTTTCGAGTTTTACTGAGTTTTCTCGATAAAGCATACCGATAGGCATAATACCGTGCGTACAGACAGCGGCGCAGTAGTGATTATGTCAGTCGACAGACTTATGACTTTTCACCGCGTATTGAGAAGAAATTTATATATTGACCCTTTACGGCCTTTACCTCACCGGGTGGCGTCGTTTAAATCCACGATGCCAATAGCCCGTGTCATACTGTCAAAATTTTTTTTCTTTTTTAATCCCTCAGAATCGTTCTGTAAACACCTTTATATACCAAGATACTATTGCTAGTATGACACTATTATGACAATGATTGTGTATGATTGTGTAATGATTGTGTGATTTCAACACACTATTATGACAAATTGTTTAGTAGAAAACTCAAAGAATGGTCTGCACAAAAAAAATATAATTCATATACAAAATAGTGTTTAAAAAAAAAGGATTACAACGTTTGTATAAAATAAAATATTTAAGATTTACGTTTTTGTATGCTCTAAATTTCGTACATATTGCGTATCGTACGTAATACTTATCATTATTTTTATACTTCAAAAATTCTATAGATACACTTTATAGCCAATATACCAAAAATTTATTCCACCCCCGTTCAACCCCTGAATGATCGAATTTTAAGAAATGGAGAAAGTGTTTTTTCAAGATAATTATAAGGAACATTTTAGTGGCCGAATGAAATCGCTAAGTCGATTATTTTGCCAGAAATAGCCAATAAAAAAAACAGACTCACTCCTTTTTCACCCCTAAATGATGGGATTTCAAAAAACTGAGAAACTACTTTCTAAAGTTAATTTTACTTAATATTTTCGTGAAAAAGCGGGATCACTGAGTCCATTATTTTGAGAGATTCAGCCAAAAATAGCCAATATACGAAAAACACATTTCACCCTCTTTCAACCCCTAAATGATACAACATCAAAAAATGCAGAAAATGGTTTTTTAATAAAATTATAAGGAACATTGTAGTGGAAGAACGGAATCGCTAAGTCGATTATTTTGCCGGAAATAGCCAATATAAAAAAAACAGACTTACCCCTTTTGCACCCCTAAATGATGGAATTTTGAAAAACTGAGAAACTACTTTCTAGAGTTAATTTTACTTAACATTTTCGTGAAAGAGCGGGATCGCTAAGTCCATTATTTTGCGAGAATCAGCCAAAATTAGCCAATATACGAAAAACACATTTCACCCTCTTTCAACCCCTAAATGATACAACATCAAAAAATGCAGAAAATGGTTTTTTAATAAAATTATAAGGAACATTGTAGTGGAAGAACGGAATCGCTAAGTCGATTATTTTGCCGGAAATAGCCAATATAAAAAAAACAGACTTACCCCTTTTGCACTCCTAAATGATAGAATTTCAAAAAACTGAGAAACTAATTTCTAGAGTTCATTTTACTTAATAGTTTAGTGGAAGAACGGGATCGCTAAGTCCATTATTTTGCGAGAAACACCAAAAAACACGTTTTACCCTTTTTCAACCCCTTAACGGCGAAATTTCAAAAAACCCCGTCTTAGTGGGAATCTACATGATCAGACTTAACTTCCCACCAAATTTCAGAAATTTAAAAAATATGGTTTTTGCTGTAGACTGGATTCAATTTTTCGGCTTGTATTATATATATATAGATATATATATATATATATATATATATATATATATATATATATATATATATATATATATATTTATATATATATATATATATATATATATATATATATTATTATATATAATATATATATATATATATATATTTATATATATATAGATATATATATATATATATATAATATTTATATAATATATATATATATATATATATATATATATATATATATATATATATATATATATATATATATATATATATAAATATATATATATATATATATATATATATATATATATATATATATATATATATATATATATATATATATATATATAGGTATAGGTATAGGTATAGGTATAGGTATAGGTATAGGTATAGGTATATATTGTAATATGAATGATTTCAATAATTATCTCACTCATCAATATTCTTCCGATTCGTATCTGAAAATAAGGTTGATAAAAGTTTTGGCGAAATTAGAGAAGCAGTAACATAAATTTGTTTCAATACTTCTCTTAAATTTATATATAATAATGGTGTTGAACTTGTTCATCTTCGAGGATCATTTTTACGCGTTCTACCATAAATAACATTAAGGTGCTCTCATGCTTCACTGTATCTTAACACAACTACAGATGACTATAATAAGATATAAAACGACCATTTTCAACATGGAATTGGCATCATATTCATAAAATCTTACTTCAGCTGCTCATTCTTTTTACGCCACATTCTATGTAAATGCATATGTATGCTGGAAATATTTCGACAAACTCTATTTTATAGCGTTGTGTATCATCCTAATAAAGCCCCGACGAAATAAATTGGTACCATGATTGTACACTTCAAGCAGACGTGGAGAAAATGGATGGTTTTTCATTAGTGCCTGCCTGAACCTCCGTAAGAGCGAGAAATTTCAAAGAAAAACCGTCGCAACATAGTTTATTTTCAGAGGTAGTGAGCGGAAAGCTGTACCTCTGGTTTCTATTAGATCGCTTCCTTGTGAAATGGGTTTATTCTCCTTATTCAGTGACCTGATTGTAAGCAAGGACAGTTCATGTCGAAAGATGCTGCTACCATAAATAGAAATATTAAATTTTTCAAATATTCAAAATGTGCTATTAATTCATATGTTTTTCTCATATTTTCGCGTCAATGATTTTCGCGTAATCGGCTTGGATTATAGTTTAATCAAAATTTTATGAATATTTTGATGAATTAGGACGGTTTCTGGAAAGTAAGTTAATACATCTCTTCAGTGCAGTATACTCGACCCGAAGTAAATTGACATATTTCTTAGTTTTCTCCAATTCTCTTATGCCACTGTCGTAGAATAAACATTTTCATGTCAGGAACTATTTTATCTCTTGACAGAATTCTTTATTTTCGGTCTAAACAGCTAATTATTGGTTCATTATATTTTTGGTATTGGAAACCAATAAAAACTATTTCAATGAAACTCCGAGTCGAGTACGAAGAGATCTAATGAGATCGTAACAGCTGTATGGAGATTTAGATTCTGGTTAACTAGAAATTTTCTTTAATTCACTGTTGCATTATGAATGCAGATTTTGCGTCGTGGAATACATAATTACCAGTTCCCTCTGAAGGATTCTTTGGTAATTTTAAATTATTCAAGTATTTTTTTCGATCATTTTATCTGATAAAAAGAGAATCACATTATATGTTAACTGTTAAGGAATAACAAATTTAATATGAAACATTAGACGTTGAAATTCCTTTAAAGAAAGTTCTATCTACAAAAACATATAAAAACTTGCTAAATTTTTCGTTGATCACTGTATTAAATGAACATTCAATTAATGAATCTGTTCAGAAAATTATTACACTAACGCTTTCAAAAAAATTCTCAGTCACTTCTCTTTTATCACAAATTGAAACATTTTTGTAAATAGTGTGGAATTTGTCCACCGTATACAAAGCCCATTGTGTAACCTTTGTCGTAACCTTTCATGAAAAACTTCTGAAATGTATATACGTTAAAAATTTGTCATTACACTATGATATCCTTTGATATAAAATTTCAGTAAAAATGGTTTCATGTTTCTATGTTACAAACTACACAAGGGAGCAGTTCACAACAAAGGAAAATCCAGTGTAGCAACATATTGTTCAGTTTTCAAAGCAAAACTCAATGAAATGTCCCAATCTGCGATGGCCAGCAGTTCCATTACTCACCTTGTCACTGGCAGAATGGTCAAATAATCATTCTGACATCGGAAATGGAAGTATAAATAACACACTGGACATAAGAGCTATCCGTTTCAAGTAGGCTATGTTGCTCCAAGCTATCTTGTTCCGAAATAAGACCCGAAATGAAAGCAATGTATGTGTAATTCCATGGAAAATGTATGCATCTACAAAACTAAACACCTTTGTTATTCATCTATATCTGAGATTGAATTGAATTTCATTATAATATTAATAATAATGGTAAAAATAATAATATTCTTTATTGTACGTTTGGCAAACATGCGTGTACTCGTTAATATAAACAATGATGTAAAAACAATTTCTATGATACAAACAAATAATTTATTCAAATACTATCAATACTCACAAAAAAATAAATAGTAATTTTCTCAAATGGAAAGGCAAATTATTGAATACAATTAGTGCAATGTAATGTCAGGATCTCCTGAATAACGATGTAGGTACGATGTTTTGGTTCTACCATGATATTCGAGTTTCTGAATTCATGACCTCGACTTCCCAGCATTTCAAACTTATTTAGGTTTTTTCTTGCATATAGTGCTGCGTTAAAAATATAGATGCTAGTAAATGTAAGAATTGACTTCATTTTTAATATCTCCCCTACATGAATCAAGTGGTCCAATTAAACTAGTTGAATCCAAATTCAACTAGTTTAATTTTCCTGATCATAAGCAGATTTATCGTAAATATCTATTGTAAATTATATCATACTCAATATTAATATTAGTGAAAAAATGCATATTTGTTTTTAACGGTTACTTTATTTGAATCTATGATGCGGCGTTTACCACAATAAGTAGGGAACTGTAAGTAATTTATTGTTGTGGTAAAACATGGTACATTTGTTTTTAAACAGGTCAAAAATATGAAATTGCATATAGGAAACATAAATATCAGAACATATATATTTATATATATATATATATATATATATATATATATATATATATATATATATATATATATATATATATATAAAAAAATATAAATATATAAATATAAATATATATATATATATATATATATATATATATATATATATATATATATATATATATATATATATATATATATATATATATATATAAATAAATATATATATATATATATATATATATATATATAAGTAAGAATTCTTCGTATTATCGAGATACGTACCGTGGTTATAAAATTAAGTGAAACTAGGACATTTATTTGAAACTAATCAAACAAACCTCCAAGCGGAGCTGGTTATAAGAGTTCACGAAGCATCGAAATATCTACATCTACCTTAGACGGTACTTATTAGGAATGTGAATTTGTTTATTAAAATCGATGGAAATTGATAGACAAACTGTTTCGCCCTTATTGGGGCTCATCAGTACCATCCATCCATCGAAAGTGATAACCAACCCAACATTTCAAACGGTCTTATATTTTCCTCCTAGCAAACACAAGGTGCGGATTACATGAGGCAATGTATTGAAAAATTTTCAACACCATTAATTCGTACCATTGTGCGACTTGCTCAATCTAAAGAAATTTGCTCTAATATTAGATCTACATCTGGTATCATAAAGGTTAAGACTACTTTCAACAAACATAGAGTCTTTCATGAGCATGTTTTAAGCAAATATGAATAGAATATATGATATAGAGTAAGTTAGTATGTGGAATTTTTTGTATCAACTTTTGCAACAGGCGTTATAATCTAAACCAGATATAATGCTTATTTCCTCTCTAGCTCCAAAACAATGGCCCCACACCAACAAACCATATTGAACTTGAACCATAGATTCGAATAAAGAGAAATATGCCAGATATAGATCCAGTCAAAACATTAAGCACAAATGTTTCTACTTAGCTTAGCCGCAATGATCTCAATGTGTAGTTTCCATCTTAGGCGAGAATCAACACGGATTCCAAGGAATATAATGCCACCAGCCGCATCAAGATGGTTTAAGCTGGTTAAATACCATGATGGTAATTAAGATGGTTAAATACCATGCACTTTGTTTTATTACCATTCATAGAAAGTCCGTTTCCAGCAAACCAACAGTCAGCCTTCGTATGATCGTCCTCAAAAACAGTTCGAACATATTCCAAATCCGAACCACCAATAGAGATGTTACTATCATCAGCAAATAAAATTATTTTCGAAGTGATAGTCTGGAAGGTCATTTATGAATAAAAGAAATAAAATCGGATACATATGGTGGCTTCATCACTCTGAATTCAAGATCTTAAAATACACAGTTTATATAGTAAGGAAAAATAAAACTTATAAGAAATTGAATAATAGGGTAAACTTTTTCGAAATCCGTAACAATATTATTAGAAATATAAATTTTTTATTTTAACGATTACTGTAGCTGAATCTAAGACGTTGCGTTTCACCACACTACATTTTAGTACCTAAAAAAAAACAATTTACACGTTTCGGTGAAACTTCACCTTCTTCAGATCCTAATGGCAAACAGTTTGCCATTAGCATCTGAAGAAGATGAAGTTTCACCGAATCGTGCGTCATGCGTTATTTCTTTTAATAAATGTGTAAATTGTTATTATTACCCATTGTTTTAATATGTTTATTAATTTACATCAAGTATCGGCCTAATCGATCCAAAATTCTTGGATATTTAATATATTCAGTACGGGGGAATGATTAATATCTATTTGTTAATTCGTGAATTGTCGATCAATCTTCAATTGTGAATCTTCAATCGACAACAGTCAATCGTGAATCGTCAATTGTCAATAATCAATCTTCAATTGTGAATCTTCAATCGACAACCTTCAATCGTGAATGGTCAATTATCAATCGATAATCGTCAATCGTCAAAAAAAACGCGTTAACATCAAAGCTCTGTCACTAAGATCGTATTTTTCGCGCGAAGTGAATCGCGTCGAAATGCGATTTGAACGGAAGAAATTATAGTTGCAAAAACCTAGCTTTAATAGCAAACTGCAATAAAAATTAGAAAATAATTTATTTCACTGAAATTTTTTTTAGCGAAGTGCATCGAGTACTGAACCACCTTAATAGCAAACCGTAATAAAAATCGAATAATAATTTCTTTTGTTCAAAAAAAAAAAAACTCGTGAGCAGCAGAGCTCTCCAAAGACACTTCCTCAACATTAACCCAATCTACGTACCAAGTTTGAACCCTCTAACTAAATTTGCAGAAGCTGTGGAGTTCGGCAAATTATCAAAAACCACGAAAAAATTAGAAATATCTACATAAAAATGGTTGGAAAAATTCAACCAAATTTTTGGTTCTGCAATGAAAACAATCCCAGAAAAAAATATTTCAGCTCATTTGGTGTGATACGAACAGCTGGAGATGAAACTAGAAATATCTACATGACAAATTTTTCGAAAATCGTGGTCTAGGAGGTCTAAAATGGATAAAACAAACTACTCCCGCACCTGACTGCTTTCCTTCGATATGCTGCAATAGTATGTATTTCATGGGATAAAATACGACTAAAAATTGGCGAAGGGCATCGCTTAGGTACTGATAGCGAAGCATGTAGAGACGCCACTCGAACGGATGAGTCTCTGCGAAGTTCTTTGCCGCGCGGTTGAGATGAATACTTGAAACCCACAAAAGATCGTATTTCACCATGAACTCAATGTACGTACCAAATTTCAATCCGCTAACTCAATCTGCAGAAGCTTTGAGCAAATTTTCAAAAACGCCAGCGGTTGAAAAAATTTACCCAAATTTTGATAGATTTGTTCTGCTTCAAAAAAACCAAATACCCAATTTCAGCTCATGTGGTTCGATGGGAGCCGCTGGAGAAATCAATATGTGCCGGGAAAAAAAAAAAAATATATATATATATATATATATATATATATATATATATATATATATATATATATATATATATATATATATATATATATATATATATATATATATATAGATATATATATATACCTATATATATATATATATATATATATATATATATATATATATATATATATATATATATATATATATATATATATTCATCAGAGATCGAAAAAGTTTAGGAAGTTGTTGTTTAGAAGGTATAAAACCGAAAAAAATACTACTCCAGCACCTGACTGTTAACTTTCGATACGCTCCAATAGTCTTATATTTTCGGCGAAAATACGACAACAATAATATTATTAGACTATAAAAAATATTCAGAGCTCCAAATAAAGATAATCTACTTCATATACTCTAATTGAGAACTATGATGTAGCAAATTGTCCATAAAATTTTATATACTCAACAACACTGAATATCAGTAAATTCTCTTCTAATTGTCGATCAAGAGTTCAGTCTTTTCGACTTTCAAATACCGAATTCGGCACCGCATTAAAAAGCACCATTTGAATTAAAATCCTCAGAATTACTTTCTCTTTTTCAAGAGAGCAATTGCCGAATAAATCATGATTTTTGTCGCATCCTGAATACTGAACCATAGGAAAATTCGTTATAATCCACTTTTGATTTATCTATCGAGAAGAATTATAATCTTCTCTGAGGTAGTTTGAATGGAATGTGAGGGGTGGAGGGTGTAAAATATATATTTTCTCATTTCTTTTATCTGAATGTAATTTATTGCTCAACTTGAATTTGGGTAGATTCGATTTCGTATCCGCAGATCCACATTTGCCTAATTTTCTACATTGTAGTTTCTACATACTTACTCTTACTATAAATTCTGATGATTATTTTACAGTTATTGCCTAGTTTGAATTTGTGGAATTTTATATGATATTTCTGCAATATTTTTCTTTACAAATTTTTAAAGACAAGAAAGTTTTAACAAACTTAAAAACATTTTTCATGAAGACTCTTACCCACTTAAAGTAATAAATAATATTCTGTTTAACGCTTAAGACACTGTTGACTTGGACAGTAGAAATCGTGCCAATCTCATTAACCAGAATGGTACAAATAACCTTCAGAATAACATAATTATATATATATATATATATATATATATATATATATATATATATATATATATATATATATATATATATATATATATATAGGCGGGGGTTCTACAGCATTTGCCGCATCCCGCATTTCGATCGCCCGATCAGTCTGGTTCGCATAATTCCTTGCATCTAGGATTTGCTTGGTCTTCCTCTTCTCCTTTCACTTTGAGGAACACAATTTAGAATTCTTTTTGGCCAACGTTCGTCGGTCATTCTCATAACATGCCCGTACCATATCAATTGTCTGGACTCTATTCCATCTGAACTCGTATATACTCTTCTTGTTCGACGTCTGATGTATTCGTTTGGGATACGCTCCAGTCTTGAGACTCTGCATGCTCGTCTTAGGTAGTCCATTTCTACAGTCTTCATATCCTTCTTGTCTTTGGCCGAAAGCTGCCAACATTCCGACCGTAAGTTAAGATTGGCTCCACTATTGATTGGTAGATTGTCATTTTCGTACTAAACAGAATAACATAATTCCAATCTATGAATCTTTCCATTACATTAAATAACTTACCAATAAACTTCATCAACATTTTTAAATCTTCAAACATAAAAATTGCAAAAAACAACAACTGTGTCTGAACTCTTTTCAAAAACGAAAGCTCCATTAAAAGTTTTAGAAAAATCAAGTAACATTCACAAGATGAACAAAAACAAAACTTGAATTTTCTACGTTTATTATCACAAAAATACTTCGAAAAATATAACACTGCGATTGCAATTTCGATCACCAGACCATCATCGGCAGATTGAGTTAAGAACCTAACTCAATTTGCCCGATGATGGTTTAGTGATCGAAATTGCAATCGCAGTGTTATATTTTTCAAAGTATTTTTGTGATAATAAACGAAGTAAATTCAAGTTTTGTTTTTGTTCATCATGTTGAATTAACAAGTAGTAACGACGGATTCCATCAACTATTTAACATTTACAAAATAAATTGCAATAATTGTGATCAATCCTATATTAAGGGCAAACCTCACGTGTATTGGGAAGAATTACATCTCACAAGAGTGACATTAGATGCAAAAAATTATCTTTAATGCTCATGCATTAAGTTTTCATGATACGTTTTTGAACGTTCTTTTTTAGAAATGATTCACATTCAAAAATAAAATGATCCAATGAAAAAGAAATCTGATTTGAACAGCTCTATCTACGCGTATATTCTCAAATTACATTATGACAAATTTAAAAATAATTCAACTAGGTAACATTTCATTCCAACACAATTCAATACATCCAATATTTTCTGTAGTTAAAAACATACTAATAAATATGACATATGTAAACATGAAACTGAGGGGAATTTTATGCCCGCTTTCCTAAGGTGTGACGTGGTTGAGCACACAGCCATTCTATCGGTTCCATGTAAGCAAAAGTCATTCAGATGTCACATGAAACTGAAGGGACCGTTATTCCCGTGTTCCTACGGTGTTACGTGGTTGAGCACACAGTTCTGTCGGTTCCATGTATGAAGTCATTCAGATGTCACATGTCATACGTACATCAATCAGTTTTCCTCACGTGATTAACCTTAAACAAGGCCTTTCATTGAACCATGTGTTTTCGGTTCAATGAACATTTTGATAAACTTTTAAAACATTTTAATATGAACAAAAATAATACATAGATACTGACAAAAAAATAGTGGATAAATTTTTCTGACTGTAATGAAGTGGCTAGTTTCCTTCAACACTCACGATAGTGAGTACCTTGTCTCCTCCGTTATTACTAAACTGTACTAAGCCTAATTGTTCACAATTTTCTAGCATGTCCTGATGAAGAGAATAAATAATTTTTGAAAGCTTGACATAATACCAAAGGAGTTTCTTTCTTGTTCCTTGGCATCCTCAAAATTGAGTTTCGAAGTTCTTTATATATATATATATATATATATATATATATATATATATATATATATATATATATATATATATATATATATATATATATATATATATATATATATATATATACCGGGTGTCCACGGAAGGTGGCTCGCCCCTATAACTTTTTTGTTTTCAGAGGTAATGAAATGAAATTTAGAGGATCTATTTATTGCATAACACTGCATTTTTTGACAAGTAACTCAACTTCATGCAACTTTCGGTTTCACCGGAAGTGGCATAAACTTTCGATTTTTAAATGGGACACCTGGTATATTTTCAGATTTTGTCTCCATATGACATTTAGAATGCAACCATGTATCATATGTTACTTTTAGTAACCGTTCTTTTATATTTTTTCCAAATAAATTTTTTTTCTGGAGGGCTATGGATGCGTTGAAGTAACTAATTGCGGTCCTAAAATGTATTTTAAAATACAACTTCACTGTTTTCGATCAAAATGTTTCATTTATGTGACGTTTGATTTCAAAACTTTTATAACTATTTTTTTCAAATTGCAACATGGTGGCATTTGAAATCATAGAGTAGCCTGTGACCAACACAACTGAAACAAAATAAGTCTAATGCCACGCCCAAGAATATACGTCCCAAGACGGTAAACGGGGCCATTTTAGGACCGAAATTATTTATTTGAACGCATCTATAGCCCTCTAGAATAAAAATTTATTTCGAAAAAAAAATAGAACAACGGTTACAAAAAGTAACGGATGATAGGTACATGATTGTGTTGTAAATGTCATTTGGAGAAGAAAAAACTGAAAATATACCAGGTGTCCTATTCAAAAATCGAAAGTTTTTTTGACAAACGTCAAAACATCGTCAATATGAAAACATTCACATTTTGACACCAAAACGATTATATCACGTCGTCAAGGCTATATTCACTTATCTATATGCAGTAGTTAGGCAAAATTCACGGATTCTATTGGCTTATTCATACATGAGTTATATAATCGAAATTATACAAGGTAACTTAACTAAATTGATCGTTCTGATTGGTTGAAAATTATACGAAAAAAATAATCAGTTATAATATCACAAGAGCATATACTTACGAGCCACGAGACGTATTTTGCGAAACATCCACGAGAGCGCAGCTCGAGTGGTGTTTTAAGAAAATAAGTCGAGTGACGAGGTCAGTATAATCGATTATTTTCGATTTTTCGAGTGGTATTCGTTATGATTATATAACGAATAAATAACATTGATTTTTTTTGACAAACGTCAAAACACCGTCAATATGAAATCATTCACATTTTGACACGAGGCGAAACACCAAAACGATTATATCACGTCGTCAAGGGTATATTCACTTATCAATACGCAGTAGTTATGCAAAATTCACGGATTCTATTGGCTTATTCATACATGAGTTATATAATCGAAATTATACGAGGTAACTTAACTAAATTGATTGTTCTGATTGGTTGAAAATCATACGAAAAAATAATCAGTTCAATGTCGCAGCAGAGAGGAGATAGTACTCAAAAATCGTAACTTCTGAATTAATTCGATTCACAATAATTGCAAAATATTTTGCAAGATTATTTAAACGCTTTTAGATGGTAAATAGTTAACCTAATCTCGCAAAGGGTGAATCCCTACGGCTGTGAAATTGAATCGTCAGTGAACTATTCTAACATAATTAATAATGAAATTGTAGGAATTATTAAGTTTCTTCAATTATTTGGATTCCAAAGGAAGTGATTTTTTGAAACAAGCTCTTCATGTTATTAGCACTGAAAACATTTTTCTGAAGAATTGCATGTTATCTAACAGCTTTTCGAATTATTTCGGCTCTAGTTTCAAAAATTAAAATTAAAAGGCTGATATAATTTTAATTAGGTACTTCGGTAGAATATTCGCAAGTCCCCATATATGTATCAAAACGCGTGTGGTACCTTCATTTAGAATTTTTGCTGGAAATTCGTTATCAACTTCACATCTCGGTTCTCGCATTCGAATGCAAAATGGCGTATGCGCTGGTAAAAATGAAATCATGTTAATTGCTCAACCTCGGCACATGCTTCTATTCATAGCTTCTTTCACATACGTCCGATCAAAATATAGCTACAAACACGGTGAATTTTTTTTATCAACAATTCATAATTCTCTGATTGAAAGGTTCCTAAAGGTTACATTCTAATGGAGTCCTGCACTGTTTGTACCGACGAAATATGTCAAATGCTTTCCTGCTACTATGTACACGTTGAGGTCACTTTCATGCCAGGAAATATCTCACTCGTATCGCAAACATTCCATTTAGATCATCAGTCTAAAACATTAATACCAGCTGCAAGCGATGCACTCTCCACGAAGTAAATATAATTATTCTGTTTCAGGTTGGGCGATCGCTTCCGAGGAACGGAATTTCAAATACAGATTATCGATTTATTACGCCAAAATGCAGGATTCCGGCACGTTCACCTGTGCCACACCGAGGGGAAACACAAACAGCATCGCCCTCAAAGTTGCAGGTATTTACAGTTTGCATATTTATGCAGGAATTATTTCTAAGTAAGCTGACGTCAAGACTGATGTCTGTACATCTCTATTGACGGTTTTAAATGTTTAATATACAAACTTCTAGAAGATGTATCAGTACGTAGCTAATTTCAAATGATTGCATCAGACGTTAGTTATAATGACAGGTTCCAAAATAAACTTTAACATAGCTTATCTAGTATATATAAGATCTTTAATTAATTTAATATGTTAAATATTTCTTAATTTTTTGTGAAATAAAATGAGAACTTCTAGCTATGCGTATAGATCAGTAATTTTTTATCAAATTAATATTCATATCGAAAGATATTTTTAGTATGAAATAAAGGTTTCTCGGTTAATATTCTTTTTGTCTTCTTAGTTGTTTTCTTTTTATACAATTCAAAGTGCTCTAGTTGTAAATGACAAAAAAGAAGGATTGTGTTGAATGCTAATTGACTAATGTTCAACGAATTCATTTGAACAAGATGGCGCCAGTTAAGGTTGGTATAATTACAGTGAGATTACAACATACAAGGAAGCTATATGACTATGTTCCAAGGCTATGAGTTGTATCAGAACTCACAGCATTTTACTAAAAAGTATTTGAGTCCTAGGGCTGATTAATTGGCCTTCTGGCCAATTTCCGTCAATCTGGAGGCCATTTCCGATTCAAAGATATAAAAAATTCATGTCAGTTTCATTGTCGTAATGTACCTATTTTGTCCAAGACAGGGAGAAAACTGTACGACTTCGAAAAATGGTCTTTTCACTTTGGAGGGCTGTCATGTCCCAGAAAAGGATCAGACCACTAAGTGTAGCATATCATTAGATAGAATTAAGACCTATTTAACGGTGCTTCACTTATAAATGACAAAAATAGATCTGGGTGACATACTGGTGTGGTTCATAGGTCTCGGCATTCAATCACGAGTTCAAAGATACCCATGAACCTAAGGTTCAAGTTACAAACCCCTTGACATATTTCCACACCACTTGGTGTGGTTTCATGAATCTTGACATTGCTGATGACTCACACCTCGTACAATTTATCTCACCCTCAGTCTCTATTATTTTCACAAAAATCGATCCATATATGGGAAAAATCTTGAGGACCATTTTTTAAATGTTCCTTTGACCAAGGTGGCGCTACTTCAGGTGGTATCATTCAAAGATGGTTATTATAGGGTGACATTCGAGAAACATATATGGCCAAGTATCTGGATTGTCCTGGCAAAAAGTACAGCATTTTCCTGAAAAACCCCAGAAAATTATGTTTTTGGACCTTTGGTTAGACGCAAATTACCTTCCGGCCAAGCATATCCCAATTTGCATATATTAAGAGACATGTCCAATCTTACCATCTGAATGATAAAGTAACTTAAGTCTTGAGCATTTCATTCTAGACTGGAAAAAATCCCCCCTGGGGGGGCTCTTCTGTTCCAGGTAAGCACCAAGTCATCATCATCACGATCACTCAGCCCTTTGCATCCACTGCTGGATATAGGCCTTCCCCAATATTTTCCACTGACTCCTGTCTTGAGCGCTCTGCATCCAATTGCCTGCCATTCTTTTGATGTCGTCGGTCCATCGTGTGGGCGGTCTTCCTCTACTTCTCTGATCGACTCTCGGTCGCCATTCGAGCAATCTCACTGTCCATCTACCATCAATCATTCGGGCAACATGACCCGCCCAGTTCCACTTATGACTAGCGATCTGTGATATGACATCAGTAATACCAGTTCTCCTTCGCAGATCTTCGTTTCGGACATGATCCCGCAACGACACCCCAAGCACAGATCTCTCCGTTTTTCGTTGTGTTGTTCTCAGTTTCTTGGCAGAAGCGGTGGCCAGGGTTAAGGTTTACGCACCGTAGGTCAACACCGGCAAAACGCACTGATTGAAAACTTCCCGTTTTAGTGATATTGGTAGTTTTACTCTGAATACATGTTTTAGTCTTCCGTAGGCAGCCCAGGAAAGTGTTATCTTCTGTTCACAGGTTTGGTTGTCTCTTTTTATTCTTATTTCATGACACAGGTATATGTAGCTATTCACAAGTTCTACCTCTTGCCCAGCAGCAGCCAAACTTTCGCTAGGAACCAGGTTTGTCATGTATTTCGTTTTTGAAAATTTGATCCTCAAACCTATGTCAGAGCATACTTCCTGTAGTTCCTGTAGCATGTGCTTAGTATCTTTCATGTTGTCTGATAGCAGTATTATATCGTTCGCAAAGCGCAGATTTGTTAGCCGTTGACCATCTATGTTCAAGCCCTTCTCTTCACAGTTCAGTTTTTTGAAGGCATACTCCAGGACGGTGATGAAAAGTTTGGGCGACATTGTGTCCCCCTGGAAGCACCAAGTATGGTAAATTAATAGAATTGGCAGCCACGCGAGGCAGATCAATGATTTTTATGAGTTTTTGAAAACGAATAACGTCTCGCTACAGATTAAAGTTGAATACATAACACTTCACCTATTCCTATCTACACAAAATGGCTACTTCAAATTGCACTATTCACAGATTAGAAAATTTACCTATGAAAATCAATAACTTCTCAAATGAACTTTACTTCAATAAGCAGATCACAGTTAATATCAACTACTATCCATCTACTATCGTTGGTATTATAAAGAAAAAAGTAGTAGAAATATCAATCTCAATAACACATTTTATGTTCAAATCAATTGAAATCATTTATTATTCTTTTCTAACCTAGCAGTCTAACTCAGAACCTTCTAAAGTTTTTTAGAAAACATACCTAATTTCAACATAGTATTTGTCACGAAGAATTCTTTTTCCGAATTAATTGTGACCAATACATCTGAAATCAATTAGTCTGATAGAATAGAGATTTGGAAAAAGAAATGTGGTAGTTGCAGAAAAATTATTATTGGTAGACGGTACCATAATTTCAACAGAGGAATTAACGATAATATAATAATTCGTTTTTTCGGACACCCTGTATTGTATGATGATGAAACTCGGTATGGGCATGTTTCCAACGATTCTGATTCTGATTCAGAATCCATCATTATTTTTCGTGAAAATAAATCCCTAATAGTACTTCTTGAAATATGGGTCAATAAAATTGGTCGCAGTTGGCCACGATAACAGTCCAAAAATATTATCACTTTCTTTTTGGATGGATATTTCTAATACCTATCTAACAAAAAAAAAAGTGTTTCAAAATCGATCAAATAGTAACGATTTTACATGGGTGGTAAGTCCTTACAGTGGACACACTATATATATATATATATATATATATATATATATATATATATATATATATATAGTGTGTCCACTATAAGGACTTGTATAATATACTATATAGATATATATATATATATATATATATATATATATATATATATATATATATATATATAATATCTATATATCAGACATCAAAAAATTTTCGAAAATCTTAGTCCAGAAGATTTAAAACCAATTAAAACACTATTCCCGCACCTCATTGTTTCGATACATAGTGCGAAAGTCGTGGAAAATACGACTGAAAATTATTAGATTTTAGCACCGAGAACTGGGACGGAAGAAACGACGATTTATTAATATTAAAAACATATAGTCAGAAAATCAATCAATATTGAATTTGAAGTTTTAAATTGGAGGGCTGTTGTATTTATAGCGACAGTTGGACCTGCGTTGCTATGGAAACATTTGAAGTAATCAAATTCATCTCTGTCAATTTAATAATAATGTTTAGAAAATTGTCAACTGAAGTTATTTGAGAGAGTTGTTTACGCGTTATTTTTAATATTTAAAGTAGAAAAATTGTTATTTATGATTTCTGATTAAAAGTTGACACATGATTATATATATATATATATATATATATATATATATATATATATATATATATATATATATATATATATATATATATATATATACACTCAACGACTTAAAATTCAGTACAGCCAAAATTTTGATGAAATTTAATGGATGATAACTTTTTTCTCCATAGTCCGATTCAAATGTTTTTTCTTCAAAATGTAGATAGATGTTTCGAATTTGAGTAATGTAATTCAATTTTGAAGAAAAAAGTATATATGTAGAAATATAAAGGAAAATAGCTAAATAATATTTTTCCCTGAAGTTTGTAACACCCTGTAGAGTAATTCTGCAATCTAAACTCGAGTGTATATATTTCTCTGCAGATTCTCATTCTTTCTTAACATTTTGCTTTTAATTCGTCTCGATATCGTTCTCGGTTGAAGAGATATGAATTTTTTGATGAAACATTACACATTTTGCAACAATAATGGTTTTTTTGGATTATTTCCATATAAACTTACTCCGCATTCGTTAACTAGTTTTATCCGACATTTCGAATATTCGAAACATTTGGCTTGTGAATTCCTTATCTACTTTTCATTTCGCGATGCCTTTGTCATCCGAAGATTCAGCTAGAGCTGTTGCTCTTCATGATGTTGGTTATTTCTACAGGAGAAGTGGCGAATATGATAGGTTTTACAAAATCTAGCGTGGAAAGAGCCGTGGCAAGGTTTCGAGAGACCGGCAGTTATGGTAGAAGACATAGATCTAAATGAAATCGTGCTACTTTTGTCATTGATGATCGCTTTATTAGGGTCTCAGTTTTAAGAAATCGACATACCAGTGCGGTAGAGATAAGGAATGAACTGAGACCCTAATAAAGCCATCATCAACGACAAAAATAGCACGATTTCTTCCAGGTCCATGTCTTCTACCATAACTGCCGATCTCTTGAATCCTTGCCGCGGCTCTTTCCACACTAGATTTTGTTAAACCCATCATATTCGCCACTTCTCTGTAGAACCAACATCATGAAGAGCAACAGCTCTAGCTGAATATTCGGATGACAAAGGCATCGCGACATAAAGAGTAGATACGGAATTCACAAGCCAAATGTTTCGAATTAATATTTGAATTATCAGATAAAACTAGTTAACGAATGCGGAGTAAGTTTCTATGGAAACCGAAAGAATCCAAAACAAACCATCATTGTTGCAAAATGTTTAATGTTTTCTTAAAAAAATCATATATCTTCAACCGAGAACGATATCGAGACGAATCAAAAAGCAATATGTTTAGAATGAATCAGAATCTGCAGAAAAATATACACACTGGAATTTAGATTGCAGAATTACTCTACAGGGTGTTACAAACTTCAGGGAAGAATATTCTTCAGCTATTTTTCTTTATATTTCTACATGTACACTCTTTTTTATCAAAATTGAATAACATTTCTCAAACTCAAAACATCTATCTACATTTTGAAAGAAAAAACATCTTAATCGGGCTATGGAGAAAAAAGTTATCATACATCAAATTTCATCAAAATTTTGGCTGTCCCGAATTTTAAGTCGGTGAGTGTATATAAATAATACCTATATATATCACAGAAAAAAAATTCTTCGTTCATTAAATATTTCATGTTTAGATGGAATAAAATAACGAAAAGAAATGTAAATTACCTTAGTTAGCTAGTTTATTTTTTCTCTGATAATAAAACGCTGATATACACATTGCATAGTAAAACCTCAGCTCTACCGCTGTTTTCAACTCAGCACGAAGCCATATCGTCTATGAACACGTTAATACCAACTCGCGGTATTGGGGCACGACTAATTTCAATTTCCACATCTTTTCCACGAGATCTTTACTACGTCAGGACGCCGACGGCGCTCTCGGATCAGCAAGCTTCCAAATCCGAGAAGGCCTTTTCTCCGCAGAAGGAGGTCACGTTGAAATTGCCACATTATGAAGTTGAAAGTTTGGAAACATGCATTTCTATATTGGGGAAAATCGGCAGTGGCAGCTCGAGGCTATGGTGGTACATGTCTCTATATTTCTCAGCAGATTAATCCTTCTTTTGAAAGCACATCTCTAGTTTAATCGAAAGTGGGTTTACGTCATATGCCAAAAATTTCGGTTTACTTCATCTATGTTGAAGTGAAATTCTAGTGCAGACATGTTGAACTGTTGATATTATCCGTAATGTAAACATGTTTTGAATAATTTTTTAGAAAGAATAGAATTAGTCGCTAACTTATTCATCAAGTAATATCTCTTAAGCTTATTTTGTTATATTATCAAAAAAAATTTATTACAAAAATTGTATTTTTATTGTGGTCTCAATATTTCCATTATGTTATAAAAGACAGTAAACTATAATGAGTATCAAAACAGCTACTAAGTCTATTTCATATAAGGAATATTTCAATAGAAAGATATTCCTTTCAAGTACGAAATTAACGGTTCTCTGTCAACATTTGTTTTCTCTTCTAAGTTGTTTTCTTTTTATACAAGATGGGCAAATTTCGATGTTTGTATAGGGTAACGCTGTATCTATAGCAGATACAAAAAATGGAGGTCACACTCTCGTTATCTTTTTTCTAGGCAAATTCACTGTAGTAATGGCCCTAAATTGTATTTTTTTTCAAATGGGAATCATAGTTGACTACGATTTGATTGGAACGGATTTTATTTCCCCTTCGAACCATGTATCATATGTCAGGTCGCTTCTGATTTGTAAGTCTTTAATTAATATAATAAATAATATTTTACTAAATTACTTTTTGCATTTTTTTTATTGTTTTATTGGGTTCTCTTTTTTCTGAATAGCGATTGAAATTCATCTCAGATACAATATCACAGTTGTTATTGCTTTGAATGAAGCTTTCTAACATATCATATTTCTCGAAATTTTCATACGACGTCCTCACTTTTACGATTAGAAAATTAATTGATATTATGACAGAAAAAAACCATGTCATAGAACATTGTTGAAATAATTATACAAAAATGCAAAAAAGTGATGAATAATTTAGTTTGTGAAATTTCATTATGAATTTAATGAGATAAAGCAAAATTCGATAACGTCTTTTTTACCTAGCTTTATAATTTTAATCTAATATTGTTGGATTATACATAATGCTAGTTGGTTCTTTTGATTCCTAAAAATGAAGGATGGAAAATATAAGCATCAAAAATGATAAGAATCAATCGATAAATGAAAATTATCATAGAATTAGGTATAGATATTTAAACCTAACATATTGTTCCACTGGAATCACAATAGTAAATAGATACTGAAATATTGGTCAAACAGTAGCTATTTGTATCAGTTCCCTTGCGGCTCATCAATGCTGCGCAGCTGAACTGTAGCGAAAAAATGCATCTTTTATACTATTAGAGGTTCTGATTGTTGACTTATGCTGCGATTTTCTTTAATAAACTTGAATCTTCCAGCTGTTCACTGCGACCCCATCACGGTCAAAGGGCCTCATCTCACAGTTCGTGTTGAAGGAACTAAGCTGGGCCATTCAGCTATATTTCAATGTCCTATCGGCTATTGGGTCAGCGGATTTTCGAACTTAACCTGCCAAGCATCAGGTGAGAAAATACCAGTATAGTAACTCCAAGATAAGTACCCTGTAAATTGAAATTAAAATCAAATTAGTGAAAAATTACAAAATGTTTTGATGAAACTGGACAAAAAAAAATGAATTTTATGAAATCTAGTGATCGAAATTAACCATGATTCATTAGGTTTTCAATTTTCAATGTTATCTATGTATTCAGTATTGACAATACCTACATAAACAATGATGATATAGAATGTCGAAGGCGCCAGTGTATTCTTCCTACGAAACTAATTTTTTCAGAAATTCAATTTAATATATTTGTAAAACATATTATATATATATATATATATATATATATATATAAATATATATATATATATATATTTATATATATATATATATATATATATATATATATATATTTATATATTTATATATATATATATATATATATAATTATTATTAGATTTATATATATATATATATATATATATATATATATATATATATATATATACTAATTTTAGGTTTTTCACTCCTCCTTTATATGAACTTCATCTAGGCCAAATCTCACGATCCAAAGTGCGTGCAACACTCTTGAAAAATCCTCCAAAAACTAGTTTTATCTGCTCCATGCACCCTGCAAATCCTTGAAGGCACATTTTTGCCAAAGTTAAAAGAATTTTCACTCTTGCACCTCCCCGTAGTCCCTTGCTCAAAAGTTGAACATTCCAAAATTTGGACATATTTTACACAAATTTTTCAAAATTTCAGGGCATTTGGTCTGATGTAGATGCCAAAATGTACCAGGACAAAAAAAATATATACATATATATATATATATATATATATATATATATATATATATATATATATATATATATATATATATATATATATATATATATATATATATATATATATATATATATATTTATATATATATATATATATATATATATATATATATATATATATATATATATATATATATATATATATATATATATATATATATATATATATATATATATATATATGTATTAATTATAGCTGGGTATTCGGCAAGGAGTTATGATCTAAACAACCAAATTTGTCTCAGTCGACGTTTCGACTCTTTATTGAGTCTTCCTCAGGACATCTACAATTTAAAAAGAATGTTACATCGAAACAGTTCGTCTTATATATATAAAAAACAACAAAATTACATGTATACAACAGTTTCTTTGAACTCTAGTTCCTGCAATTTACAAGGAATATACAACAAAAACTCATTTAAAACCGAAAACATGTTAAAATAACGTGAATAAAGCTAGTCATGTGAATAAAACTGGACATAATATCAATTTCAGTGAGCGGAAAATTTTAATGACAGAGGTGAATTACAAGAAGAGAGTTTTCATGGAGATGTGTTTCATATGTGATTTACGTGAAAGGATTAATTTTAGAGACGATATTGGTAATCTTAGTGGAATATATAAATATGTTTTAAGTTTAGATAAATCCTCCCTGAATGCTATTTAATATTTAGTATCATATTTTCTCATGTTCATAAATTAGCTATACCTTCTTCATAGTATTGTTATATTCATTTCTATGAAATTGTCCACATGCGCGGGTTACTGATAATACAATGTCGCTTGACAGTCATCTGGGTTTGTTATTGTTTTTCGTGAGGTTATGTTTGGCTCCTCGCTTCGAAATTATCAAATTAATAGACAATTTTTACTCCAAAAACAATGAGCTGTTGTAGAGTTGTGTCATGTTATGGGCCTTACAACCTAACTGTTTGTAAGTATTTGATTAAATTTTGGCATTTTGTTTTTGAGTTTCAGTCAGATTTTTATACCATTTAGTTGATATTTCGAGCCCATTTATTTCTGTTTTTTAGCTTTATTCACGTTATTTTAACATGTTTTCGGTTTTAAATGAGTTTTTGTTGTATATTCCTTGTAAATTGCAGGAACTAGAGTTCAAAGAAACTGTTGTATACATGTAATTTTGTTGTTTTTTATATATATAAGACGAACTGTTTCGATGTAACATTCTTTGTCATTCTTTTTAAATTGTAGATGTCCTGAGGAAGACTCAATAAAGAGTCGAAACGTCGACTGAGACAAATTTGGTTGTTTAGATCATAACTCCTTGCCGAATACCCAGCTATAATTAATATATTTTTTAAAAACCATCGGCAGTTACTTACTTAATTATATATATATATGTATATATTTATATATATATATATAATATATATATATATATATATATATATATATATATATATATATATATATATATAATATATATATATATATATATATATATATATATATATATATATATATATATAGAGGGCGAAATACTCACCTTTGTCCCCTTATTCCCTTTTCAAAAAAAAACATTATATTTCGTGGGACATCCGGTTAGAAAGTAGTTCTTTTCTTTATATGTTATGTATAGCACGCAAAATCGAATAAATTAATAACGTTTAAGAGTAATTGAATAAAAAAAGTCAATGGAGGAATGGTAATAAAAATGTAGTTAATTCTTTCAAAATAATATAACATTTTATTATTAATTTTAATAAAAACACGGACTAATTATGAACTCAATCTCATTAATGATTCATTTGCGGTAACTAAAGTTTTCTCAAGAAACTCGAGAAATGATTATTATTATTCAAATAGATAGTAAATTATTAGTAAAAATTAAAATCAACTTGAAAATTATACGTAATCTATAATAACATTTACACTGATATTATATTCATTACTTTATATTTAAAGTATCTAGGTACTTAATCACTTTCTTAATTTATTCTTCATTAATGAAATAAAAATAATACTTAGATACAAAGGATGGCACATTAGACGTTTCTGGTGAACCATACAACGGATCACTTTGAAAATTCAATGGAGGGCATAGTCGGACATTCTCTAGCCAACTAAAATATTTTTGGTAATGCGGTGTTGCCACTTCTATTAGAAAGTAGTAGCAACTTTGATTTTTCAAATGGAACATCCTGTATATAATATTATTTTTAAAATCTCCAACAATTTCCCAATAACTTTTCATGATATTTCCCTATACCTATCTGTTACTGTTTTCAAAATAAAAATTATTTTCATTTTTTTTTTTCGGAAATCAAGACCTATCATAATGCTGATATCTTCGAGTTGAGAAATATTATGATATCGAAATTTGGATTTAAGCTTTTTGATACTTGGGGGCTTCCTACACTTCAGCCTAATGTTCGTTACTTCTATACAGGGTGGTAAAAAAGTTCCGTTATTTTGTTTGCTTGAAAAAATTCGGAAAGCTGCTGGAATTTGCTCTTCATCTATGTATATCATACCTATACCTAACTAGTCAGGTTTCGGACTTTAGCATTTATTTGTGAAAATGTTGCTTGTATATGGTGTCCCCATTCGGTATTTGGTAAGCATGCCATGATCACTATTTGACAGTAACGTTGTGACAATCTACTAATAGACTATTTTAGGTCACGTGACTTTGACAGGTCCTCTATGTTCACTTGGTGGGCAGACAAACTTTATTGTGTCATTACTGTCATTTGATACTAGTTATTGATAGATGCATTTGTTTGTTTTTTTGAGTTTTATAGTATTTCAGAGTGAAAATTCAACAAATTCTTAATTTTTGTCTCGTAGTGAATATTATTCAACTCTTACCGATGATGTGAAAGCCCGCTACGACAAGAAATTGGAGATAATAGACGATATAGACCCATATTCATTTGGATAAATGAGTTGTCCAAAGATCTGGAAGTAATCCCTTCAGTATCTTTGATGGATTTGGTAAATTATCAAATCCTTAGTCATAGCTTCTAC
>JARQZK010002229.1:292500-330000 GCA_030704885.1 Cynegetis impunctata | reverse complement strand
ATGTGCCTGGCTTACCACCACTAATCAAGTATTTCCATGGCGTGTCGGCAATACATTTGCTATGATGAAGTTATATATTATGCTGCATAGCATTTCTTTTTATTATTCAGGCGCAAGAATAAATAAATGAGATGGTTTGACACATGAACATACCACGTACAATAGACCATGAGAAAAATATGCATTTTCTGAGACAATCAATATTTAAGAATTGTCCTTGTGATTTGTTAATCGTCATGGTGAATGCGAATCGGAAATTGAATTCGTTTAAACTCAGAGGGCATATCGGTTAGGATCATCGGAATCCTCAGATTGAGAACGTTTTCACCACTGAATCTTCCTTATAGTGCGTCATGTAAATAACATTGATCATCAGTTTTCTTATCACCAAACGCGTTCCATTGCATATGTTTGATTGGTTTAGATTCCGAATCATGATGACTACCGAGCCAACCTCAAGTTGTAAATTGTGTGGTGGTAAACCAGGCACATCCGAAGAGTAACCTTCATATACTTTTTTCAAAACAAATCACAGTCAACATAAAACATAAAAATTCACTCTTTCGCGATTTACAGCTTATATACTGACAAGCAGCGGTAATGGAATGTTCCGAGGATTTATCATACATTCTTTCTTGTCAATCTATGATCTGGAATGACTGAGACCAATCAATTTGACAGTAGTTGTCACCGCTTTAGGGTGGTCTGCCGAGCACTTTCGCCAGGGTGAAGCTTGGCAGACCAAGACAATTTCAAATAACTGATATTTATCTATAATGTGTTTAAATTTCAGTCGGATGTTTTGTGACGTAGGTGACGTACCAGTTTTTGCCAAATAAATTACGTTCATTAACTATGACCCGCCAGGATGAGCTTAGGCAGACCAACGATTTAATAATCTTTGGTATATATCCTTTCAAATAAATTATGAATGAACCGGATGTTTTATGACGTACACTTTTCGACAGTGGGCTCCCGGACTAGATGTATCATTATGTCGGATCGCTTTTGATGTGCAAGTCTTTAATAGCGAAAATAATATTTTAATACATTACTTTTTGCGTTTTCCATGCGTATTCCATGGAGGCGGGTGTCATCTATGAACATTTATTTTAATTTGTAATGTCTTATAGAATAAGATATAAATACCTACTTTTTCGGTCTCGGCTTGTTGAATGAAATGCAAATAATAATATTTTCTTTTAATCTCTTGAAAATAGGTTTATTAGGTTGTCTTCTTTTTGGATAGCGATTGAAATATATCTTGGATGCAATATCAAATTTGTTATAACTTTGAATAAAGCATTCTAACATATCATACTTTTCGTTATTTTCGTACGACATCCTGACTTTTACTATTGAATCAGTTAATTGATATTGTGACGGAAAGAAAATGTTCAGGCTCTGTCATAGATGATATTGGAAAACGTATAAAAACGCAAAAAGTGATGTAGTAAAATATTATTTTGCTATTAAAGGCTTACATATCAAAAGCGATCCGACATATGATACATCGTTAGAAAGGGAACAAAATACGTTCCAACCAAACCACAGCCAACTACGATTCCCAGTTAAAAAATACATTTTTAGGCCATAACTCTACTTTTTCTCAAATTTTATCGAGGCCACAGGATTATACGAACAAAAGTGCCTTAAGAATGTAAAAGTTATTATCTCGTAACTTCACAAACAACTATGATATTCACACTTGTCAAAAATCAATTTTTTGTTTATAACTAGAAAACATAAGACGATAGCAAATTTTGGTTTTCTCCAGTGAATTTGTCTCGAAAGAAAAAATCGAGAAGCGCGCTCGTTTCTTTTGTATCTCCTGATATAGGGGCCGTTCAAGTATTACGTAACGTTGAAGATTTTTGACCCTCCCTCCCCCTTCTGTAACGCTTCGTAACGTTTTCATGAAACCCTTCCTCCCCCCCCTATAAACGTTACGTAACACCCAAGTGGCCATTTTTACCTAAAAGTCACAAATATGTTGCGCAAAGTACCGGAAAGTTGCTAAAATACCGTTTTTATTGTTTTAATCGTGTTTTCGTTAATAATAAACAAAACAAGAGATTTTTATTTAATAAACAATCATACATAATGTGATATGTTGAAAAGGGCTCAAATTTGTCCTAATAAACTTTTACTACTAATCTTACATTTAATTATGCCGTTTTCCTGACTTAGCCCTGTCGTTGCATACATTTTTAGCTAACTTCATCCACCATTATTTTCTCATGCATTATTCAATTTTCGCTTATTAGCAGGTTTTCACTTTGAAAACCTGCTTATTGAAATGGGTGCGATTAGCAAAGTAGGACCTAGGCCCAAGATAGTTTTTCGTTTCATGACATTTCAGTATGCTTGCCATCAAAAACTCAATTTCAGAAGTCTCTTTTTCTCTACATATGTGTGTAATATATATATATATATATATTTATTCGAATAGTTGTTGCCTGTGATCTATTTTTAAACTCTTGATAATTATTAGCAATAACAGGCTGGTTGAATCTTGAAAAACTCGATTTTAATAAAAAATTTGACGTTCCACTATGATATTCGTAATTGAAATTTCTTTGACATTTATTGATTTAAAAAATTGAAAAAAACAGGGCTGCTTAGTATATGCTATTCAGTTCAATATTAACATTCAAAATTGTTTCACAGATGGTAAGGGAAACCAAAGAAACCCTCACCTACGCAATGTTTAAAATAATAATAAAAGGGTACTATTTATCTAACAACAAAAAATGAAGTCATGGGAAAACATTAAAGAAGTGGAGTAGAATTATCGTATAGACGCTTATATGGAAGCACCTTACACGTGTTTCGGATCTTTGGTCTCATCAGAACGGCGTAGCCAAGTATTGGTTGAAAATTTGAAGATGAAAAAAGTACAACAAACAAAATCCTTAGATACGAAGACTAATCACACAATTGTGGTTTATTGTCTGAACTCTCGGTATGGGGATTTGGTCAAACTTTGCCACGGAGGCGATTAATGCTTCCGCGAATCTAAGAACGAGTAAATAAACAATAACAATGAAATTAGTTTGGAAAATATTAAATAGGTAGAGCAAAATTATCGGAATAGTTTTATATGAAGTAGCCGTTTTCAATGAAATTTTTTTATTTATTTAGAATTTCAAATCTTTTTAAAAAGGGGTACTTACAGTTATAACAAAGTTAAAACCCTCAGCTTAAGTTTAGGATCATTGCATATTTTCAGCTTGCAATATTTAATTATTTATTCGAATAGTTGTTGCCTGTGATCTATTTTTAAACTCTTGTAGCATTAATCGCCTCCTGGCAATTTGACCAAATCCCCTACGGAGAGTTTCAGCAATAAACCACAATTTGTGATTATCTTCGTATCTAAGGATTTTGTTTTGTACTTTTTTCATCTTCAAATTTTCAATCCAATACTTGGCTACCTCTGATGAGGACCAAAGAGTCCGAAACACGCGTCAACGGCTGCTTCCATATAAGCGTCTATACCGATAATTCTACTCCACCTCTTTAATGTTTTCCCATGACTCATTTCTTTGTTGTAGATAAATTACCCTTTTATTTATTTTCAAACATTCGTAGTGAGGTTTCTTGGTTTCCCTTACCATCTGGTGATAACTAATTTGAAATGTTAATATTGAACTGAATAGCATATACTAAGCGCCCTGTTTTTTTCAAATTTTTTAAATCAATAAATGTCAAAGAAATTTCAATTACGAATATCATAGTGAGACGTCAAATTTTTTATTAAAATCGAGTTTTTTCAAGATTCAACCAGCTGTTATTGCTAATAATTATCAAGAGTTTAATATATATATATATATATAATATATAATATAATATATATATATATATATATAAGATATATATATATATTATATATTATATATAGTCTTATATATATATATATATATAATTATATAATATTATATATATATATATATATATATATATATATATTATGAATATATATATATATTCGTATGTCTAGTATGTATGTAGGTAGATAGTTTCGTAGTTTCGCTCCTGTGTATAACGTGTTTAAAACACTTAATGAAAACTGGCAACGGAAACAAAATATAAATGACGAATGATACAGTCGAGGTATTCCCCATAAAACATAAACGGATAGAGTTGCCAACTTGGGACTTCAAAATAAAACTGACTTACAATACAATCGAGGGATTCCCCGTAAAAAATAAACGAAAAGTGTTAACAACTTCGGAGATTCAAATACACTAGTTATTATTTCAATAAAAATCAATGTTACGTAGCGCGTTGTTCGAACCCCCCTCCCGCCCCTGTAACGCATCGTAACGTTTTACAAGACCCCCCCTCCCCCCAAATTGCGTTACGTAATACTTGAACGCCCCCATACCTAGTAACCGAGATACCCTATACAAACAACGAAATTCGCCCACCTTGTACACTTCATCTAATTGAGCGGTAAAATTATCAAATTTGTTGTCGTATTGGTGAAGTTGTTAATTCAATCTTATCATCTTATTTTATTCATTCACTCAACTTATTTTTCCGATACGTGCAATTTCCAATAAAAATTTTTTTTCGCATTTAGGTATATTTTTTTCCATTCTTGATTTTTTTCGTTTCAATCATTCAGTCTGTCTATTTTTAACGATTAAAATTTCATTTGTATCTTTTCTCATTGACTGATAAATTTGTTCAATTCAATTTCTTTTTTTTTTCATTTTCAAGGCGATGGAAGTAGGTTGCGCTACGATTCATTACATATTGAAATACTTTCCTCAAATTTATAACTCTTCTAGAACTTATTGCACTGCATTTGGGGGGATAGTTTTTTATAATATCAGAGATGAATTGTAGTTCTTATCCTGCATTTCGGTTCAAATTATTAGTTCTTCATGTGACTTATAGTTGACGCTTATTGAAAATATCCAAGGCATTCATCAAAATTATTTTAGTTTTGTTTCGATTAGATTTTTTCCCAGTGAAAATTAGGTGAAATGAATAGAAATATTTCAGGGAAAATGCATTTCACTGATTCTAAATATTCCATTTTAGTTTATCCTTTTATTTTAGCCAATTAAATCCCTTTACCGATCGTTTTGTTGATTCAATTTAAAAGCAATTTTCTAGTGACGAGCTTTTGTTCATCACTAACAACATCTGCCCTTGAGCAAGAAGTTAATTTAGATTTATTCTGATACAGTTTGAAAACCAAACATTCGCAATTTTATAATATAATTTATAAATTCAGCTAAAGAAACAACTTTTGCTTGGAGACTTATATTGGCAATTAATTGTTCCATCTGCCTAATGCTAAGCGCATGTTTTCATGAGTGTGAGTAATTTCCACAATTTCTAATATACCAAGTTGTTTTCATTTATTACCTTGGTGGTTTAATTTTGCTAATATCTATTCAACCCAGGTAATAGAGAATAGTATATTGTACAACGAGCATGGGATGACATGCATTTCCTACGAGTATGACGTTTGCAGCACGAGCCGCAAGTGAGTGCTGCAAATCATACGAGTAGGAAATGGTAATTCCATGCGAGTTTTACACTATACTTTTTCTACGAATGTTACTGTTACATAAGATGGTATGAGTAATATTTTTCTTTTGAAGATTTAAAAAAATGTCAATCTGACGTACCACAAAAAACACGCGGTGCCGGTTAACGCCACCTTTGTAAAAATATACCCGTGCACAATGTGAACATTGTAGTTGACTCACCATGGTGATAGGCATCTGAAAATAAGAATGCAGCGCCAATGTGGCCAGTCGTAGAACTATAAATATTGACATTGGAATATTTATGTTGTATTTGTTGTGTGTTTATTTGTGTTTTTGAAATATAATTTTACCATAAATATAAAGACTTTTCAGGCTTCTTTAGTGAACAAGTGTGTTACTGTGTCTGTATTCCCATTGCTATTGAGGCGGTAGGTGATTATCATCATTTGATTTTGTAGCCAGAATTGAGAGAAATCTTTAGGTATAGATCATGAGATGAAATATCTTTAATTCTCTGATTGACTCGTTCAATATGTTACTCTAGGAGCTGCTATTTTGCATTTCATACAATGCTTCTTCTGTAGTCAAATGTTTTTTGACTGTCAAAAATGGTGGCCTGAACAACTTCAAATTAAACTGTTGACAAATATCATCTATCAAGAAACCTTTGTCCACCATAATAGCATCCTGTGAGCTTTCTAACTTTAAAATGAAGTCACTTTGTTGGAAAATCGTTTTATCAGATGCTCTTTTCCCATATGGTTCACTAATATAAGTAATTAAACCTCCAGGAGAAACGCCTGTCATGAATTTCACTGTGTTATTATATTTATACTGAGAGTAAAACCTGACCCTGCAGCAAAGGCACTTTGGTTTCTGTAGAAACATTTCTGTACAGTCTAAGATGATTCGAGTATTTTGAAAACATTTTGGCATGTTTTTCTGTATTTCAGAATATTCTGGGAATCTTATGACACAACTAAGAACCCTACTCATGATGGGTAGCATTTCATAAATATATTTATGGCATAATTCTTGTGAAATGCCAAATAAAAGAGATAATGTCACATATGTAAGGTCAATTTCAATTTGTCAATACTAAAACAATACTCTGTTTGATTGTTAATCTATGTGACCGTTGATCACTGTAAACAGATTGTACTGCTTTTACTATTGTATCTAAAAGTTTTATATTATTGAGACCAGTGAAACTGTTTAGAGCACTATCTGTAGTTATCAGATCACACAAAGTAGAGACTCTAGGAGTATTCCTTTTTCCCTTCTACACAAACACGATATTTATCACCAGCTGGAGGAAAAGCATGGAAATTCACATTTGAACATTTCTTTTCCCAGGAAGAACACTGAGGAACTGAACAATAACGATTCGAACGACTCATAGCTTTCAAAATGATTGCAAATAATAAATATTTGTAAAAAATCACGCAAAAACAAACACAAAACAAAGGAGAACGTAAGAACTATGTCAAAATTTTTAGTTATTCTGATTGTCACCAGGCGGCGTAGCGCTTATTTTGATTCGCTTATTGAAGCACAATGAAAATGTGTATAAAACAATGCACTATGTTCCGAAATTACTTTTTAACATAGAATGAAGGTTTTTATTGACATTCGTAGAAAAAAAGGATTGGGCGACGTTGGAAGTTTGCGAAAACAAAATTGCTCGCAAGCTTCAGTTTCATTTTAAATTTACTTCATAAAGTGAAAAAGGAAAATTCTTCAATAATTGAAAAAATTATCAAACAACTTTCCAAGGGGGCTGGATATATGTATTCCTCGACATGAATTCTACATTCACAATCCAATAGTGAATTATAGAAATCGTCAAGTCACCCCGACTCAAAATCTGCATACGAAGAATTCTATATTCATAATACAACAGTGAACAAAATCTACATACAGTTGTTTCGGTCTCATTAGATCTTATCAGTAAAGCTCATTTAACTTCGAGTGAATTAACAAATTTCTAATTATTCCTCGATACAAATCGTGACCGAGATACTATCACGATAACAACCCAGAGCGCCCTTCACCAAGGATACTGGAAACCAACAATTCAACGCTTAGATCGAAAATGCAGAATTCTGTAGTGAGAATACATAACTTCCTGACATGAAATTTGTACTCTACAACTGTGGCGTATATTTTTTCGAAAATAATAGAACTCGATGATCGAAAATCAACATCGAAGTGCAGGAGTGGTTTTTAAATCCGATTTATACCACCTGGGCCACAATTTTTGAGATTTTGTTAAGATCTGATATATATATATATATATATATATATATATATATATATATTGGCATTTCCAGCGGCACTAATCGGACCAAATGGGCTGATATTTGGTATCTGGGGCTGTTTTTCGTGGTTTTTGAGATTTTGCGCACTTTTACAGCTCCTCCAGATTGAGTAAGAGGACTGAAATTTTTTGGTACGTCGATAAAGGAAGCGCCTTTTGGGGGTTTCAGCCATTTTACTCAACCACCGCCATTTTGATGTAGAGAGCTCTGCTGCTCAAGCATTTCGTTAATTTTGAACTATATATTGATAGTAAAAATACATCACAAATATAAGTTTCAGAAAACGTTATATCCATCAAATTATCTGAAAGAGATAGACTAAATAGTAGTAGGTAGGTATATTAGATACCTTTACTGTTTTTTGAAACAAAATTTAAATGATGAGAATTCATAATGCTGTGATTCTCTCATGAGAATACTTTAAGACAAAGTTGAATTGTCAAACATTACGTTCATTCAGTTGACTAACAAAATAAAGGCACATTGCGTTAACTGTTCATTTGAACAAATCTTTAAGAGTGGGGAACCAAAATGCTGTAATTTGCTCAGGAGAATATTTTAACACGAAGTTGAATTATCAAACTATAGGCACATTACGTTAATAGTTCATTCAATTGAATTGCCAAAATATAGGCGCCTTGCGTTAACTCTTCATTTAAACAAATCTTAATGAGTGGGGAACCATAATGCTGTATTTTGCTCATGAGAATACTTTAAGACAAAATTGAATTGTCAAACTATAGGCACATTACGTTAAAAGTTCATTCAATTGAATTGCCAAAACATAGGCGCATTGCGTTAACTATTCATTTAAACAAATCTTAAATAGTGGGGAATCATAATGCTGTAATTTGCCCATGAGAATACTTCAAGACGAAGTTGAATTGTCAAACTATACGCACATTACGTTAATAAATCATTCTGTTGAATTGTCAAAATATAGGCACATTGTGATAACTGTCCATCTAAACAAATCTTAAAGGGGGGAGAATCATAATGCTATGATTTTCTCATGAGAATACTTTAAGACAAAGTTGAATTGTCAAACTAGGGGTACATCACGGCAATAAATCATTCTATTGAATTAACAAAATGCAGGCATATTGCGTTAACAGTTCATTTAAACAAATCTCAAAGAGTGGGGAACCATAATGCTGCATTTTGCTCATGAGAATACTTTAAGACAAAGTTCATTTAATTGAATAACCAAAATATAGGTACATTGCGTTAACTGTTCATTCAAAAAAATCTTAAAGAGTGGGGAGCCATAATGCTGTAATTTTCTCATAAGAATACGTTGAAGGCAAAGTTGAATTGTAGAAAGATATACACCATACGTTGACTGTTGTTTTCTATAAGGCTTAAATAATGAGAAACCAGAATAATAACATTGGCTCCTGGGAATACTTTGAAAGCAAAGTTTAATTGCCGAAATATAAGCACATTACCTTAATTGTTTGTTTAGACAGAGCTTCAGTTATGGAAGACCATAATGCTATCATTTTCTCATAATTCATGAGTCATGAGAATACTCTGAAGGCAAAGTTGAATTGTCCAAAGTTATGCACATTATATTGACAGTTCATTTCAACAGAGCTTAAATAATGAAGGTGCTTCAAAAACAATTGCTCACCCAGACTGTTTTATTGCATATGCTATTTGCGGCGGTATCTGGAACTGTAGGTTTGGTGAACTAAACGTAATCTTAACATACTCAAACAAACAACAGCGACCAAATGTTTCCGCTTCCAGCTCTAAGTGTTTTAATTAATTGTAATCAATTACTCTTTCATTTCGAGTCAAATCACTGAAGAATTCAGTATGCATAATAAACATCAGTTTCGGAAATAAAATCTAATTGAGTGTAAATTGAATAATTCAGGCAAATGGTCGGCTACGATTCCGAAATGCGAGCCCGTAAAGTGCCCTGCTCTAGACGGTCCAGGGGAGTTATACGAGCCCCATCTGCATCTGGAGGAACACAACAACACGTACGGAGGCAGGGCCGTGTTCGTGTGCGCCTGGGGCTACAAATTGGTGGGTCCGCCAGGTATCGAATGCGAGATTACTGGAAATTGGTCTGGACCGCTACCCAAATGTGTTCGTAAGTATTTTTCTCCAAGTAGAATGTTAATGCGAAGGTAGTCTCAAAAGTATTTAATCCGATAGTTATGTGATCTAATAAGGTCGCAGCGCATCGGTCACCATCCACACCTACCAATACCAATACCAATAGTTATGTGATAAAATACTTCCATTTGGAAAGTATGTTTCGAGATATATTCCACTCATAATGATAATAGTTATTTATGTACCAAGTGCGTTATATAGATCATTATGCCCTGAGGGAAACATTCGGCCCGAGGGCCTCTGGCCCGAGGGATGAATGTTGCCCGATGGGCATAAGGATCTAGTAACGCACGCGGTGCATACAAGATTTTATTTTTCACGAAAAAATTATTATATTATGATGAAATAGCGATTTTAAAATCGTTTCATTGCTCCTATCCATTTTCCTTCTCATAGTAGGCATGTCATTGGTTGATATTTTGAAGTTTGTGAATATATTTGTCATCATATTCAGTGAATGTCATTGCTGCTTTCTTTGTGTAGTCTTATAGAAATAATGGAAATGAAAATGAATTTACCCAAGAATATCATAGAAAATGCAGCCAAAGCTGCGAATAATTCATTGCCGGAGAAATCCATAGTCGTATACGACAAGGATTATGAAGTATTTAATCAATAAAATTTGCTTCATTTCTCCTAGTACAATAAGCGGGCGTTTTGAATCCATTATGCCCGCAAATGCGGGCATAATGGCCTAGGGCATAATGAGTGTGTTTATAGCAACCGTATCCAAGGTGAAATAAACATATTATATACAAGTGAAAAATAAAATATTTTACGATACAATCTGCAAGACGCAGGTGAAGTGACCTTGCCAAAAATCATGAAAAATAACCATAAAACGGTATTGGATGACCTCTACTGAGAGCGAACATGATAATATTTCAAAATGTTTGTGCATCGCATATTTACTGAACATTCTATGATAATAATAATAATATCTTTATTTAGCCTTCTGCTATTTTCATCACAAAATCTCTTCTATTTACATATGTTTTCTTAATTTACATAAGCATCTAACTATGCAAATATATGTTAAGTTTCCTCTTGAATACTTTTGAAGTAGGTGCACCTTTAATATCATCAAGCGAACTCCATCATGAAATACCTAATGTTTTCTACAAGTTAGTAGTCTTAGAAATATTAAAATTTTGATTCGACCTCAAATCATACCCATGAAAACTCGATCTTAGCTCTAAATATGATTTTAAATAGCTAGGTTAACGATCATGTTCAATATTATACAACAACAGTATTATACATTTAACAGCTGTGAGCTGTGCACAAAATATGTGCCTCTTTCACCCACAATGGAAATAAAACAGCGGCGTCAAGATGTTTCAAACTAGTGTTTGGTGAATATTAACGGTGATAAAGAGTGTATCCATAACCGTCAATTGAAGAGTCCAGCGCTTTACCTCAAATAAGCAGTTAAAGGATGGAATTGAAATAGGATAAGTGGATACAAAGAAGGCCTATTGGAAATTTCAGTCTTTTGGGATGCGTGGGTGATACTTTGCATCAATTATCTTCAAAAACGTTTGGATGATGAAATCAAGAAAACACCATTGCTTATGCCGAAAAAGAAGATTTTATCGTTTCAAGAGTATGTAGTTGATGGTTTTTTCAAGAAGCTCGACGGTTCTCAATACAAACATAATCGTGAAGGTATAGGACATACTGGGAAAACGTTTAGAGCTAAAAGGATGAATGATTATCGAGAAATAAAAATATTGTTGAGTCAACTACTTTTAGGACTACCCTCATATACCTCGTGCGTCTGACCTTCAATACAAATTGGTCACTTTTATCACTACCTCGTGAATGAATTTATGTAGAGGTCAAAAGTGAATACTGCTTCCGATACCTTCGTGGAATTTTAATGAAATAGAAATTTTTTTCCTAATTCCTTGAGCTTCAACTGTTAAGTTCGCATTATTTCAAAATTAGTTTATTCAACAAAATTTGAATCGCATTGCTCTGCTGGTGCTATAATCATCAAGATAGATTCAAGAAAATAATTGCACTGTCGATAACCTCACTGAATATGTTTAAAAGTCTAACTTCTTTTCGATTTTCCAGCAATTCAGTGTCCCCCGCCTTCCATTCCAGCCAATGCACATCTGATTCAGTCGGAGGCAGCAGGTATGGACGGTGGCAGATATGCTGTAGGTAGTTTGGTTCAATTTGCATGTAGAGGTGCCCATCAGCTGGAAGGTGAAGCTAGCATTATTTGTACAGAAAACGGATTCTGGTCTCACCCGCCCCCATTTTGTAAGTTTAAATTTTGAAGTAGAGGCACTGAATTGGTAATATTGGCAAAGATTACAATGCGAATTGATAATGTTCAAATGTTTATCTTCTATATATAAAAAGAGCTATTCTTGTTTATATATATATATATATATATATATATATATATATATATATATATATATATATGTAAATATGTATATAGATATGTATCTATATATATATATATATATATATATATATATATATATATATATATATATATATATATATATATATATATTATATATATATATATATATATAATTATATATTTGCGTATTTGGATGAAATTTTTTATTTGAATAGGGTTTTTCTTTTTAATGTTGACCTATATAAAAGTATTTTTTGTAAAGACGTAACTTCACACACAACATAAAACTATTTATGATATCCTCCTGTCCGCACTCATGCTGCCTTTTTCATATAATGCCATTTCGTAAATTTTTTTGGTACTTATATTGTCGTTGAATATGAATCAATAAATACCTCAAAATTTTGTGAAATGAATGGAGCTTTATGACATCCAAATGTTGGTTTTTTTTCTTTTGGTTTGACAAAGAATACGGTTCTTTTTTAGTTGATATGTGCACATCACAATGCCTATGAAACCTTCGTAGAAAACATACTCCGTCCAGGTACTTTATATATATATATATATTATATATATATATATATATATATATATATATATATATATATAATAATATACATATATATATATATATATATATATATATATATATATATATAATATATACTATATACATATATATATAAATATATATATATATATATATATATATAGAGAGAGAGAGAGAGAGAGAGAGAGAGAGAAAGAGAGAGAGAATAAATTAAGTTAGCTGTATATATGTGAAACATTTCATGAAAAGTCAATGTGAATTATTATATGGAATATTCCAAAAAATTAAAATATATACTCCGCTGAATGCATGTTCTCGTTATGAATTGAAATTTATGACAACTGAGAATTAAAAGTTTCAACGAGATTTTTTTTTAAATCCTCTCTGACCTAATCATCGTTCTCAACATACACCAATATCATCCTACTCGTTCAGCAAAGAATTGACTTGTAAAGTAATACTCGAGATCGGCATATGAAAGGAAGTCCAGGAATGATCGTACATTCTGCTGGAAAATAATTCCAACTGGGAGGAAAAGCTAATAAGGTCGATGCACAATAGCCAATAGGGAACATGTAACGACGCCAGTTTTTTCCGATATACCCGAGCTTTCTTTAATTAAATTCTGGAACGGGTTCCGGCAACACAATTAGCGAGGATATAAACAGTTGAAAATGTCGTCGTAGAAAAAGCGGGAAAATGTGACCGGAAAACAACACTCGGTTTCTCATCTTGAAAAAGGCTGACCACTTTCCAGATGGATACTACGGCCAACCGCGCTTTCTAACTTAATGGTAAAATAATGGTGTAATAAAATAAATTGTAGGTAAATTTTGGACGTAACTTTAAACATTTTGAGAGAAAATTATTAGAAAAACAGAATTTATTTTTATTCGTTTTCCCATATCTTAATTATTCATTTATATGGTTATATATATATATATATATATATATATATATATATATATATATATATATATATATATATATATATATATATATATACTAGCTGACCGAGCAAACGTTGTTCTGCCATATAATAGTATATTGTATCATTAGTGGGAAAAGCATAATATTCCCAAACGACTGTGATAATTACCAGACGAGGAGCGTAGCGACGAGTCTGGTAACACAGGAGTTTGGGAATATGCTTTTCCCATGAATTATACATACTATTTTTTCTCCGATCGTTGATTTATATTTAAAAAATTAATTAATTAAAAAATATTTCATCCAAGATGTAATCAAGTAAGTTTAAATAGGTTTCTCTATGTTCATATTGAAATATAGAAGTAGTAACCATGGAAATTACTCTGTTATGACAAAAGTAAAATAATTTTAAAGCTGGTTTTGTTTGATTCGTTGTATTTTATAAGGAATTAAAAAAGAATTAGTAAACATGATCACTGATAGTGATTATTTGTTGTCTTGCACGACTCCTGAACTAGTAGAAGCCGCGAACGGGGCTTCACTTGATTTACTTCCGGCGAAATCCAGAGAGTAGTATGAACTTGCGTACCAACGCTTCATGAATTTTTGTAGAAAAAACAACAGTGTATCCTTTTCTGAGAATGTACTGATGGCGTATGTTGCTGAATTGGCTAAAACAATGAAATCTTCGACGTTGTGAACACATTATTCCATGCTTCAATCAACTTTGTCTGTTAAAAATAATATTAATATTGCCAAGTACCAAAAACTGAGAGCAGTTTTAAAACGTCAAGCTACAGGATACAAAAAATGTAAATATTAACAACAATTATAAAAATTAAAACCATACTTTGTTTCATTTTAATGTAATAATCCATTTGTTACATTACCGCACGCTACAGCAGTGCGGTAAGAATATTACCGCACTGTTATTTTCTAATTGCTTAGCAACTGACCACTATTCTGGAATGTTGAGCTTTTCGCATAGAAAACAGGTCAAAATAGTGTCACTTTTCCCACGATCGGAGAAGAATTATTTTTATCTATCTATCTCTCTATCTATTCATCTATGTGCCGATATATCTCTATCTATCTAACTATCTAGATAGTTATCTATCTTTCTATCTATCTATCATTATATCTATCTATCAATCTATCTGACCCGGCAAACGTTGTTTGAATTATTAAAATGGCTATACAAAAATATGGGTTGTTGATAGAAGGGTGAAAATTTAGAGTTGTATGTATTTTTCAATGCAACATCATGAAAAAATAAAAAATTTTGTCCAAAAAATTTATAAAAATGTTTGGGGTGGACCACCCTAATAACTTTGCGGTATGAAAAATATATTACGATCTATTCTCAGACCCACTATCGTTATTTTCGATTGCCATCTTGCAACCCTTTTGTGGATCTGTGGATAAAATAAAAAAAATGAAAATCGCGATGAAATTTTTATTCTAAGTCATGAGAAAATAAAAATAAAAATCTTGCCAAAAAAATTAAAGTTTATAATCAACAAACGGAAATAGGGGTTGATCGTAGAGGGCTGAAAATTAAGGGTTGTATGTATTTTTGAATGCTGTATCATAAAAAAAATAGAACAGAAAATTTTGTCTGAAAAACAAAAAATTAAAATTAAGTGGTGGACCACCCTTAACATTCAGGGGGATAAAAATAGATTTTGTCCAATTCTTAGACCTAACCGATATACACACAAAATTTCATGAAAATCGGTCGAGTCATTTCGAAGGAGGTTAAAAAATAAAAAATAGGGGTTGATCGTAGATGGGTGAGAATTTGGAAGTGTATGTATTTTTGAATGCTGTATCATAAAAATATAAAACAGAAAATTTTGTCTGAAAAACAAAAAATTGGAATTAAGGGGTGGACCACCCTTAACATTTAAGGCGGATGAAAAATAAATGTAAGCCGATTCTCAGACCTACCCGATATGTACAAAAAATTTCAAGAGAATCGGTCGATCCATTTCGGAGGAGTTTAACTTCTAACACCGTGACACGAGAATTTTATATATTAGATATTATATATATATATATATATATATATACTTATATATATATATATATATATATATATATATATATATATATATATATATATATATATATACATATATATATATATATATATATATATATATATATATATATATATATATATATATATATACGAGTATATATATATATAATATCTGTTGGTGCAAGTTTTCGATATTAAAGATAATTCATTTTCGTTATGCATCAGAGTTCTTTGAATAGGCACTGTGCGCATGTGAAGAAGTGCGCTGATTAAGACACATCATTCATTCATTGATTAAACGTTCGACCGATACAGTTTCCATATTTTCACAAGTGCAATTTTCCAAATTTTTTCCATTTTCGCCGCATCGATCTTAGTGTTACTGGTGGATAAGGGGATCCCCGTGGAGCGACGATCGATGACAACAAGGTAGGTGTCAAAAATAAGGGTTTTGATGCATATTCCGTTTATGTTAGCGGCAATTTTCATTACAAATACAGTCCACTATTTTTCCTTTACTAGATGCGCTAACATTTTGGTCCATTCGAGCCCGATTGGCTAGTAGTAATTTCATATTTTCATATTTTCTTTCAAATTTCGAGATTTTCAAGTGAGTCACCTTTTAAATAATTACATTACATTAATTTCAGTGTATAGAAAATCGACTATCACAACACACGTTTATCTCCATCTTCGTCATGAAAAACTCCGGCACCTTATGCTAGAGATAAAATTCACTAACTGTTTCGCGGAGATAACATATTTTTATACTTTATAGTTACGAATTTATTTCCAATTATTTCTGATTTCATCGAAAGTGAAAACGAATTTATATTTAGGTATACTGTTTCGAAGTAGAATTTCCTCATTACTTTACATTCAAATAGTTAGATTAATTTGTATTAACTAATAAAATGAGTAACTTAAAAAGATTGGAATATAAAAGAAAAATATATATTAGTCGAATTTCTGAATTTTATGCCGTGGCAGTGCAGAGTTCAACTGATCCCTCCAAAAAAGGACAGTTGAAAACTAGGTTCAAAGATATTTCAGTGAATTTTGATAGGTTTTCGGATTATCATAATGAAATTATCATGTTGGTGGAAAGTGAGGAAGAATTCGAGATTCAAGAAAAAATGAGAAAGGATACTGAGCATTTTTATTATGAAAGTCTATCTATTTATCACAGTCATAATCAAGTTGATAATCCTAGTACGTCTCCTCTCAGTGTAGAGTCTTCTGCAAAACTTCCACCACTTAATATACCTTGTTTCGACGGAGATCCGAAAAGTTGGTCAACCTTTCATGATCTTTATGAAAAATTAATTCATGAAAATTCTAAGCTCTCTAACGTAGAGAAATTTAGATATTTACTTTCTTTTTTAAAGGATGAGCCTTTGAAATTGCTGAATGGTATCGCTATAAATAATGATAATTACGACACAGTTTTCAAAAAACTTACTGATAGATATCAAAATAAGAGACTAATAGCTTCCAATGCATTAGATTCAATATTTTCCATTTCTTTGAGAAATAATTCAGCCAAAGATTTTCGTATATTACTAAATACATTTTCTGAATCATTAGCGGTGCTCAATGCTGTGAATTTCAATACAACCCAGTGGGATTTTTTACTTTTTTATATTCTTTTAGGAAAACTAGATATTGAAACCCGTATAAGTTTCGAAATTCAAACAGATTCTAGTAAAATTCCAGGTTACAAAGAACTTTATAATTTTGTTGAAAATAAATGCAATGCTTTAGAATCTGTTCAACATTTGAATACTCCTAAGAATAAAATTGTTTCATCTAGTAACGAAAAATACTCCAACAAAAATATAAGCAAGACTAGTAACACTTTCTCATTACAAACGAATGTTCAGAATAGCTCCAGGGTTAAGTGCTATCTTTGCCAAGGATCACATGCTTTATCCAAATGTTCGGATTTCTTTTCAAAGTCTCCTAAAGATAGAATTTCGTTCGTTAAACTAAATAAACTTTGTTTCAATTGTCTACATCATTCTCATAATTTTCAAAATTGTCCTTCATCATTTAGATGTCGTACATGTAACAGCCGTCATCATTCATTGATACATATTTCAAAGAATACTGCAGATTTACCGAAATCAAAAGTTGAGAATTCCAATTCGTCAGCTTCAATTACAGAAAATAATTCTATTCCTTCTACGTTATCAGGTAATACGTTCTCGAAATGTAGTACGGTATTATTGGCCACAGCAGTGGTAGATATTCGCGATAGCTATGGAACTTTTCAACAAGTTCGAATTCTTCTCGACTCAGGAAGCCAATCAAATTTTATAAGCGAGAAATGTTTTCGTAATCTTGGTTTGAAGAGACAGCAGTATTCAACAACCATTTCTGGTTTGAATGAAATGACTTCATTCTCATCAAAAGGTATTACAACTTGTGAGATCAAACCTAGAAATTCAGATGGTCCCATATATTCTTTTGAAGCAATTGTTGTTTCAAATCTTTGTTCGAATATACCTTCTTTCACAATTGAAAAGCAGCAGTGGCAACATTTACGAGGATTATCTCTCGCTGATGAGGATTATCATCTTTCCAGATCAATAGATATTTTGATTGGAGCTGAATTGTTTACTCATATTTTACTCAAGGGACATGTAGTAGGTGAATTAGGTCAACCCTACTGCGCTTGAAACACTTTTCGGTTGGGTTCTTCTTGGAAAAATTAATAACTGCGTTTCAAATATGAAAACGAAGACATTCGTCGTTCAATCTGATATTCCCGTAGACATTTGCATTGCTAAATTCTGGGAAATAGAACAAATACCTGAAAAACAATTTCTTTCGGTTGAAGATGAAAAATGTGAGACCTTTTTCAGAAAAACATTGAATCGAGATTCAACGGGTAGATTCATTGTTTCCCTTCCTTTCAGAAATTCCAAACCAAATTTAGGTGACACTTACACTCAGGCGCATCGCAGATTTGTATTACTCGAGAAACGACTCTTAAAGAATCCTTCATTATACTCATCTTATTCTGACTTTATGAAAGAATATCTTGAGAACGGACATATGTCTCTAGTGACTTCGAAAGACAAACCTTCAGATTATGTTGTTACCTGCCACATCACTGTGTTCTAAAGCCAGACAGTGTTAGCACTAAACTACGAGTAGTTTGGAATGGAACGGCAAAGGGCTAAAAGGGTATTAGTTTAAATGATACGTTACTCCCAGGTCCGAAATTACAGAAAGATATCGTTTCTTTACTCTTACTTTTTCGTTTTAGACTCAGTAGTATTTTGTGGCTGACATTAAACAGATGTTCAGGCAAATTTTAATTCATCCTTCTGATCGAAATTTTTCTTAGAATTCTGTGGCGTTTTAGTTCTAATGATCCTCTTGCAGAATACAGCTTAAATACAGTTACTTTTGGTCTCAACTGTAGTCCATATTTTAGCAATGCGAACACTCTTAGAACTAGCGAAACTAGAAAAAGAAAACTTTCCAAAGGCAAGTCAGATAATCGAGAACCAAATATATATCGACGATATACTGGCAAGTGCTTCATCTGAGTCTGAGGCTCTTTCACTACAAAAGGATTTGATAGATCTGTTAGGTCGGGGAGGTTTCGAATTGAAGAAATGGGCAAGCAATTCTCCTAAATTACTTTCTTCCATTCCTTCTTCTGATTGTCAGGTTGTTTTATTTTTTGAAAAGGACGAACCTCCTCTTCTTAAAGTACTAGGGCTTCAATGGAATCCTTCTCTTGACACATTTTCTTATAACTGTCAGATATCCAATAAAGAAATCACAAAAAGAGGTATTCTTTCTGATATCGGAAGGATTTTCGACCCCTTAGGATTCTTATCACCTATTTTATTGAAGGCAAAATACATAATGCAGTGCATTTGGTCTTTGAAGAAGGATTGGGATGAGCTGCTTCCTATGTCCATACAGAATCCATGGAAACAATTAAAATCTGAGCTATCAGAGCTCCCTAAATTAATTTTATCGAGACGAGTTTCTCGTGGATGATTTCGAACGATGTGAAATGCATGGTTTTTGCGATGCTTCAACACTGGGTTATGCAGCTGTTATCTACCTCAGGGTGAACAAAGGTGATTCTATCTATGTATTTCTTCTTTGTGCTAAGAGTAGAGTTGCTCCGTTGAAGACACTCACCATTCCTAAACTGGAGCTTATTGCAGCGAAGCTCTTAGCAGATCTAGTCAAATTCGTTAAAGATACATTTTCAGATCGCATTCTATTTGATAAAATCACTTGCTGGACCGATTCACAAGTAGTTCTTTCGTGGCTTAATGGTTCACCGAGCCGTTGGAAAACCTTTGTAGCCAATCGTGTACATCATATACAAGAAATAATTTCTCCAGAATCATGGTCCTACATCCCTTCTTCTTTGAATGCGGCGGATTGTGCATCGAGAGGAATGAATCCTTCTGATTTACTTCTTTTCAATACGTGGTGGAATGGGCCTGAGTTCCTGTCGGTCGAAAGGAGCGAATGGCCGATTTTTTCATTTCAGAAAACCAAAGTTCATGATGATGTAGTTTCTGCTGAAGAGAAGGTGGTATCGTTATATGTGGATGTTCCAACGAATGATTTAGAAACGCTCCTGAATAAATTCTCATCTATTGAAAAATTCAAAGAATTTTAGGTTACTGTCTCAGATTCAAGAACTTTTCAAGAACGCTTTACTACAAACGAACAAGTGTAATTTCAGTTCAAGAAATGAACGAATCTCTAATGTGTTTGATAAAGTACACTCAAAATTCTGTTTTCTCTGAATTAATAGAAAAACTCAAAAAGGGCTGTTTGTTATCAAAGCCATTTAGAAGGCTTTCACTTTTTCTAGACTCCCTGGGTTTTCTTAGAGTCGGCGGTCGGCTTAAAAAATCAGACTTTATTTCATATTCAGCAAAGCACCCACTTTTACTGCCAAGTTTGCATAGACTTACAACTATAATAATAGAATCTCTACATAAACAATATTTGCATCCTGGGATGAAAACATTACATAATTTACTTCTTCAAAGATATTGGATATTATCTGCTCGTCGAGCAATTGAAAAGGCGATTTCCAATTGCTATCAATGTTTTCGAGTTCGTCTAGATGAATACAAGACTCCCGAAATGTCTGATCTTCCAAATTTTAGGATTTCACAATTGAAACCTTTTTCCCACGTGGCTCTTGATTTTTGGTGTCCTTTCTTCGTTCCGCCACGCCGCATGAAAGTCGCAAAATATTTCAAAGCTTACATCTGTGTCTTTGTTTGTACTGCCACCAAGGCAATTCATTTAGAATTAACACAGGAGCTTTCCACAGATTGTTTCATCGCTGCATTCCGTCGATTCATTTCCCGTCGTGGTGTGATTAAAGCATGCTATTCGGATAACGGTAGAAATTTCATTGGGGCTCGAAACGAATTTTTTAGACTTGGCACAAAAAACCTCTCAGGCTCTTACATTCGAATGGCACTTTAGCCCTCCGACGGGACCTCATTTCAATGGTCTTGCTGAAGCGGGCGTAAAAATGGTAAAGTCTCATTTAATGCGAGTGATAGGTGACCAACGGTTATCGTATGACGAATTTACTACTTTGAACTGCCAAGTTGAAGCAATTCTTAACTCCAGGCCATTGTGTGCTCAGAGCTCAGATCCCAACGATTTAATTCCTCTTACCCCAGGGCATTTCTTAACATTGGAACCCCTCAATTCTATACTACCGCACGCCGACCTAACACATTTAAACTTGAATCGGCTTTCTCGATGGCAGCTTATACAAAAAATGCATCGGGATTTCTGGAAAAGGTATTTTCTAGAGTATTTGAATACTTTACAACAGAGATTTAAATGGGCTGATCCAGCCAGAAAGATCGAATTAAACGACCTTGTTTTAATAAAGAGTGATGTTGTTTCTCCACTTAAATGGCCACTTGGCCGAGTTGTTGAGTTGTTTCCGGGAGAAGATGGACATATTCGTGTAGCTGCAGTAAAGACGGCTAATGGAATTTTTCGTAGGCCAGTGGTGAAACTTTGTCTACTGCCAAAAAATTAAGCAATCAATAATTCAATTTCACATTTTATTTTTTTTGGTTCAATATAGAAATTTGTATTTATTTTCTTTCGATAAAATTGATTAAGTGGTGACTTACATGATCATCTGGGATGTTCAATAATTTTTATTTTGTTTTCTTTAGAAAACCCCATTAGGGTTTTGGTGGGCGGCTATGTTGGTGCAAGTTTTCGATATTAAAGATAATTCATTTTCGTTATGCATCAGAGTTCTTTGAATAGGCACTGTGCGCATGTGAAGAAGTGCGCTGATTAAGACACATCATTCATTCATTGTTAAAACGTTCGACCGATACAGTTTCCATATTTTCACAAGTGCAATTTTCCAAATTTTTTCCATTTTCGCCGCATCGATCTTAGTGTTACTGGTGGAGAAGGGGATCCCCGTGGAGCGAAGATCGATGAAAACCAAGGTAGGTGTCAAAAATAAGGGTTTTGATGCATATTCCGTTTATGTTAGCGGCAATTTTCATTACAAATACAGTCCACTATTTTTCCTTTACTAGATGCGCTAACAATATCTATTTAGGTATTTGTCATTTTAGGGTTCCGTACCCAAAGGGTAATAACGGAAACCTATTATTATTAAGACTTCGCTGTATGTCCGTCCGTCTGTATGTCTTTCCATCTGTCCGTCTGTCCGCCTGTCCGTCTGTCCGTCTGTCCGCCTGTCCGTCTGTACGTCTGTACCGTCCGTCTGCCCGTCTGTCAAAACAAAATCAAATAAATATTTAAGCGTGACTCCCATACAACAAACGCGATTTTTTTGCCCTTTTTTTTGCAATAATGGCAACAGGTAGGCACTTGAAATTTTCACAAAATACTCAGTTGTATTTTTACTTTAATATTTGATAATAAAATTAAAATAAAATAAATATTTAAGGGGGGCTTCCATACAAAAAACGCCATTTTTGCCTATTTTTGCTAGATATCAATAAAAGGTAACATGTAGGTACTTGAAATTTTCACAAGATACTTAATTGTATATATACTTCAATAGTAAATAATAAATTTAAAATAAAATGAATATTTAAGGTGGGCATAGTCAATGGTACGGAACCCTTCGTTCGCGAGTCTGACTCGCACTTGGCCGATTTTTTTAGCAATAACAAGCTATTTGAGTCGGAAAATCGACTTTATTGAAGAATTAACATTTCGTCTTGAAATTCCTGACTTTCTCAAAACTTTGAGAAGATTGAAATTTATTTGGCGTTTATAAATTTTTAAAAAATTGGTCTAAAATTGGACAAATGTTCATAAAAGTTTTTTCGGCTGTAGCCGTCTTCTGATCGCGTGCTACTCAGTCCAATATTACATGGTAAGGATAAACCATAGAAAACCTTACCGACATAATGTACAAAATAGATTCTCAATTAACTGATTTAAAGAGGAATTTATGATTCAAAAAAATTGAAAAACAAAAAAAGAACTATCTATGTTTCATTAAATATCTTGTGGCTGTGGCTCACTTCACTTATTGCTTATGTGCTATTCCATCAGTAGTCAGTTCTGCTGATATTAGATGGCAATGGAAACCACAGAAACTCTTACCCACATAATGTACAAAACATTTACTTAATTAAGTACTTTAAGGAGGAATTTATGAATTTCTGAAACATCGAAAAATCAAAAAACGACAAACTACCAATTTTACTGAATTTCTTACCCACAAAATGTACAGAATAGATTCATAATTAACTGATCAAGCATGAATTCAAGAATTTTTGAGAAATTGAAAAATAAAAAAATTACCTATGTTTCATAAAATTTCTTGCGGCTGTAGCGGTCTTCATTTACTGATTACATGTTATTCATTCTAATATCAGCAATCAGGTCTGCTAATATAAAATGGTGAGGGAAACAACAGAAACGCTTACTCTCGTAATGTATAAAATAGGTACTTAATTATCTGATCACAAGAAAACTTTTATGATCATGCCTTAGCTGCGTGCAATTGTACTTGAAATCTGTACGTTGAAATCTGTAAGTTGACCAAACTAGAGACATTCATCACAAAAATCAATATAGCAATTTTATTTTCGTACATAAAATACTGCCTCATACTTTACTTTTGTTTAGGTCGGCCAAGATGTCCTTATTTAGGAGATCCAGACAACGGAGTGATAGCACCGATAAAATACGCTTATGAGCCGGGTGACGAATTACAGATTACGTGCAGTCCGGGATACGAATCGAGGTTGGAGAACAGACCAAAATGTCTTTCAGATGGTAGGTGGTCATCCGCCTTGCCCAACTGTACTAACTACTCCCAGATTTAAGTTGAAGTGCCAAACTGACGAGTGAGTTAACCGACAAGAAGTGATAAAATAATCAAATCTCAAGACGAAGTCAGGTTTGAACCAAATCAGAATGAAGGCAAAATATTCTCCAGTATTATTTGAAATAAACACACATCGAAGACAGTTATATTTATGTCAGTATTCTGTCTATAATATTACTTGTTCGAATTTTCAGAAAGTCGAAAACGAAAGTGCACAGAAATAAGTCATGATTTTTAACATCACCAACATAGCATAGCAACCTGATATCACAACAGGGCAATTTCTTGCGTTCTCATAGAACACAACTCTTGATATCACGATATTCAAGGTTCTAAACTTTTTGGAATGCACAGAAAACCTGGAACATGTTTTTTCATGAATCCAACATCTGATTTATCTACAATTTCATATTCACATAAATCAACTGTGTATTTGATATTTTGAACAACATTAATTACGTGAATGGCTGTTTTTGTTACACTATTATTGCTATAAAATATAAATTGAATTTTGTTTCTCCAATCTAATTGTTTTCGTCTGTTTTTACACTGAATATTAAGATTATTCATATAAGTAGATACCAGAGGTAGGTAACACTTTTCACAATTCTCAATTTACAAACAATTTAAACTGTAACTAGTGCCCAATAGGAAATATCATCTCGAAGTTGTGTATAAAAGAAATTCTTGTGATTTTGTATTCCACTAGAACATTTCAAGATAATTCAAACAAAAGAGAATACTTAACCTACTTCAATTCCCTCCCAATCAAATTTTGTAATGCAACTTTTATATAGCACTTTGATAAATAAAGGTCATTTGAAAATCAATGAAGTTTAGAAGCACAATAAACAAAAAGGATAAGGTGAACTTTTTGACTGCTAGACCTGAATTAATATTTCAAGAAATGGAAATTACTGAGATCCACGACCACAACTCGGAATGTTCAATATATCAACTACTTATCTGTTATTACAAGTCAATCATCTAAACGTCTAGTTGGCCCCATAATCTCATTGATTATTAAAAAATGTTGATAAAGCAGATACTTACTCTATCTATTCATTGTAAAACATCTATTTTATGTAAATAATAATTTAACATATTTGTTTTTAATGGTAACATTATGTCAATATATCTGGATTTACCTGTTCAATACACCTTTAGAAAGCTGTTATCATCGTTACTATTGAAGGTGTCATTGTTTGTGTCGGAGAGTGAATTATAATAAAATACTTATTAGGTAGGTACTCCGTGGTCGCAGGGGTTTAGATACCAACAGTCAGTGTTGCCAATTGTTTGTATTATTGTTTAATTTATTCACTGGCTTCAGGGATTAGATCAACCACAGTTTAGTGGCTTTATTATTAGGCTCTTGCACCGTGTATTATTAAACTAAGTTTGATGATAAACCGTGTTTAATTTGAAATTTTCGCTTGCGCCAAAATATAAACGGCGTTTAAGCCGTCTTAAATCCATAGAGATAATACAGATAGAGTAGGCATACTATAGGCGCGTGTGTAAGCGAGAGCGTCCGGCCTTTAGAAAGAGAGAGACAATGACATACGTATGCTGTCCTTGTGTACTGGCGTATGCGCGTCGTACTAATTCATGTCAGCACGTGAATAAAATGTTTCGTCTGTACGGAGTATTTGACGGAGATAGCATACCTACATGATTCTCTCTCTCTTGTTATCCGTAGGACGCTTCCACCTATTTATAGGCATGCCTACTCTATCTGTATTATCTCTATGCTTAAATCCCGCACAAACCACGTTTAGTTAAACGACGTTTTAATAAAACTGTGCAAGAGCCTGTATATTATTCATACTATTCTGTGCTGTAAAGTATCTTTCTTCTGTCACGTCATTTTGATACAACTCATCGAACTGGAATTTAGGCCAAGCTACAGAGATTTTTTCATGTAAAAAGTGTTAGAAGAAAACCAGCTCCGCCGTTATTTGTAAAATAGTTCCACATAATATAGTTATATGTTTTTCACTCGACTTTATCATTTATATCTTTGTTATTAACGATTTTATGCAAAAAATCACGTTTTTTTTAATTTTTCGCTTATAAAATTGAAACTATCAGAGTAATCGTTATGGTTTCCATTAGACGAAAAAAATGAGAGGTCGGACGACTCGATCAGACCCTTAGTCTAAGAGAAAATTAGAAAAAAACGGCCAGAATGCAGTTTTTTCGAAAATTCATAACTCGGTTATTTTTTGAGTTGTAGCGTAGATCCTCCGGTTAATATTATTTATCAATATAAACTTTATTTGTGCGAAGAGCAGGAACTGTCCGATGTATGGTTTTTAATATGTGGCCATTTGAATATTTTACTATGCAATTTTCCAGCAGACCTGGATGCGACAGGTATGGTCCGATTTCAATTTACAAAAAAGATTTTGAAAGTAGAATTCTCATAGTTCAAAACGTTCATCTTGGTTCTTCATGAAAACTCTGAGAAATATGTTAAAAATAAAGCTGAACATGACGAAAAACAGCCGAGAAATAACCGTCAAAATGCCGACGCTTTCGAATTTCCTGCTTATCCTTGCCTGCTGCTCTACCCCCACTCTTCAACTACTCTCACGCGCTCGGCCCTTTTTCGTCATGTTCAGCTTTATTTTTAACATATTTCTCAGCGTTTTCATGTAAAACCAAGATGAACGTTTTGAACTATGAGAATTCTACTTTAAAAATCTTTTTTGTAAATTGAAATCGAACCATACCTGTCGCATTCAGGTCTGCTGGAAAATTGTATAGTAAAATATTCAAATGACCACAGATCAAAAACTATGCATCGGACAGTTACTGATCTCCGCACAAATAAAGTTTATATTGAATAAATAATACTAGCCGGAGGGTCTACGCTTCAACTCAAAAAATAACCGAGTTATGAATTTTTGAAAAAACTGCATTTTGGCCGGTTTTTTTCGATTTTTCCATAGACTAAGCGTCTGATCGAGTAATCCTACCTCTCATATTTTTCGTCTTTTCATTTTCTACAATAAGTCTATCAACACCATCACGATTACTCGGATAGTTTCAATTTTATAAGCAAAAAACTAAAAAAATTTGATTTTTTGCATAAAATTGTTAATAACAAAGATATAAATAATAAATTCGAGTGAAAAACATATCGCTATATCATGTGGAACTATTTTACAAACAATGGCGGAGCTTGTTTTCTTTTTTCACAAAATGCTCACTCTAAATCTCTGAAGCTTGGCCTAATTGGGATGCTTATAATTGCTTACCAATGTTTGTTTTCCGGGGTTCTATTCATTTGTTTCTTCAAATAAAAGTCTGATGACATGTTTTGAGAAGAAAAGTAATCCATGTAGATTATATGCAATGTGTAGGTATTAGATATTATTGTAATTCATAATTAATTCAGATCATTAATCAGTTAGTCATCACTATGTGTTTGAAAAATTTATTACCTTTTTCCAAGGCGCAATTCTTAAATATTCAACGAAAGTTTTCTGGCAACACTGTCAATAGTGTGAACGAAATCACTATTCTATCGGCTATAAAATTATTAAAATTCTACTTGTGGAATAAACATAATAAATAATTTCATTGTGATATTGATATTCTTTTATTTGTTTGAATCTAGATTATAGTATTTTATACATTGTTAAATGTTGAAATACATACCTTTCAATAGAAATGTGTTAAGAAATTCCAAATTTTCGTAGATTGTGGGAATTTAGGCCATGAAAACGTAGCTTCGATATTTTCTAATAAAATCTATCCAAATTCGAAACAATTTCTATTGTATTGTATTAAGATAAAAAATAATTTTTAACATTATTGAAATAATTTAACTTGGTTAATACTTTTCAGCTTTGAATATTTCAATATTTTGATCACCTTGAAGCTGAATTATTTTGGGAATAGATTTGAGAAATGGATATGGGATATATGTATCTTGTAAATGTACAGCGTATTTACTAGTTCATTTCTAAGAAATCATTAAAATATGTACAATTTGTGAAAATACATCTTTCGGATGGCTATTGAATAAAATAAATTGAATATAATTTGTATATTAATAAATCAACGAAATTAAGATGGTTTTTATTTTCCATTTTCCCTACAGAGATTATTACCCAGTATTTGGTTACTTTCAGCAAAAACTACCTTAACAGACGGAAGAAAAGTTGACTTTACCCAAACTTAACGGAAAAAAATTATTGACGGCTTTTCCTAACGGCAAATCTGAATTCAATTCCATCTTTTCACATTTCATAATAATCACAATATTGCGAACTGAAGTTATTTGGCATTATAAAGCTGTGACGCCTTTTAATTCCTCATGCCAGCAACTAACTCATTTAATCTATTTGTCCAAAAATAGCAATTTTAGAGCAATCAAAGCAAGGAAGCTATCATTATTTAAACCTTCTGTGTCAGTTTTATGTTATAATGTTGACACTCTCGTGAAGAAAATTCAACAACAGGCACGACGTACCTTCATAGTTCTGTCTGTTAATTCCAATTCTTAAGCTGAAGCAATGTTTCGGCGGTTATGGCAACATGGATGTGATCCTTGTTACCCTAGGTCTATCAAATTTCCCGTGTATATGAAGCCCGTAGGACTGACCACATCAAGCTTAACATCGTACTCTAGAATATGAGTCTAACTAAAATTGGGTCTAACAATGTGAAAGTTGACTAAGTACACGGGCGTTAAAGTAATTCAACAGCAAATACGACTTGCCTAATAGCCCTTACTGTTCATTCTAATGATTAACCATTAAATTTTCTACTCGTAGATAATCGACCAAATGTCACTTGCCCATTTATCTATTCAAGCAATCGCAAAACCATCACTGAGGTGAAATGGTCTCCAGATCGGATATATAAGTTCAAAGACGTCCGCAAAAAAAAAGACCACATATTTTGGTCTTCACGTAAATATAATTCAAGATTCACGCCTTAAGCCGCTAACGAACTTCACCCTGGGTTTCGATTAAAAGGAGGTGTCCTCTTGGGTGAATTTTTCAGAATTAGAGATAATCTCATATAATGAAAATGGTATACCTTCCCGAAACATATACGTTGAGGAGGGTCACTTATCTGCACGTAGGAAATGTCCAACAAAAATATAGGGAGTTCCTTTTTTACTGACGGGGTATCTGTCCCTCTATGACTTTCTACTTTTCTACCAATTGGAATGTTCTGCTAGTCAGATATGTATCAAAGATTTTCCAAGAACTGACTGGACTGGAAATAATTCCTAATCGACATGGTAAAAAATTATCCAAAATTTATTAAATTGGGACATAACTCAAGAAGGCTTTCTGGTAAACTCAACTTACAACCGAACAGAGTTTTACAATTCTATCAAATACTATTCGCAATACTAATAAATCTGTTGAAATCTCCGTGACTGCTATGCTATAACTGTCACTCCATTTCGCTCTTTTAAAATAATCGGTACTTATTGCTCGAAAGGTCTTACCAAATTAAATGTAGTGCAGAAAGTTTAAGGAAATAAGTTTACTAATGCAAGATTTTGCAGGCCGTATACAGCATGTAGTTAAACGATGAGTTAGAAAGTGGTAATTTTCGAGCTTAAATGTAGCGAGAGATAGAATTGAGTATAGTATATTCGCCCATTCTTTACATGTGCATAACCTTATATAAAAAGACAACTTTCCAATAAAAATTATCATCCAATTTTATTGAAGTATTCAAGCATTTGCAAACGGAATACTAGGTAATGTGAAATATAAATCCTTGTGTTTCACTCAGCCTATACTATTCGATATATAGACTAAGGCAGCGTTTCTCAATTTTCAATCATAACATTCATCTCGTCCCCCACAAACATTAAAATGTATACAATAAGAATGTATTTTGAGTTTTTCGGCTCTAAACCTACTCTACGACTTTGATTTTATACCTTATAAATTATCAAGAATACGTAAATTTATTGACATTTGGCAAGAGTTTTTAAAAATTATTTTCTCTTGGATATACTCGAGCCCCCCTAGGGGAGGGGTCCCAAAGGTTGAGAATCGCTGGACTGACGAAAGAAAACGTTTAAATGAAGACCATGTCAAGATGCAAAATATAAGTTCAAAATAAAAAAAAAAGTTATGAAAATTGATATTGGTTTTTTTCCTCTTCCGGATTTTGACAGCCAAAGGGTGGCAACGCTATCCCCACCTATGAATTAGATATTTTTAGATTTTTATATTCTTAAATATTTCATACTGGATAACAGTTCGCTTTTTTCAAGTAATTCTGGTTAAGTCTGTTCATTCTAAAGTTTTAATATGTTTGATAATTCATACGTTGTTGACTTTTAATATTTAATTAACGATAAGGCTAATATTGCGTAGTTATCTAGGAGATATAAATTATTATTATACTTGAAGAATGTGGAATCATTATTGAGAAAAATTCGTAAATTTTTTATACTGATAACTTGACGTGATCTTAAGGCATCTGCACGCAGATGAGATTAGCAGATTGAATTGATTGTAAATTTTGATAATTGTATTTACAAGAACTAATAAACTTTAAAAATTTAGCATCTTTGTCAATATGTAGTTTTGACTCAATCTCCGACGTATGAGGAATACTTTGTTTAATTAAGATATGATGACTTAAGATATATGTGGTATATAAATATTTATAATATATATATATATCTTTTTATATATATATATATAAATATATATATATATATATATATATATATATATATATGATTATCCTTATTGCCATGGGCCACTATTGTTATCTCGGTAACTATAGTAACTACAAGGTTGGTCAAATTAGATAAAATGTGCAGTTTTTGGAGGAAATTGACAATCCGATTTCAGATTTTTTTTTTTAATTTTATCTCGAGCTACGGGGGTTTTTCGAAAAATCGCTCAAAACTATTTGATCGAATATCTCAAAAAGTACAATTTTTGCATAAAATTGGTAAGGAAACAAATTTTTGCATTTCAAACGTTCTTCAACCTTGTATTTTTTAAGGAAATTTGGTTGGTCTAGTTTTCGAGATATCACATTCAACTTTTTTTTAAAACACGGACCTGCATTTTTCATTCCAAATTTTAAAAAACTTTTTTTTCTGATTTCAACGATGTATCACATGTCCATATTCGTTTGTATTTAAATGGTTAAAAACTAGTATTCAACTTTTTTGGCACTTTTTTCATTTTATCAAAGGTTTAATCATAGAGTAAAGAGAAACAATTGCTTATAAAAGCCTATGATCCGTAATACATGTGTCGTGCCAGAGTAAGTTTAAACCTACATAGTAGCATTTTCCAATGGTGAAAAATTAGATTTATTTTTTTATTATGCAAAAGCATTTCGAAGTGCTGAAAGAGCTGTTCAAGTGTATCGAAATTTGTACCCCGAAAGGCGCTTACCGAATAGAATAATTTTTACAAGGTTAAAGCGAAATTTGCTACTATACGGATCATTTAATGATCTTTCAGAATGGGGAACAACTGTAACGGCAGAGAAAGGGAAAGATGAAGCAAATGCATTAGGTACCTATGTATCATCCACTTTGAATTTTGGCAAAAGTAAATTTAAAAAATAAGGAAGTTTTAAGGTTTATTACATAACTTGAATTTAAGTAAATGGTAAAAAGTTTGAATGTTTAAAAACTTAATAAGTAAACAGTTTATTTCATTACACGCTGCAACAGTCTGTTTATGTTATTAAAATAGGCAATTGTTTTATTGCTAGTCTAAGCCACGTCTGATGTTCTCATTTTTTTTTTAAACTCAATACAACTCAAATTTTGTCTTTTTATCATTAAAACGCAAACAAATATGAACATGTGATACATCGTTAAAATCAGAAAAAAGTTTTTTCTAGAAATGGAATGAAAAATATAGGTCCGTATTTAAAAAAAATTAACTTGATGGTAATATCTCGAAAACTATACCAACCAAATTTCCTTGAAAAGTACAAAATTGAAGAATGTCTAAAATGCATAAATTTTTCTTTTTACTAATTTTTTGTAAAAATTATACTTTTTGAGATATTCGATCAAATAATTTTGAGCAATTTTCCGAAAAAGTCCCGTAGCTCGAGATAGAATTTTTATTTTTCAAATATGAAACTAGATTTTCAATGTCCTCCAAAAACTGCACATTTTGTCTAATTTGACCAACCTTGTAGTTCTTATAATTACCGAGATAGCAATAGTGGCCCATGGCAATTAGGCCACCCTGTATATATATATATATATATATATATATATATATATATATATTATATATATATATATATATTATATATATATTTATATGCGGCCATTATTTGCAAAACTTGCTATTTGCTCGAAAGCCATCTTTTGGGAAATCGGAAAAAACGATTAACGATCAAATAGTGCTTTTCTCGCTATGTAAAGAATTTTTTTAATGTTACTTAAAGTTTTTAGGAATGAAAATGAGAAGTTTCTAGCCTAACATATTTACAGAGTTTTAGATAAAAAATAATATTTATTGCAGAGAACCAGTTTTGCAAATGAATAAGTACCTATCTAAAATTAAAAAAAACAATATTCAGTTCAATAACACTTTTTTAATATTAAGGACATGTTTAAGCAAAACAAAACTCAAAAGACTTACGCTTAAATAAAAAAGCAGTAATTTTGACCATTTTCCAAACCATCAACGGTTTCTGCTGGTAAAGCAGAATCTTGCTCCAAGTGTTCTTTGTAAACATTAAGTTCAGGAAGGCTTTCCCAATTTTCTCCATGAATAGTTCCATTACCCCCCTTTATTTCTTTTTCTATTGGTAATTTCCCAGGAGCCATTGGAAAGAAACATTTTTTTTTCTAACAAACGGTTTTAGCTTTACCAACGTTAATGGAGTAATAGGGTTCACTGTGGACTAGAACATTTTGTCGTTTTAGAACAAAATAAACCGCTTTGTCTTATTTAATATAAAGTGTTATGAACTAAGCAACTTAATAATTGGGATGTGTTCTCCAATCAAACACATCCCAATCGATACCGATTTTAGATATAGTGGAATGCTTTCTGGTTAAATCATCGTAGCCGCTAATTTATACGATAAAAGGCTCTATTTTTATGTCTTTTTCTATAAGGTCGAAGATGCGATCAGGAGGAATAAAGGTACGTACGACGTTCGAAAAAATCCAATTGCTTGTAAATATTTGTAAATAACGTGTTCATCACGTGGATCAATGGGCAAATTTCATTGGTAGCAGAGCAAGCAGCGAGTTTTGCAAGTAAAATGTCAAAGCAAAGAGCGGGTTCTGCATATAACTATGCTGCATATAACTATGATTTTCTCGACAGTATTTGCATTATTAAGAGAGAGAATTTTTGGAATTTCTGATTTTATCATTCGATTCCTCTTTAAAATTGAAATAAACTAAGCAGAAAAAACAATTTTCTCAGGTTTGGTCGATTAGCGAGTTTTGCAAATAATGGCCTCATATATATATATATATATATATATATATATATATATATATATATATATATATATATATATATATATAGGGTTATTCACGTTATGCGACAGGGAGAGTTATGGCTAAAGTGTTTGATTTTATAAAAGTTTTTTCTTTAGAATGGATAGGGACCTATTAGAACTACATTTTAAAAATATTTTAATGTTGTACAGGGTGTGCGAAAAATATGAAAAGTATCAAAGTTGGTATTTTTTAAATGGAATACCCTGTATATTATTTCATTTTTGGATTTTACAGTGAAAACAAATGCCAGTTTCATTAAGGTTTACTAACTGGATCAAACTTCATGTTGCACTTGTGAAATATTGACTAACTTAGACTTAGTGTGTAAAAATAAAGGTAAAATAATTGCAATCTTCAAACGGCACTAACTTGTTTAACTTAAATGGGACAGCCCGTATTTTATGTCACCAACAGATGTAAAATTGAATTGTCTATCGAATACCTAAATACATTCCAATCGATATCTCTTCACGTTTTCAAAAAAAATGAACATTTTCATTTTGCAAACTGATTTTAAGAAATTTATCATTTATCAAGTCGCCTATGGCGTTTTGAGAAATCAGAATTGATTGAAATAAACATCAAGATCATAATATATGCGTTTATTTTTTAATATCTTAAATTTTATGTACTAGTTCAAATTATGAAGGAAAAAAAATTATGGAATATGGCAACATTCAGAACATACGCGGGCTTACATTTAGAAAAGCTTCTCTGAAACGCTGTTTCATATTGTCTGGTGTTGTTGGAGGTGTTTATTATACCGCACTTGGGAAATATTGACTTACTTATACTTGGTGTGTGCAATCTTTAAACGTCACTTACTTGTTTAACTTAAATGGATCGCCCCGTATTTTATGTCACCAACAAATGTGAAATTTAATTGTCTATCGAATACCTGAATACATTTCTATCGATAACTCTTCACGTTTTTACATAAAATAAGCATTTTCATTTTGTAAACTAATTTGAAGAATTTTTTTATTTACCAAGTCGCCCATGAAAACAGCGTATCAGAGAAGCTTTTTCAAATGTTATACCGCGTATGTTATTAGATGTTGCTAAAGGTTTTATAAAAAGGATACGTTTGTGTTTAGAGTCTGGTGGTCGCCATTTTGAACGCTTGATATAAAATATTGCTTGTTTCATATCCATAATTTTATTTCCTTCATAATTTGAAGTAGTACATAACATTTAAGATATTGAAAGATAAACGAATATATTATTATGATTGAAATGTTTATTTCAATCAATTCTGATTTCTAAAAACGCCATAGGCGACTTGATGAATGATAAATTTCTTAACATCAGTTTGCAAGATGAAAATGTGCATTTTATTCGAAAACGTGAAAAGATATCGATTGGAATGTATTCAGGTATTCGATAGATAATTAAATTTTACATCTATTGGTGACATAAAATACGGGGTGTCCCATTTAAGTTAAACAAGTTAGTGCCGCTTGAAGATTGCAATTATTTTACCTTTATTTTTACTCACTAAGTCTAGTTAGTCAATATTTCACAAGTGCGACATAAAGTTTGATCCAGTTAGTAGGCCCTATCATTAATTTGGTTAAAAACAAGAAAACACCAGTTGAGAGTTTGAGCGTTAAAACTGATACTACATTTTCACAAAATACGAGATATTTCGAAAACCATAAGGTTTAGGTGAATTAAACCTTAATGAAACTGGCATTTATTTTCACTGTAAAATCCAAAAATGAAATAATATACAGGGTATTCCATTTAAAAAATACCAACTTTGATACTCTTCGTGTTTAAGGCACACCCTGTATAACATGAAAATATTTTTTAAATGTAGTTCTAATAGGTCCCTATCCATCTTGAAAAAAAAACTTTTAAAAAATCAAATACTTTAGCCATAACTCTCCGTGTCGAATAACGTGAATAACCCTGTATATATAATTATATACAGGGTCACTCACGGTGGATGCTAGGTTAGACGTTTACGGAGAACGGGACATGGGATTATTCTGAAAATTTGGTTTCATGGGTAATTGAATTTGCTCTATCGATCTAAAATAATAGTAGCGCTGCGGCGTTGCCGCTTATACTAAAAAGTAGCAGCAACTGTGAAATTTCAAATGAGACACCCTATATATTATTCCATTTTTTTGCATCTCTGCCATTTTCCAATTGGTTTTGTATGATACTTCCCTATACCTATCTCCAGAGGTTTTCGAGAAATTAAATGGTTTCCTCATTCTTTTTTGTGCAAAACATAGCTTCAATTAAATGTTCATTACTAAGGTATTTAGATTCGTAGGACGCTGAAATTTTAGGCGTAGTTTACCAAGGTCCGACGTATTAGTGATATTCAAAGGAATTTGTTCTCCATTATACAGGGTCCTTCAAAATTTGCGATTTTAACGATAAATACAAAAATGGTAAAAAGTGCATTTTGTCAAATGTTATACCCTATACCAGCGAAACGAAATTTACCAAAACCTGTTACTTTCGTTTCGCTTTTAGTATTGACCCATAAGTGCCCCATCCAGATAAAATTATTTTGTAAACGTACAAATTTTCTCTCGTTTATTGGTTGTCAATAGGTATACATTTCATTGAATCTTCTGCATGTTCTTGCTATTATTTGGTCACATTGACCATGTACAATAAATAGCTTCATCAAAACTTCATGAGAATAGTTATTGACTTCCATTTTGATTGTTTTCAAATCAAATTTTCGTTAATGAACGCGCGAACGTTTTATTGTTGATGCACTAATTGTCAAATTTTCATAATGACATCTTTCTTGACATTTCATAGCTACCTAATACAAAATATGGCAAAATAACCCGATTTTTTATAGATAACTTGTTTTTTATTCGGAAACCTGATTTTTTTAGGTATAGGAACATGATAATCATTTGAAAGAAATTTCAATTTTCTTCCGAGATATTCAATAATTATACAGGTATTACATTTGAAAAAATTGCCATTTTTTGTATTTATCGTTAAAATCGCAAATTTTGAAGGACCTGTACCTATAATGGAGAACAAATTCCTTTGAATATTACTAATACGTCGACCTTGGTAAACTACGCCTAAAATTTCAGCGTCCTACGAATCTAAATACCTTAGTAATGAACATTTTAATTGAAGCTATGTTTTGCACAAAAATTAAGGAAACCATTAATATTCTTCGAAAAACCTCTGGAGATAGGGTATAGGGGAAGTATCATACAAAAACAATTGGAAAATGGTAGAGATGCAAAAAATGGAAATAATATATTAGGGTGTCTCATTTGAAATTATCACAGTTGCTGCTACTTTTTAGTTATTAAGCGGGCAACGCCGCAGCGCCACTATTATTTTAGATCGAGTAGAGCAAATTCAATTACCCATGAAACCAAATTTTCAGAATAATCCCATGTCCCGTTCTCTCCGTAAACGTCTAGCCTAGCATCCACCGTGAGTGAACCGTGTATATATATATATATATATATATATATATATATATATATATATATATATTATATATATATAGTAATATTATATATATAATATATATATATATATTATATATATATATTTATATATATTTATACCAGTGGCGGCTCGTGAGGTTTTGGTTTGAGGAGGCTACAAGAGGTGTTAAAAAATACACCATAGGCGAAAATTTTTAGGATTTCAAGGTCAACCGCCTCATAATTTAAAGATAATCTAAGTAAAACAAGCACCCTAATCTATTAATTTGTTTGGAAAAATTTTTTTTTCACTTTCGAGTGTCTACCTTGA
>JARQZK010002229.1:7500-287500 GCA_030704885.1 Cynegetis impunctata | reverse complement strand
ATTAGATTATTTAATCTGATAGTACTGATTTCCTAAGAAAAAGGAAATTACATCAAATATGACCATGTCTTTTTAAAATGTCTACAAACTTTTCTTTATTTTGAAGATAATTTTTATGTAATTATTGTGCAATAAATTCCCAAATATCAATTTCTTTCCTCAAAATAAATTTAAGAAATCGTAGTTTTATTTATAAATTTATCTAATAAAGAGAAGAAATTAATACTCATTACATCAAATCATCAAAACATCTTGCATGTATGAGCAAAAATAAATTATTATAAAAACTTATTACTTGTGTAATGTATAACCACTGAAAATTCAATATATTATTCCTAAACTGAATTACCTATATAATGACAGCCGATTTAAAAATATTATTTGTATTATTCCACTCTCATGAAAAGATTAACCATGAAATGAAAGGATTATACAATAAATGAAGATCTAGGCATAATTTTTTTTGAGAACTAATCTGTTAAACCAAGTACTATGAATCATAAAACATCTCATAGGTACGGATTATATTCACAACTTAGAAGCCTTCCATTTCCTCAATATATCAGATGCCTTCTGTATATTCTCATCTTTTTTAATGAAACAATACCTCACATAATCTTCAGCTAAATTTTTATGTGGTTGACTGTAAAAAGCTGATGGTGGTATTCCTTGCAAGCCAATGTTCTTAGTCATCCACTTTGTGAATTTATAATCGCGATACTTGTCAGTTTCACCGCTAAGATCAATTTTTGAGGCAATAGGTGACCAGTCAGTCAACATAAAATAACCACCTTCAGGTATAACTGGTTTCATTCCAGCGTCAATAAGTGCCTTTGCCATCATATCTCTCTTCGCTTCTAATTCTCTTGGCAGTGAATAGAAAAAGCATTCCTCTGCTCCTAACCTTCCAATTTCCTTTTCAAATGATATAGCAACTGCTTCTTGAATAGGAGTTGTACCAGTATAAACGCAATTTTGATGAATCATCTGTAAATTCACCATGAGGTTAGAAGGTCCATATGCCCAACCAACCTTCCAGCCAGTAACACTGAAAGTTTTACCTGCTGAACCAATTGTTATTGATCTCTCCCACATTCCTGGTAAAGAAGCCATTCTTATATGCTTGTTAGGTCTGTAAACGATCCATTCATATACTTCATCACACACACAGAGAACGTTCCACTTTTTGCATAAATCAGCAATCATTATAAGTTCATTCAATGTGAACACTTTACCCAATGGATTGTTAGGAGTATTCAATATAAACATCTTCGTTTTTTCATTGAAAATACTTTCCAACTCTTTCGGATCAAGTACCCAATCTGCAGACGATGGTAGTCCTTCAATATTTGATTTCAATCTCAAAGGAATGAATCTACATTTTCCTCCAGCAGCTTTTACCATTGGTTCATAGCAATCAAAAAATGGTTCAATTATAATCACTTCATCACCTTCATCCACATGGCCTACAATAGTAGAGTACAAAGCTTCATAAGCTCCAGCTGTTATGAGTACTTCAGTATTAGGATTTATCTGTCGATCTATTAATTTTGAATATAATTTTGCTACTGCATTTACCAGTCTGGGATGCCCAAATCCTCTTGTGTACTGATGTAAAAGACAATTATCCCCATTTGCTACTTGTGCTAGCGCTTCCGTTACGTACTTAGGCGGCGGATAATCTGGGAACCCCTGTCCTAGGTTGCATTCTGGTTTATAATCAAGTGCAAGCTGTATATATTCAACCCAAACACTTTTTTCACAATCACGGAAACGCTTTGGTAAATCAAATTTATTACCAATTCCTGTAGCCATAGCTGTTTCAGTAGATGTAGAAAAAAGCGAACTCAAACGACCTTGACTGGCAACTCGAGATTCCTTAATTTTTTTACTTACACTGAGCAGACGTCCAGTGAATGTATTTATATGTGTCATGAATACACTGAAATACTACGATTAGATATTATTGAAAGACTGAGAATAAAACTGCTCTGATATAATCTAATATAAATATTGATAAAACTAAGTGTGTAACATAATAAAGGTTACGACCCCTTCTCTTTCGTATAAAATTTTGAATTAATTCGACTTATCAACTTATCATTTCAAAAACTCAATGTCATTACTATGCTCAACTGCATAGAATTTTCAATATTTATTTTGAACCATAGAATCGTTCCTTTCATTTCTTTGAATGGTAAAAATTATTCCAACAAGGCAGCACCGTGCTACTCTGTGTCACACTACCGAACACGGTGTACGGGTGCTTGTTGGAAAGCCTTTTTGATTTTTATGTAAAACGCCAGAGAGCGCAGCCATCGTTATTTCAAAAGGCAATGGACAAGTGATTTATGTTTCGGTTTATTACGAATTACGTACACCATCATTAGCCAATTTTGTATCACGTTAACTAATGAAAACTGTAAGTTAATTATTAATATTGTATTTGTGGAATTCTGGACTTCCATTGTCTATAAAAATATATCTGAAACAAAAATAAAAGAAAAGAAAATTTGATTAGTAAGTGGCAAGAAAAGAAAATAGCTGAAAAATTAAATTCAATGAATTAGTAGTATCTGAAAAAAGGGAATGAAATAATATTAGTAAATAATAAGTTGGAAAATGGTGAAAAAATAAAATTATACAATATACACGACGTTTCGGTTAGTTGGGTATCTCTAACCGTTCTCAAGTGTAAACTGATTATCAGAGTTTGGATTGATCTTTATATACTCCCTTGATCAGTTGTGCCGTGTTGGGCGTCTCTCCCATTGGGCGAGGGGAGGAGCTTGAGACCACTGATACGCGCCAGGATTGGTCGCCACGCGTTTGCCACTTCAACACTGGGTTTACTGAAAACTTCATGGTTCTGTTGGATGAAAGCAGCTTCCTTGAATTTTCGTTTTCGCCAGTTCTGTTCCCGGTGGATAATCCTAGCATCGTTCCACTTAATGTTGTGATGTTTTGTCCATGCGTGATCAGCAATTCCCGATTTCGATGTTTCGGCTCTTCGTGTGTGTATTTGATGTTCTCCGATCCTAACATTAAGAGGTCTCTTCGTTTCACCGATGTATGAATCTCCACATTCACAGGGCACAAGGTATACGCAATTCTTATTGTCCGGGGGTCCATCTGGTTTAGTTTTGGTCAGCCTGCTTCTTAAGGTGTTGTCCGACTTGAACGCTGTTTTGATGTTGTACTGCTGAGCGATTCGCCTTATCTTCTCGGATATTCCCTTCACATAAGGTATGGTTATCATCTGCCAATTCGGGTTCTCCTCTCGTGTGGTTCTGTTCTGTTGACATTCCGCGATAGTCCTTGTTATTATCTTCTTGTTGTAACCGCTTTGTATCAGGTCCCTTTCGATGTTAGATATTTCCTGTTCCATGAGTCGGGGATCACTGCAAATTGTTGTCGCTCTCCTGAACAGTGTCCTGATTATTCCTTTCTTCGTGCTCATTGAGTGATTCGAAGCGGAGTTGAGGTATTGGCCTGTGTGTATGGGTTTTCTGTAGACTGACGTACTGATGTGATTATTGTTATGTTTAACCAGAACATCTAGAAAGGGTAGGCTGGAATCCTTTTCTTTCTCCATCGTGAATTTGATGGTGGTGCGAAAGCTGTTTATATGGTTCAAAAAACTCGTCCAACTCGGCAGCGGTCCCTTTCCAAATGATGAAAGTATCGTCCACATATCTTAGCCACATCTTTGGTTTCACTGGAGATGATTCTATCACTTGGCCTTCGAACCACTCCATGTAAATGTTGGCTATTACTGGTGAGAGTGGTGATCCCATTGGTAATCCATCGTCCTGGGAGTAGAATTCTTCTTTTATCTGGAAATAAGAATTATTAATGCAACATCCCAACAGATCAATTACTCCTTCAATGGGTATAGATGTTCTGTCTGTCAGAGTATCATCCTCCTGTAATTTTGACTTGATGATGTCCAGGGATTCCTGCCGTGGGATGTTTGGGTACATATTATCTACATCAAAACTGATGAGCTGTTCGTTGGGTCCTAGTTTGACGTCCTTGATCATTTCCACGAAGTGGCTGGAGTTCTTGACAAATGATGTTGTTTTCCCTTGTAAAGGCTGGATGATTTTCAACAGAAAATTCGCGAGATTACTTGTTGGTGAATTCCTGGAACTAGTAATTGGCCTGAGAGGTATTCAGGAGGATGATACTCTGACAGACAGAACATCTATACCCATTGAAGGAGTAATTGATCTGTTGGGATGTTGCATTAATAATTCTTATTTCCAGATAAAAGAAGAATTCTACTCCCAGGACGATGGATTACCAATGGGATCACCACTCTCACCAGTAATAGCCAACATTTACATGGAGTGGTTCGAAGGCCAAGTGATAGAATCATCTCCAGTGAAACCAAAGATGTGGCTAAGATATGTGGACGATACTTTCATCATTTGGAAAGGGACCGCTGCCGAGTTGGACGAGTTTTTGAACCATATAAACAGCTTTCGCACCACCATCAAATTCACGATGGAGAAAGAAAAGGATTCCAGCCTACCCTTTCTAGATGTTCTGGTTAAACATAACAATAATCACATCAGTACGTCAGTCTACAGAAAACCCATACACACAGGCCAATACCTCAACTCCGCTTCAAATCACTCAATGAGCACGAAGAAAGGAATAATCAGGACACTGTTCAGGAGAGCGACAACAATTTGCAGTGATCCCCGACTCATGGAACAGGAAATATCTAACATCGAAAGGGACCTGATACAAAGCGGTTACAACAAGAAGATAATAACAAGGACTATCGCGGAATGTCAACAGAACAGAACCACACGAGAGGAGAACCCGAATTGGCAGATGATAACCATACCTTATGTGAAGGGAATATCCGAGAAGATAAGGCGAATCGCTCAGCAGTACAACATCAAAACAGCGTTCAAGTCGGACAACACCTTAAGAAGCAGGCTGACCAAAACTAAACCAGATGGACCCCCTGACAAGAAAGAATGCGTATACCTTGTGCCCTGTGAATGTGGAGATTCATACATCGGTGAAACGAAGAGACCTCTTAATGTTAGGATCGGAGAACATCAAATACACACACGAAGAGCCGAAACATCGAAATCGGGAATTGCTGATCACGCATGGACAAAACATCACAACATTAAGTGGAACGATGCTAGGATTATCCACCGGGAACAGAACTGGCGAAAACGAAAATTCAAGGAAGCTGCTTTCATCCAACAGAACCATGAAGTTTTCAGTAAACCCAGTGTTGAAGTGGCAAACGCGTGGCGACCAATCCTGGCGCGTATCAGTGGTCTCAAGCTCCTCCCCTCGCCCAATGGGAGAGACGCCCAACACGGCACAACTGATCAAGGGAGTATATAAAGATCAATCCAAACTCTGATAATCAGTTTACACTTGAGAACGGTTAGAGATACCCAACTAACCGAAACGTCGTGTATATTGTATAATTTTATTTTTTCACCATTTTCCAACTTATTATTTACTAATATTATTTCATTCCTTTTTTCAGATACTACTAATTCATTGAATTTAATTTTTCAGCTATTTTCTTTTCTTGCCACTTACTAATCAAATTTTCTTTTCTTTTATTTTTGTTTCAGATATATTTTTATAGACAATGGAAGTCCAGAATTCCACAAATACAGAAGAAACATTGTCGAAACCATTCAAACTAACAATTATTAATATGATATAATGCATATAATGCAATGATAATCATCTAATAAATTAATAATTACTATTGCCAACGTAAACGCAATAAATCGACTATAAATGTTGGTAGCACTGAAACACTACACGCTCCAACTCAACTTTTTTTTGTGTTCGTCCGTGTTCCACTGTGTCGTAGTTGGAACAGGAAGCGATGAACACTGTGTCACACAGTGTCGCTCTGTGTCGTAGTTGGAAAGCTCCCATTGTAGACTATGTTTGAATATGAACATGAGCAATTCATAATTTTGAATGGGAAATACGGTGGGTCTTGAATATTTAAAATTATGAGCGATGTAAAATGAATATTGCATCAGTTAAATTATTCAAACAAATCACATTTCACGTTGTAGAAAACACACAAAGTCGTCTTCTACAATGTGAATATACATCACTCGACTTTGAGGATAGGATGGACTACTACAGGTTGAAATCACATTTCTTTGTAAAAGTGTTAAATGGACTTTTACAAGTGTAGGAATGAAGTATTAGGTAATGCTCATTTGTTTCAAGTGGAATGTAAATCAAAACAACATGGGTAGGTATCTATTATCATAAATTAATAATTTTTTTATATATTTCGGATTGAATGCACAATGCACTCGTCGTAATGCTACTTCATCTACATAGGAATAATCGTAAATATTTTCTCGATGCAAATATACCCAGATTTACTTACACCTAATCTGAACTGCTTAGAACTTTAAGTAAGATATTTAGGGAATTCAAACTGAACTGTTACCTGGTTATGCATTCGGGGAAATTTAGTTTCATCTCCCCTATCCTCTTTATTCAATATTTTAAAAACTAAGTTAAATTAGTGACGTTTATTAATAAACTTAATTGCATACTGAGATTTTTTTTACCATCAATCCTATGTATGTATTTCGAAATTCTGATCAGAAAGTTTCTGAAAGTTCTACCAATATAAAATTCATCACAATTACCACATTTAATATTATACTCCAGACTACCTTTTTTGTGGATTTTTCATTTCTCATTTTATATGTTTTTCAAGATTATTGGGATGAGACATTATTTTTCCTAAAATTACTCTTTTATTTCATTTATAAACACCCGCTCTTCAAATTTGGGCCCAGTAGTCGTGGATTAAATTTTTTCTTTCTTATGAGTTTTCCTTCAAATGTGGTAATTTTGGCTCTTTCTGTAAAAATAAGGTAGTGTACACGCTTTTATTAGTTTAATATTTTATAAACAACTAATAATATGTTGCCGTCAGTGAAATGTATTAAGAAGCGAGCAAATAATTTTTAATTTTTCACCAAACAACGAAGTCAACAATACTCACTCTTTGTCAAAGACATTACAATGGATATTGTAATGTCTTTGCTCTTTGTATGCGTGAAGTGATAATGCAAAGAGTTGAATAACCACTTGGAAACATTATTTTTTTCAGTTTGAGCGATTAAAATTGGCTCTTGCACCGTATACTATTGAACTGAGTTCAATGGTAGGCAGAGTTTAATTGGACATTTTCGCACCCAAATATAAACGGCGTTTATAGCGTCTTAAACTGCGCATAAATAAAACGCCCAATTTTGGATGTTCAATTGAAAGTTTAAGCTTCTTTTAAGGTTTTATGTAAAACAACTGTTCTTTCCCTTAAAAATTTAAAATAGTAATTTAAACTTCAATTTGTGTTTGAAATGTTTGATGAGCAGTTGTTTTAATATATAAGGACGACTTGGACGTTCTAGGATTCCTAGAATATGGTAATCTTCCTCGGAAGTCCCATACACGAAAACACTATTCTGATGATACGGATGAATTTTCTTTTTTTTAAACTTTTAGGTTTTACAAGCCTACAGCCCTTTTAGTCTTAGGGCTAATCGAAGGTGATCTAGAATATAAAAATATAAATTTGTAAGTTTATGTTACCGAAAAGGACCTCAATCCCTTTCCCAGTGCGCCGGTTGGTATCCGATTATATTGTATTATTGTCATGAATTCATTTGTTCAATTAGCAATAATAATCTTATTTTTGCCGGTTATTCTCTATAGTTGGTATTTGTCCTGCAGAACTGAAGAAGTGGATTTATAGTTTTTGGACAAGTGTAACTCATAAATGCAAATTTACTCTCGTGGTAATTTTAATACACACATTTATTTATCTAAGGTATCACGGGTACCTTAGATAAATGAACGGTAACCTATAAAAGTTAGATAGGATAAATCGGCACGATTTATCCTATCTAACTTTTATAGGAATGACAACTTGTCTCTCATTTATCAGCTAATTATAGCATTAAAATTTCATTATCATGGAAAAACTTGTTGTAGTTGATGCGGTCACACTTTGTCGCTCTATTTGGAAAGTATAAAACTATTTATTTCCCCATTATTGTCGAAAACTATTGCCGCAGGAGAAACAAATCAAGTTCTACGATGTAGTCGTTTTGTCTCTTAGGAATTATCATTTCTGATTTTATTCGTAAAAAATGCACATTCACAACAAATCACAGAAAAAACACGAATTACTCTTCGCAGGAATCGGTACCGTTCCGAATTCCTGCATATGGATCCATGACGTCATTCTTAACAACCTAACCGAACATTTATGTTTTGTTTACTTTTTAATGTCGTTTTCCTAGAATTTTAACAGTATAAATTTTATAAACCGTTCGTACGAGGTTCATAATCATTACAGAAAAAAATTTTGGAAATCAAGAGCATGTCTTGGTTTCCATCTTCTCGTTTTGTACAATTATACTGTGTGTAGAATTTCAATAATGTTTGAATGCATTGCATGCAACAGAGTTTACTCAACCCAAAAAGCTTTGAATAAGCATAATAGGATACTGCATCATATTTTTAAGGAGGTAGTACATGATTGTAACTATGAAGGTGGTGTAAAAAAAAGTTTGCACCCAAACGAAAACTGATATACATTTGAAAAATTATTTGAATCAGTGAAGTATTATTTCATCTAGAGATATTGAACTTACATATATTGTTGAAAAACTTTCAAATAAATGTAATGACGAATGTCAGCTAAGATGTTTCAATTGTAAAATTTGTATACTTACATAACTTCAACAGGCTCTTGCACCGTTTTATAATAAAACATCTTTTAACTAAACTTGGTTTATGCGTGGTTTTAGATGGCTTAAACTCCGTTTATATTTTGGTGCAAGCGAAAATGTCAAATTGAACTCGGTTTATCATTAAACTTAGTTCAATAATATACGGTGCAAGAGCCTATAAATGTAGTTGTTCGGACAGAGTTATTAACTATTATATTTGTAAAAATATACATGCATGCCTAATGGATTCTATTCCTGAATGTATAAATGATGGGGCTAGTGTTGCCACTGCAAGTGTAACTGTTTCTCAGCCAATTCTGTCTTGTAGTGCTTTAAAAAACAATCAAAAGGATCAAGTTTGGGCTTCAAGTTTCAGAAATAATAGAGATTTACTTAAATCGAAAATAGAGGTTGACATCCACAATCCAATGGGTGAACTTGATTTCAAGATCAAAGAAAATCTTAATGTAAAACACAAAATAGATCCACAAGCTAGGATGTTTCTAGAAAATGTAGAAAAGGAAGTTAAATATTCCGCATCCATTACCATTCGAACTAAATGATACAACTTTCATTGTTGGAACCCACTGCAGCTATAACTAATATCCAAACAGGTTTTGATCATACTTACACGTAGGGTTTTAGTGAAAGTTCATTTATTTTTCAAGGAATTTGTTAATTTAATATTTTTGAATAAATAAAATATGAATCTGCAAAATGTCTATTATTTTTTTAAATCTCATGTGTACTAGATAGTTTTCCAACTTCTTGAGGATATTATTATAAATTTCTTATTTTCTTTTGTGTATTTATTATATAATTAATTTATAATTTCTTGTTCTTCCTGAAAAGTTTCATATTTTTGTATATATGTAATATAAATTTTGGTATTTTTATTTTGAGTAATTGTGGCCTTTATTTTTTTATTTAAAAATTTACACTTTAGAACGATATCAAGCACAATTTAAGCTTAAAAAAAGGATTGTCTTGTCGCAGCAAGACATTTTCAAATGAACCGCCTTGAATGTCACATGGTGTCTATGACGTCATGGATCCCGATCCATATGCACGCTTTGTTGCTTGTAGCGATTTCTGCCGTGGAAAAACCATAGAGATAATACAGATAGAGTAGGCATGCCTATAGGTGGGAGCATCCTACGGATAAAAAGAAAAAGAGAATCATGTAGGCATGCTATCTCCGTCAAATACTCCCTACAAACGAAACATTTTATTCACGTGCTGACATGAATTAGTCCTACGCGCATGCGCCAGTACACAAGGACAGCATAGGTATGTCATTCTCTCTCTCTCTTTCTAAAGGCCGGACGCTCTCACTTACACACGCGCCTATATTATGCCTACTCTATCTGTATTATCTCTATGGAAAAGCACCTTCCATACTTTTAAAACTAGGTTAGAAAACTATAAAACAAATTCTTTTTCTTCTTGCTTCACGTTCTGCAGGCCTCGATGTAGCATCCAAAACACACATATTAGCAATGAGTGGGTTATAATTCCTTGATACATTGGGTGGACAAAAAACGTAGTTTAAAAATTAAACTCAGTTTTTCTAATCGACGTTTTATACTAAAATGGTGCAAATACCTATAAATCTCATTTTCTGGATAAGTCTTGACGCAGTTTATCAATAATTTTTCTGCACTATTTTTCAGTCACAATACAATTTAAAAGTAGTTCAATTGAAGAATAAGATAAAATGTTTTTCAATGACCAGAGAAAAAACCACTGTTGTCATGTTCGATTCGATTCCTATAATGTGTGGGAGCTGGCTAGTAATCCACGTTGTGCATGTTTAGATTTTTTAAATTAGAATTAGCAGCACTAATTATCTGTAGAATAGAATAGTATTCAATAAAACCCTTTCTCATCAGTTCTCATTGTTCTGTAGCATTTCACTTATGTATTGGGGCAAGCAAAGGGAATAAATTTCGTGCTCTCTTAGTTATGACTTTTACAACGTTGTCAATTCACCTGCGCGATGGAAGTGTTTTCGTCCAGTTAATAAATTCACGTATTCGTTAATAATAATTGCGAAGTTGTGTCTAAGTTACTGTTTTTATGGGAGTCCCAAATTAGTGTTGAAAGGATATAGGTTTCAGTTGTCAATTAATTGTGAAATTATGGAGGAGAAACCATTGTGGGATCCCACAAGAAGTGAAAAAATTTTGCGACTACCAAAGACTAATATCTCCAAGGTAGCAACCAGCAGTGATAGTGAAAAAGCTGGAGAATGTTCAATACCCGTTATACCTCCTGAAAAATCCAAATTGAATGTTTTAGCTACTGAGTTTATTCCAAAATGTTACATTGACAAATCAGTCGAAAACGTTATGTCAAAACCTAACCATTTGTCTGTTCAAAACAGACTTAAAATTCATAAAGAACAAGATACTCAGAGGAATGCATTTTCTAACGACATTGCTGTTAATTCAAGATATTATACACAAGGCGATAGTAATCTTCAGTATGCAAATGATTCAATGGATGACAGACGATTGAAACAGTTAATAAATACCCTCACTAATGACCCAGGGCAGTTTGATAATCTCCTGGATATATTCAAGCAAACTTTAAGGCCTTACTTCCAAGATATTATAGCTCTTTCTAATGTAACAGATTTGCTTGTTAGTCAGGTGAGTGAATAAAATATCATAGCTTGAATGCAGTTAATATTATTTATCTATTACTGAAAAAATGCTAGATGTTTTTGAATAATATAATTATTATTATTTTAGGCTGTTCAACACCAAAGCTTCCGTTATACAGCTGCTAGATTATGTTATAGTGTAGAACAAGAGTCCCCAACTTTTAGAGCACAACTTCATATTACATGTAACCGTGAGCTAGCGTCAAATCCTAACAAACAAGGAATAGTTCTCTTTGTAGCTGAGCTATATACACAGCTTTACCATGAAAATATTTATGGAAAATGTCTCACAAATGCTTTTAAACAGCTACTACAAGAAGGAGGTGATAACAATATAAAATGCATATGCCAAGCACTAAAGGTGAGTTTTATGAATATATGTAAGTAGTTTCATAGTTTAGAAACAAATTGAGCATATGGTAACTTTAACTGTTCTAAACCTTCCTGGTTTTCAAGAATTCTACTGATAACATACTGCTTTAATTTTGTTGATTTAAAAATTTTAGAGTAAAGGTTTCATGGTTGAAGGTATATATATATATATATATATATATATATATATATATATATATATATATATATATATATATATATATATACATATATACATATATATATATATATATATATATATATATATATATATAAATATATATATTTATATATATAATTATATTTATATATATATATATATATATATATATATATATATATATATATATATATATATATATACACACTTTTAGTCTCTTTATAATATATTTTTATTTTATTTGTTTTATATATATATATATATATATATATATATATATATATATATATATATATATATATATATACATATATATATATATATATATATATATATATATAAATATATATATACACAAAATAGTAAGGTATATATATATATATATATACATATATACATATATATATATATATATATATATATATATATATATATAATATATAATATATATATTATATATATATATATATATATATATATATATATATATATATATATATATATATAATATATATATATATATATATATATATATATATATAAATATATATATATATACACAAAATATGTAAGTATGAATGTATGAACATTAGTTTTCTGTATTATCCATAATACAATGTAATAAGTAAACAATGTATGTTTAAGTTATTATTATTAGGCCCTTATTTAGTACAAAAACAGTAATCATCTTGGACATAACTGGTTAATAATGAACACAAATGGATGAAGGTTCACTTCCACGTTATTTTTAGTCACAATAAATGACAAGTTCCAGCTATTTTTGATCAAACTCTTTCAGATAATATTAATAGCATTCAATTTATTATATTTATAATTTATTATATTAGATAGATTAAGACAGAACACATTTTCGCAATTATGTTTTATGAAAACCTTTTACAATATTTTAGTTTTCTTTTCTTAGCTTACTGGATATTCATTGGAACAGTATGACAAAGAGGCACTCGACAATATAATGGAACAATTAGTGGCTAATAGACCATATGTCACAGGAACAGCACTTTGTTTATTAGATTCTGTTGTGAATTTAAAAAATGCAAAGTGGGGATATGGAAGTTATTCTGAATCCAGTGGCAGGTAAATCAATGGGAAAAAGCTTTCAGGCTTAATATTTTTAAATTTTGGATATTAAAACAATGGTTAATTAGCATTAGCATCTGAAGAAGGTGAAGTTCCACCGAAACGTGCGTCATGCGTTATTTCTTATAATAAATGTGTAAATTGTTATTTTCAACCATTGTTTTAATATTAATATTTTTATTTTATCTTTTTTATTAAATACACTTATGCATCAAGAGTATCATACTTACTTTTTATCAACTGTAAATTTTTATGTATAAGCTCTAGAATAGAATAGAAAAACATTTTTGAAAATGTAGCAAATATTTACTTTCATGAATACCTTATAGTTTTTTAGGAGCTTAATCCAAATATTTTCGTAGATTCTTTCTATCACCAATATTTTTCACAATATTGTTTCATTATTAAGCAGAACATACTCGCACTATGAAAATAGATTATGAAAGAATTTGTCAAATCAATAAGACTATTACAATGTAAACACAGCTTCTGTTTATGTGGAAACTTGAAAATAGATTTAAGCCGTTTATTTACATATGCTTTACATATCACTTCACTTTAATTTTTTTCCACCGTTATTTATAATGTTCCTGGAGCGAATTTTTCTCATGTGAGTTGCTTGTTATATTTTTCTTGTTTTCAAAATTTTCTTAGAGCCTTGTGGCTTAATTCAGCTTCCTTCTTTGTTAGTATTATGTCCTAACCTTCAAATAATTTAGGCTCATGAGCGTCAATAAACTCGTCATGTGCATGATCATGATATGTAATTTAAAAATATTGTAGCTTCGAGCTCAATAATTCTGGACTATAGCCTACTAACCCAAAGGTGACAAAAAATTTTGGTTCTGAATTTTTTCTTATTTATTTGTTATAGTTGTGATCATAAATATCAACTCTACAAACGTAAAAGTAATTAGTATGGTTCTTCTGCTCCTCCAAATGTAGTTGCCTGTCTGGAGATTATGTAGATGGATGATATAAAAAAATGTTTTCATTTTTAGGCTTGGGACTATTAGTCCACCCTTGAAATGAGTTATTCAGATGTTTGTAAATATCTGTAAACTTTGATTATTTGCCGAGAAACTTGTTTTTATTAACCAACAGTGTCAATTTTTTAAAACCTCTTTTTCAGCAATAGCGAAGAAGGTTACTGGGAAGAAGAAGAACCAAATAATGTGAACACAGTCTTCTATAATCCTGATGGTAATATGTTGTCAACTGAAGAAACAGAGTTTCTGGCAGCAAATCTCCAATCAACTGATGAATATTTACTGTGAGTAGAAATTTGGGAGTTAGTAATAAGTCTTCTCCTAAGTTGCATCAGAGGTTATCATTGATGTAGAAGTTTAAGTTTTTTTGTATGTTCAGAATGATTTAACTGTGTATGTGATACTAATGTATAGGGAGGATGTACCCTTCATTCTGTGACATTCATGAATAATTTGAGTTTTACCAAATTATCTACAATGAAGGTTTACAACGTTTGTTTGTATGTTTTTTATTTTGTGAGAATATAGATATTGTCAGTATTGTAAATTTAAACTATCATTGCATTGAAAACATTCCTAATATTCATTGGTATGATGTTGAAAATCTTAGGGGCTAGGTAGCCAACATATTTGAGATTTAAACTCTTATTACTGTTGGGAATTAAAAGATGTTTGATGAACCTGAATATTATTATACTACATAGAAACAATTCATTGATTCAATATTTAATAAAAATTGTGGTACATCCGATTGGAAAGAAGTTCGTTTCACTATACAGTGTGGAACAGCCAAATGGAATAAATTCGATAACGAATAAATGAGAGCGTGTTGGGAAAAACGCTTGGACATGTCGATTTGTATTTTTAGATGCGCATTATTTTCAAAAAAAAAATAATTATATAGGGTGTGACAGTGGCCGATACCAACTTTCTTATTTTAAATACAATATATATTTATTAGTTTTTTGAATTCTTCAGAAAATTCTAGACATAATTCATGTACAATGTCCCATACCTATCTTCAACTGTTTCGGAAATATTAAGTGTTTTCAGATGTATTACAAACGTTAGAAGACATTTCTATACCAGATTAGCATGTTGCCAAGACGTTCGCGGCGAACATTTTGAACATCTCTTACATTGAAATTAATGTTTTTTTGTTTTTTTTACATTATTTGTGAAATAAAATAATTTTCTTTTTATAATGTTAATTTTTGTAATACATCTGAAAACACTTAATATTTCCGAAACAGTTGAAGATAGGTATGGGACATTGTACATGAATTATGTCTAGAATTTTCTGAAGAATCCAAAAAATTAATAATATACAGGGGGTTGTATTTAAAATAAGAAAGTTGGTATCGGCCACTGTCACATGACACACCCTATATAATTATTTTTATTTTTTTTTAAATGCGCATCTAAAAATACAAATCGACATGTCCAAGCGTTTTTCCCAACACGCTCTCATTTATTCGTTATCGAATTTATTCCATTTGGCTGTTCCACACTGTATATGATGTATTAAATAGCAAACATCGTGAAATAGTCACAAAAGATCGCAATGTTTGAGAGTAAATAAATGTAAAAAAAATTTGAATTAATTATATTAGAATTTATATATTACTTTGGTAGCAAATGGAAACTATATAAAACAATGACCTCTAAGGAGAGCAAAGTTCTTTAAGAATTTAGTAGAACTAAAACAATATCTTCTTTAGGGTCATGTTAAATGTAACATATTTTCTGATAACAATATTAACATGAATATATATATATATATATATATATATATATATATATATATATATATATATATATATATATATATATATATATATATATATATATATATATATATATAATGGGAACATTGATATTAAGTATAATTGAAATTTTTATATTATTTAGAAAAAAATTTGTTTCCTTTAATTATTCATTCTGATCATTAATTAGACAAATGTAGAAAGTAGATTATTTGTAAAAATTATAATGAATTCTCCACATAATACGTAATCCTAACTCATACTATAAATGTGAATGTAAGTTTGTTTGTTTGTTGCTTTTGCACTAGTAAACTTCTCAACTGATCACCATGAAATTTTGTACACATATTTTCAAGAGTATAGTAAAGGAAATAGGATATTGTTTCTGAAGGGCTAAAAAATCGATGTTGGCATATTATGACGGTCGATGAAGAGTTTGATCAATTTGAATAGAATATAGCGCCATCTGGCGTTACAATAAGTGAATACCGGCAGTCAACTCACTATGCAATTGAGTATAGCATCATCCGTTTCGGATGTAATTTTAAAAATAATAAACTTTGTAAATGAGAGCTCAGTCAACAAACAGCAATTCAAATGAAAAAAAATTATGATTTTTACGATTAGTTTTAATCCAATTTTAATTCATTTATTTTCATTTTTCAATGATCTTTGACATCTATTTAAGGACATCAACGCGAGTGAAACCGCGGTTAAAAGTTAGTATATAATAAGAAACTTCAATTTAAAATTTCCAAGAATATTTATATACTAGAAAGCGGAAATATTACATAGTGAATTCACATATTGAATTTCTCCATTCATCTCTGAAACTAGTTACCTACCATTTGCTGACTTTAGAACAAATGAGTAATTTTTCTATACTTAGTAAAGCTCACTCCCAAGCTATAATTTTATAACAGTTTAAATTTCCACCTGATTGTCATTAATATTAAATTTATATACTTTCAGTGATACTTCTGACCCGGACGAACTTTGTGATCCAGAGCCTGAGATGGACGAGGAGATTCAAGCCGCTTTCAAAGAGTTTGTCAAACTCGGTAGACGGTAGTTTGAAATATATTACGAGAGAAAATAAATGTGATGTATATTTAATATTTAAATCAAAAGAAAATAGTAATTATCATTGTTTTTTCTATTTTAATTTACGTCTGTATTGAGTAAGGTTAAGCTTTTCTTATGTTGATATTGTTTTTATCCTTTTGTTGTGCGGAAGACGTAATTGTGTTATGTCTATAGTCCTTGCAACCAAGGTCATTTGGAATGATTAAATGAAACATTTAGCTCATTACTAAATGATCTGAGATACAACATAGGACTAATTTGGATATCGAATAAATTATTTATCTTGGAAAGTAGCCCTCATTTTTAGACCCTCCTCAATCAGAATTGGACCACACTTTCTCCCGTCACTATGTTGGTGGAACACACTTTCCATCGTAACTGTTGTTTCCATATGTGTCAACGGTTGATTTTCTTTGTTAGAAAGCATCCATAGCACTTTACTATTGTTAGGTTCTCGCCCAATATAATAAAGTTAGGTAAATATGTAAAATATTTGCATGTTTTTGTGCAAAGAAGGTTTATAAATATAAAATTCAGAGTAATACCTAAATTACAAATTCTGAATTGATCAGGGCGTTAAGGAGCGTTCAAGTATTACGTAACGCAGTTTGGGGGGTGGGGGGGTCTTGCAAAACGTTACGATGCGTTACATGGGCGGGAAGGGGGTTCGAACAACGCGTTACGTAACATTGTTTTCATATTGAAATAAAAAGAGGGAGTGATATACTGTAATGTTCTCAAAAGAGGGAGATTTGCATCATCAGCTGTTTTTGCCCTATAAAAGCTCTCATGCTGACTTGTGTGCCAACTGTGCCAAAAACAGCCAACGAAATTTAAAAAACGGCTAAAGAAAAACTAAAAATGGTATAGCGCCCACGTCCGTGACTCGCAATATTTTTTGTAAGGAATTAAATGCGCTTCCGAATCCTGCTGTTCCATCTTGAGGAGTGCTTTGAAATCATTCTTTCCTCCCGCCACCCTGTCGATGCCAAATCCTTTAGACCCCAATCAAGCTCTCGGTACCTAGTCAGCTAAACAAAGGATCATGCAAGTTTTCACTACTTCTTGTGACCATCAGTACAATTACTATATATATATATATATATATATATATATATATATATATATATATATTATATATATATATATATATATATATATATATATATATATATATATATATATATATATATATATATATATATATATATATATATATATATATATAATATATATATATATATATATATATATATATATATATATATATATATATATATATATATATATATATATATATATATATATCATAAAAAGACATGAAACGAAAAACTATCTTGGGGTCCTAGGTCCAACTTAGCTAATCGCACCCATTTTAATAAGCAGATTCCCAAAGTGAAAACCTGTTAATAAGCTAAAATCAAATAATGCATGAGAAAAATAATGGTGGATTAAGCTAAAAATGTCTGTAAGGAAAGGGCCAAGTCAGGAAAACGGCATAATTAAATGTAAGTTTAGTAATGAAAGTTTATTAGGACAAATTTGAGCCCATTTAAACATTTTACATTATGTATGATTATTTATTAAATAACAATAAAATAAACATTATACGCATGTATTGCGAGTGAGAAATCTATTGTTTTGTTTATTATTAACAAAAACGCGATTTAAACAATAACATAGGTATTTTAGCGACTTTCAGGTATTTTGCGCAACATGTTTGTGACTTTTAGGTAAAAATGGTCGCTTGGCGGGTGTTACGTACCTAACGTTTACGGAGTGGGAGGAAGGGTTCATGTAAACGTTACGGCGCGTTACATAGGGGGGAGGGAGCGTCAAAAATCTTCAAAAATTGCGTTACGTAATACTTGAACGCCCCCTTACTTGGTTAAAATACATAACAATATTATTAGAATATCATCAGATAGAACTGAATACTGAAGTCTTGGTAGCACAGTTTACAAAAATTTGAGTCAGGAAAACAATTATAATAAATGAAATAGTTGGTAGGTAATCCTTCGAGAAAACTTGCACAAAGTACGTTAAATATTGAATATATATATAGTAAGGAGGAATGATTTAAACTTATTTGTTCATTCAATGAGTTAGAATTCTTCTTATACCTGTTAATTTCTAGGGCTTCCCAAAAGTTCAGTCGGTATAATATTTAATTTTTTGTTGTAATTGTTCCTTTTAACCCTTTAACTGCCACGTGTGTCATATCGGCGCACACGATTTTTGCACTGAACGCCGTGTGCGCCATATTGACGCACACTTATAAGAAGTTTTATTCGCTTGCTGTGTCTGAAGCGCGCACAGTTCTCGTATATTTGTATGGGGTAATAGATAGCCCTGGCGTAGAAGAACTTTCACCAGAAATAGCCTACAGAAATAAAGTATATTTTTTGTTTGGTTCAATTTTTTATTTAGAAATATATCTTACATGCAAAACTTAAAGTTATTAGATATACGTGTGTATATTTAATGTTTTCACCCATATATATCATACAAAAACAAATATTTATGATATTTTATGTAATTTATAAAAACATTCTTTGCACATATGGGGTTTCTCGGGACATCCTACACATACGTAGCGTACTGTCTTGGCCATCTTCATAGCATAATTTCTTCCTTGCGCCACAGAAAATCTAGATAAAACCCGCAAAGACTCGTCAATCCACTAAATAGTGGTGGGGAAACACCCGAACGGTGCAGAAAGCGTTGCAAGCACACGGCTCTAACCGATTTTTAGTTGCTCTTGCGCCGTGTTAGACATTTTGTCACACAAAAAAAATGCAGCATCACCAAAAAAATTACATTTTCTACCGCAGGTTACCACTAGACACCAATTTGATACAATTTTAACAAAAATTTTTTTTGGCGCAGAGGCAGTTATATCTGAACTACCTTGGCATTTACAGGGTTAAATACTAATTCTATATATAAATACAGTTCTATCTGATAAAGTCCACGAGTGGTGGAACGCTGCGTTATAGATTCAATTAAAGTAAGAGTTAAAATCAAACCCGTGTTTTTCTAATAAGGTTGAAATTGTATCTCATTTCAATTTTTTTGTTGATTAATTCCAAAGGGAGAATCAAAAATGTTGAATCATGTTTATTTTACTTTGCTTTTTGTATCTGAAGAAATATTGTTGGATATCAAGAAGAAGTCTTTCAACTACTACAAGCTAAGAAAATTATGAAATTTTTAATGGATCATAAAGAATTCAGTATAGGTAAACTAACCAAACATAATTCTGAAATTAAATCTAAAAGGATAATTATCTGTGATTCTGTAACAATATGTTTTTAGAAGGTAAGATAAATAAACGTAATAATTGTTTAATCGAAAACTTATCCATAAAATATTCGAATTGGATTGAATTCAAGGAGTATAAAATTTAATTTAAAAGAAATAAGAGAATCATGAAAAACATACTTGTCGACCATGGTCAATTTCATACATTACATAAAGTGAACAAGGAAAATTCTTCAATAATTTAAGAAATTATTAAACAACTTTCCAAGGAAGCTGGTTATACGTATTCCGCAACGCAAAATCTGCATTCACAATCGAACGGTGAATTCTGAATTATAGAAATTGTCAAGTCATCCCGACTCAAAATCTGCATACAGCTGTTTCGATCTTATTAGATCTCATCAGTGCAGCTTATTTGATTCGGAGTGAATTAACATCATATACACCACTGTTGTAGAGTAGATATCTTCATATCAAGAGGTTCGTGTTTAATCGACGAATTTCTGCATTTTCAGTCTAAGCGGTGAATTTTGTTTCCCAATATCTTTGGTGGGTTGGCGCTCTGGATTGTTATCCAGACAGTGTTACTGACCACGATTTGTATTGGGGAACAATTAGAAATTTGTTAATTCACTCCGAGTCAAATAAGCTGCACTGATGAGATCTAATAAAATCGAAACAGCTGGATGCAGATTTTGAGTCGGGGCGACTTGACAATTTCTATAATTCACCGTTCGATTGTGAATGCAGATTTTGCGTTGCGGAATACGTATAACCAGTACCAGCTTCCGAAAGTTGTTTGATAATAATTTTTTAAATTATTAAAGAATTTTCCTTGTTCACTTTAAGAAATAAGAGACTCAAAAACAAGCGAAGAATTGATGAATTTGAATACAGATGGTGTATAAATTATATTCAATAATTATAAAGACTTTCAATTTAGATCGAAGATCAGAAAGAAGGCCATCAATGATTTTAAAAAGCTGAACAATTTATTTCATTTGAATTGAAAGGATATATTTATGATTCCTTCCCAAGTCCACCTTTACTTCTAGAATTCTTATGAAAATGTCTTCAGAAAAACTGAAAGGGGTATTTGTTTTCCGAAAAGTTCTGTCAAATAAACGTATTATTTTTTTGCTAAAAGAAAAATAAATCCATCGAATTTACATTTCTTCATCCAGTACAACAAACAGATGAAAATTTAACCTTTGAAAGACTGTGAAAGTAGCAAATGTTGAATCTCTTTTCACTGTTAACAATGCATTTATTATTATCAACAAATGTTCAAACACTCGAGAAGTAAGATCTTTATTATTTACGGAATAAGTCCATAGGCCATTCGGTTACAGGTTGTGGCACTACTGTTCAATCTAAGATATTTTCTGTTAATATATATACCTATATATATACCTATATATATATATATATATATATATATATATATATATATATATATATATATATATATATATATATATATATATATATATATATATATATATATTTTTATATATATATATATATATATATATATTTATATTTATTTATATATATATATATATATATATTTATATATATATATATATATATCTATATATATATATATATATATATATATATATTAAATATACCTTGGCCACTTCATATATGTGATGCACTGTAGGAAGGCTAGCTAATGATCAACTAGCGACAATAGCTACTATGATGCCGTTAGTGAAGTGAATGTTAGAAGGGAAGTTGATTGATTATTATATTTGTTATTTTGGGGATAATTTTCATTAAAATAAACAAACGCATTAGTTCAATCAGATACTACAATAGCTTTTGAATAAACAAATATCGATAATATTGGTACTCGTAGTAATGCTTGTTAGTATACCTTGAAACTGGATTATTTCTATAATACTTATTCGAAATTATTTGAGAAAAATTTAAGGTTGTCTTCCTCAATGTACTGCTTTTTGGGCCAGTTCTATCCTGGCCATTAACCCTATAGTTCATATGCTTCTACGTAGTTTACATAATCGCAGGATTCACTGGTAGTTCAATTGGCTTTCAAATGTCAAAAGTGGCGTTTACTGGGATTGTATGGAAGAGTTTGTTGACATTACATTTTGTTAATGTAGATGGATCAACTTTATTTTTTTAGAACTATTTTGTGCTGGTTTTCAGGCAGACGTACTATTAAGTGATTAGTATGGTATGCGTTTTAGGTCTGGCGCATCCTGCCTTGAACGTCACGTCCTGAAGTGGCTTAGTGGAGGTGGCCTGTGTTTGAATTTGGATTTATAATCTTTATTCAATTTCGGCAAAGGCATTCTGGGGACGTGTTCCCTTACCGTAAGTTTGGAGTTCTTTGGGCTCCTATATCCTTAACGTTTCATATTGTACTTGTGAATTTCTTATATAGATCAGTAATAAAATTTTTGTTATTCAAAGTAGGTATTTTTTTACCTTTCTTGACGAGTTTCATGACTTAATCGAGTTATTTTTTCTTTCAGAAATTACCAATAATATGGATATCAAGAATATTTGCTGCCTTGGAGCTGGTTATGTTGGGGGTCCTACTTGTAGTATTATTGCACTCAAATGTCCAGATATCAAAGTGACTGTAGTGGACCTTAGTAAAGAGAGAATTGCCCAATGGAATTCAGATAAACTTCCCATTTATGAGGTAAGTCATAATAATTTTTGTATCTTTTTTTTCATACAGCTTAGCAATTGGTAAATGTCTACTAAATTTTTTCCCATTCATTCAATTTCTTATAGAGTGTAGTTTCTTGATCAAAGTTTATAATGAATATATCACTAGGTTATTTATGAAACTGTATTTCCTAGTTATTCCAAATTTACCAGGGGGCAGCAAATTACCCATTTATACAAGACCAACTTTACTACTTTAAGGGCTACGAACTGAATAAACAAAATTTACAAAATTTTTTTTTTTATATAAGTATATATATATATATATATATATATATATATATATATATATATATATATATATATATATATATATATATATATATATATATATATATATATATATATATATATATATATATATATATATATATATGTGTGTGTGTGTGTATGTATACAGTGGCGGATTTACCAGCAGGCTGAGTAGGCTGGAACCTAGGGCGGCAAATTTGGGGCCATCATTCAACTTTCTGCTAAAAAAAATTTCAAAAATTGGGAAGTTATTGTTTTCACCCCAATTTCCGAAAATCTTCAGATCTCGACGTTTTGAGGTACTAAGAAGCCATGAACGCAATGCAGCTTGTGGCTTCGAAAGAGTTTCACCAAACTTAGATTTCTTGAGAAGTGCTACCGATTTAGCCCTATCGATTTTGAGAAATCTCGAAAATAAAATTTTCAAAAAAAATTCTTTGGAACTACCGCATCGATCAATTTCAAAATTTACTCAGCTCTCTTCTTTATTGAACAATTCGGTAGATATCGTTTCCGAAAAAAATTTCAAAAAATCTGAAAAACGCTCTACCCTGCAGGCCGTCGCTGTAACTTCCCGCTAATTTTGAGCTGAAAGCGCTTGTAATCTACCTGGTAGTTAATTTTTTAGCTCAAAAAATTGAATTTAATACTTTTTTTCTCGTTCTTTTTTGAGCTCTGTTCGAGGTTTTTTGCTTCAAACGGGTGAAAAATTATCTAAGATCTACCTTAAGCCAAGAAAAGCTAAACGCCTTCGACTTAGCCCTTTTGTGCATAGAGTCAGAAGATTTCATACGACGATATAATTGATGATTTTGCGAATAAAAATCGCGCAAAAAGGTATTATAAAACTTTCATCATTTAATTTATTGAATTTCATCGTCATAATCAACCGGATTGTTACCAGATAATCGAATATTTTGTTCTTAAACTGTAAGTAGGTAAACGCAATGAAAATTATTCAATTACGTTTATCGAATGTGAATTATTCTGTAAGTAGTATTAACGTATACCTACCTTATCCCGCCTTATTAGTAGTACTAACTAGTACACGATTGAGCTTTCATTATCTCAGAAATATGCCGAAAAAAATATTTCTTGTGCAATCTTACCTAAATCGGTGGATTGTGAAGATAATCTAGGAACTGACACTTCGATCACCTAGTTCACAATCATACTAATTATACAGGAAAAGGGTGGTGTAATTAGGACGACAGTGCAAAAATCATAAAGTTACAATTTCATTGAGACAAAAATTGTAATTAATATGATTGTGAACTAGGTTCTCGAATTGTAGTGGTCGGTAGGGGCTCAAAATTTGAATAGCCTACTAGCGGAAAATATCTAAATCCGCCACTGTATATATATATATATATATATATATATATATATATATATATACAGGGTGTCCCGTAAAGACCACGTCAAACTGAAGGAGCATGTAGGTCGAATGTTACCCTACCTTCTATGAAAAAATTTTTTCTATGAAAGTCCTTCCGTTTTCGAGATATTTTTTTTTTATATAAAAATATAAAATTTATGTCCTTCCCAGTAGTTTTTCTATGCTGTTGGTACAATTTTACACTTTTCTAATTCATTTCTTCAGTAAAATATTGCTGAATGATTATTCTAACTTCTACAGTGAGTAAATGCTCGGAACATTATAGAGGAGGGGCTGTGAGAAATGTTTTCAATAGAAGTTTTAAGAGTATACTTTTTTTCATGAAGTTTAACCCATCGTAGTGAAAACAAAATGTTCTGGGCTACTGCTGCACATTACATTTTTAAATTGCCTATTTCATGGAGATTTCAAAATGGTATGATACTATAGATTTTTTATTGGAAAACTGAAAATTATCGCAATTTTTCTCAAAAAGGGGACATTTCTGATAAAGCTTAATTTGACGGTTTTTATTTAATTACTTATTGAACATTATTGATATTTTCACTATTTACAATCATTATAGTAAATATTCAAAATGACGACCTCTTTCGCGTACACAGGCCCTGCATCGACCCAGAAAAGACCTTTTCAATGCCCACAAACTAGTCTCTGTTGGATAATATTTCCGCTGCAGCAACTCGGATGCCCTCCCTCAACTCAGCTTCATTTTGAATAGACTTTGCCCTTCAAGTAACACCAATAATAAAAATCCAGTGGATTTAGGTCTGTTGAACGAGGGGGCCACAAAATTTCACATCCTCTTCCGATCCACCGGTCGATATTGTGATCTGTCTTCTCTCTTCTCGTGTGGATTTACGATTTGCCAGCTATGCAAATTGTGAAGATTCATGTACCCATCCTTTCGACAGGAAATCTCATCGCTCCAAATAATTTTATTAAAAAATTTAGATCTAGACAATGTTTTCGCAGCATTTTTCGGCAAAATTGAACTCGGGCTGGGTAATCTCTGGGTAACACTTTTTGAACTCGTTGTAAGTGGTAGGGATGATAATTCTGCCGCTGCAAAATTTTATGGGCAGTTGATTTGGGTATGCCTGTACGGCGTTCTATTGATAGAGTAGATATTGATGGACCTTCTTCGACTTCATCCAGAACGATGTCATCATCCACCATTGAGGGCCGGCCACTGCTTTTACGACGACCAGGAACTCTGCCTTCGGTGATTGAGTCGTGTGTTCGGATAAACACTTCATAGTTGGGTTTTCGGCGATTAGGATACCGCTCTGAATACAGCCTTGCCGCAGCACGAGCATTAAGGCGCACTTCACCGTTAATCAAATGCATGTCAGCGTATTCTCGCGACGTATACTGAGCGTTTTCTTCCGCCATTTTCAGAAAAAGCAATGTCGTAAATGATAAACTAGGAGTCAAAAACAAACAAAATATTTGTTTACACTTCAGTCAAACAAAATGCAATTCGTTACGCAGAACAGTTTTAAAACAAAATCAGATAGTGCGTGAACGATAACCAAGAAGTGAGAATGACGCACGAGCTAAGTAACATACTGAAGGAATTAAATGACAAGTTGATATCAAACGAATCCACAGCAGCCTTTGTTAAGTTTTTATGAAATTTGTCTTCTGCCTAAGCTAGATGGATAACAAAAGACCCGAAAATGGTTGCATTAAATGAATAATTCTGAATATTGAGGTAAATAATTATGCAACTATCATTTTCTCACGTGAAATATTGAGTGTATCATTAGATAAGGCAGAATAAAATGTATGATGACGAAAATTGGCAAAATATATTGTCAGAAAAGTCTCCTTTTTGAAAAAATTGCAATAATTTTCAGGTTTCCAATAAAAAATCTATTGTGTCATACCATTTTGAAATCTCCATAAAATAGGCAATTTAATAATGTAATGTGCAGCAGTAGCCCAGAACATTTTGTTTTCACTACGATGGGTTAAACGTCATGAAAAAAAGTATACTCTTAAAACTTCTATTGAAAACATTTCTCACAGCCCTTCCTCTATAATGTTCCGAGCATTTACTCACTGTAGAAGTTAGAATAATCATTCAGCAATATTTTACTGAAGAAATGAATTAGAAAAGTGTAAAATTGTGCCAACAGCATAGAAAAACTACTGGGAGGGACATAAATTCTATATTTTTATATAAAAAAAAATATCTCGAAAACGGAAGAACTTTCATAAGAGAAATTTTTTCATAGAAGGTAGGGTAACATTCGACCTACATGCTCCTTCAGTTTGACGTGGTCTTTACGGGACACCCTGTATATATATATATATATATATATATATATATATATATATATATATATATATATATATATATATATATATATATATATATATATATATATATATATATATATATATATATATATATATATATATATATATATATATATATATATATATATATATATATATATATATATAATATATATATATATATATATATTCATATATACATTTTTTTTTCTTCCAACTTGTATATATTGAATTAATTCTGACAATAATAATCAAATCTTATCAGATATTGTCACGACACAAAAGTGTGATTTGATTGTAAGGAAGGATAAGTGAATAAATATTCTCAATGATTAAATTGTAACATGAAGAGCACTAAATTGTTATCATGTATGCTATAATTGGAATTTTGTTTTGGACAATTGTAAGCCTGAAACATTTTTGTAATGAGCATGTGAAATATACATTTCATTTACTAATCATCAAAACACCTTACATGGGAGATGGCTATATGAGTTCCACGCAAGAATACAAATTTGTTAATTGAATATTGGAGTCAGATAATTGAACTAAATAGGATTCCAATATATATATATATATTTATATATATATATATATATATATATATATATATATATATATATATATATATATATATACATACATACATACATATATGTATATATATATATATATATATATATATATATATATATATATATATATATATATATATATATATATATATATGTATGTATATACATATATGTATGTATATATATATATTGGGGTAGATGTTGATATTTCGATGCTTCGTGAACTCTTATAACCAGCTCCGCTAGGAGGTTTGTTTGATTAGTTTCAAATAAATGTCCTAGTTCACTTAATTTTATAATCACGGGCGTGTTTTCCGTTTAACACGAATAATTCTTACTTATATTCATTTGCCATTACGATAAAATTCGGGGCGATTGCTGCCTGCGGTGTGTAATGTTGAATCACATCGAATTGATGTGTCAGCTTTACTCTTGCTTAGCGAATATGGTAGCCACCTCCGGGTGTTCCGGACGTACTAGTTATCGTTGCCGAAATGTTTTCTTCTGTTCTGAAAGATGTGGTTCAATTGTTTCCGACTGGTGGCGCTGTGTAATATTTATATGTCATGGAGTTACTAGAAGAAATATGTATGACCGTTTGAAATGTTGGTTTGGTTATCACTCTCGGTGGATGGATGATACTGATGAACCCCGATAAGGGCGAAACAGTCTGTCTATCAATTTCCATGGATTGTGATAAACAAATTAACATTTCGAACAATTACCGTCTGGGGTAGATGTTGATATTTCGATGGTTCGTGAACTCTTATAACCAGCTCCGCTAGGAGGTTTGTTTGATTAATTTCAAATAAATGTCCTAGTTCACTTAATTTTATAACCACGGGCGTGTTTTCCGTTCAACACGAATAATTCTTACTTATATATATATATATATATATATATATATATATATATATATATATATATATATATATATATATATATATATATTTATTATATATATATATATATATCATTGAAAAATGATGATTAATCAAATCAACCCTCTAACGAAACTTGTTTCATGAGACTTGACGCTATGAAATTCCCATTCATCCTTCAAAAATGAATTCGAAAAATTCGACACCCGTGTCACACACGATGGAAACACTAGACAGTCTGTTTCGATCTTCAGCGAGCTCCTCAGCAGTTTTCCGTCCATATACCGCGTGGACAACGTACATCGAATACCCATAACCAGCACATAGTTTCTAAGGAGGGCACTTATGACATGCGAATAAATCATAGCGCCATCATTCGAAAACCAATGGGTATCTCACTTCAGGTCAAACGGAAACGCCAATCGTCGAAAACTCATGTCACTTCACACACATAGGTCATCATATACGCGAAGTTCTGCAGCTTGTAACAGTGCTTTTCTTATAAACTATGTGGTAATTATGGGTATTCAATATCGTGGCCCTCAAGGTCGATGGATGGGTTACTACTGATGAGCTCGTTGAAGAGCTATTTAGTGTTTCCATCGTGTGTGGCTTAAGTGTCGAGTTTTCTAACATTTTCCCGACCAGGATGAATGGGAACTCCATGTCGTCGAATCTAGTGAGACTAGCTCCGTTGGATGGTTAAATTGATTAATCCTAAATTTTTCAAATGAATTTTCCAACGTATTACCTACTATCTTTATCATACACGCCGCGCCTGTTTAGCACGACTAAATGTTAATTTTCATCATGACATAAGAATAAATATGTTTACTCATATTTAATTTATGTTTCGCTTGTTTTATTTATAGAAATATCAATTATTAATTGAGTAGTTCAGTTCAAAATTCGGATTATTTCTTTTCAGCCTGGACTAGATGATATTGTGAAAGAGCGCAGAGGGAAAAATTTGTTTTTCTCAAACAACGTCGAGGGTGCCATATTGGAAGCTGATTTGATTTTTATATCGGTGAACACCCCCACTAAAACATTGGGAAATGGAAAGGTAAGTCACATAAGTTGATATTGTTCGAATGAGATATTATTTTCTATTGATACAAACATCAATAAAAAGTTAATATTAAAGTTTCCCTTATAAAAAATGATTGATATTAGCGAAGATAGTCATCGAGAAATAATCGAATTTTTGCAAATCTCGTACAAATTTTTTTGTGCTTTTTGTTGAAGTCGTCCTTGTTAAAATTATATTCGATTAATATTTTTTTTTATTTTTCGTTGATATATGCATGTGGCAGACGCTGATGTGGAAACTTCCTGCTATGCGTGTAGATCAGTAGTTTTTGACTAAAGGAATATTTAAATCGAAAGATATTTTAAGTACGAAATAGGTGCTCCGCTGTTCACTTTTCGAACAACTCAGAGTGCTCTAGTTATGAAAAAGAACAAAAATATCTCGTTGACATCCGAATATGTTTCATCGCTCTGAGCATCAATCACGAGTTCATAGACACTGATTGAGCTATTGTTCAAGCTTCACGCACCTTGACATACTTGTACACCTTGTAGTTACATGCCTCTTGACTTTCATGACTAATTGACTCACCCTTCGTACCATTTAACTCGCCCACATTCTCCTTCTCCGATTATCTCAAAAAAAAATTTTATATGGGAGAAATTCGACCAAACTGACGATCCGTGTGACTAAGATGTGTATGTGGATTCTAACGGGATTGTATGACAACATATAAGGAATTTATATGGCTAAGTTTCAAGTCTGTGGGTTGTGACCTGACAAAATTTACATCATTTTCTGAGGAGGGGGGGGGGCACGTGTTTCACTCCTCCCTGAAGTATGTGTCAGAGAGGCGGGCAGCTTGAGTTTGGGATTAACTCCTTCAGCCAGATCAGAGGATACACTTGTATGTACAAGTGCATTAAGGATAGGTGAGACGTGATATTTATGGAACATCGGAAGTGTGGGTAGGGCTCAGAGGATTAATACTGGCTCAGCATTCGCCTTATAAGTTTGCAAGAAGTGACTTACATTACCATGAGGATACCTCTGAAAAAAACTCATGGCAGACCAGTCGGCCTCGGGGTTTGAAACCGAGACCTCCCAAATACTAGCCAGCTTACGCTAAGTACTTGACTAACTAGCTTGGTTTTTTGAGAAGTACAAAATTAGGGTTTTGTACTCTAGGGCCGACCCACGTGACTGCAAGCCAAGCTCATCAATTTCCGTCCTCTAGACTATAGAGCAGGAGTCACCAATTAGTTTCACTCGGGGTCCGTTTTAAGAAATGAAATGACCATCGAGGTCCGCACAACACTTGGTCGTCACGGCGTCCGTCAATGCGGGGGATACATTTTTATTAAATTACGTACTTTGTAGTGGAAGTTGCTTTGATCTCGCGGTCCGCACAAAATGAGTCGGTGGTTCGGATGCTTACCGCGGTCCGCCATCTGACGACCCCTGCTCTAGAGCAGTGGTTTCCAACTTGTGGGCGATTTGGGTAATCAGGAGGGAAATAAAAGAGTGGGGGCCGATGAGTACTCAAAGAGGGGAAAAATGAAAATAGTACTGTACTGGGTGACTTTATATAAACTAGCACACTCCTTAACTTTTTTATTTGTTATCGTACGGAAAAAATAAAAAAATTACGTACAGGGAAAATTTTTTCCTTTCTAAATGTGCTTTTGGTAACTTTGCATAATATATGTATACGGGGGGCGACAAATAGTATTTTTTCAATGGAAAACTATATATTTTTGGCTTAAATGAAAGTTTTTTTTCTGATTTCAAATATACCATACACGTTGTATATATAGTAGAATATTCAAATCGTGATTTTTAATATTTTCATTCACTTGCTTTTTTTTGCAAATTTAACGTTATTTTGAGTTTGGTGTAAATAGTTTTCATTATCCATCTTGTGCGAATCGGATCATCGGGATGCCTTGTCTCTAAATAAACAATTAATCTCTCGTTTTTCTACCACGAAATGCACCATTGTAAAACAAGAAATTATTATAAGAAAAAATTTAGTCGGTCAGCTTAGAAACATTTTTTGTTTCTTTTATTTTCATGGCACACTGTTCCAAAAGATGTTGCTTTCTATGCAGTAGGTAATCATGGTAGTATATAAAACTAAAATAAATGCAATGCTGCTTTGAACTTAATAACTCAAAAAAGTCTAAACCAAATATCAACTTGTATGGTATATTTGAAATCAGAAAAAAAAGACCTTTCATTTGAGCCAAAAATATATTGGGCGCTCCATCAAAATATAATTTTTGTCGCCCTCGTATACATATATAAGCATATTTAGAACGAAAAATTTTTTCCCTGTATGTAAATTTTTAAATTCTATCTGATGAGAAATTAAAAAGGTAAGAAGTGTGCTAGTTTATAGGAAGTCACTCGGTACATTAGAACCTGTATATAGTGGAAGTTGCCGGGTAGCATAAGTCACTGGCTATTCTCAAATGGCGAGTTCACCTTATTTTTCAACTGTCAACTTTCTTAATTTTTCCAGATTCTATTTTAAATAAAATGAAAACATGTATTCTATTTTTCGAATGTACGTAAATGTAATTAAGTAGTTTATTATTTCCCTTCTTTCATGCATATTTTAATTTCTTTTAAGAGTGATCGGATAGAACTGCCTTGGTTGTTTTTATATACTATAATAAAATCTTTGAAAATAATAAAACTGCATTATTATTGACACTTCAAAAAAAAAGCGTTAGGTGTTAGTAAACCTCAAAAAGGAGAGATAGGCCACAAAATGTTGGGAACCACTGCTCTAGATGCTATGATGCTCGATCTAATGATACCAAAAACTGCATGATAAAGTGTTATTATTCTGATTTATTTTGTTCAAGTCAGGAAACAAATCGTGCGACACAGAAAAACGAACTATTTAGAGGGCGCTCCTGCCCGAGGGAAGGGTCCGACCACTAAGTGTGGCATACCATTAGAAAGTACTAGCCAACTGACTGTTGCAATCACACAAGGCAGATTAGTGAATTTTGTATTTTTTAGTCGTATTTATCCCATAAAAAACAAATAGTCCACTCAGTGACGGTGAAAAAAGTATAAACTGTATATTTATCCCATACAGCACCGATTTGTATGAAATTTTGGATTTAGATTCTACTTACCATCTATTTCAAAGTTTACCCTGTGCCAGGGGTTGCCTTTTCTCTGGGGGTGGATGCCATCCCTTTTAGGGATTGAAAAATTTTTCATTGAAAATAAGTACGGTAATCGAAGAATTGACTAATTCTAAGCAACTTTTGTTCTATGAAGTTTTTTCTAAATGTCAATACTTTTCGACTTATTCGCGACTGAAATTATGGGTTTTCTGGCAAAAAAACCACGTTTTAAGATTATTTTTCGGGAATAACTGGAAAAATATGCATTTAATCGAAAAACCTGTAGAAAACAAAATTATTGCTCATAAAAAAATAAAAAAATCGTGTATTTATGATGTATTCTGACTCAATACAAACGGAATTTTTGCTTGTTGAAATTTGATTGGAATTTACCACTATGTGTATTCATCAATATACTAATATACATATTCTAATTTCTACACAAATGAGCTTTTGGTTTTTTCTCCATAACTGGCTTAGTTTTTAAGCAATTCTGTCCTTCAAAAAAGCATTTTGTAGTTTTTTTTAAGAGCTATTAGCTCATCTAAATTTGATTTTCATATCTTATTTTTTAAAAAATTCATGCTAAAAGGGCTCAAAAAAAGTACTTTGCGCGAACACACGCAAAGTTTAAATGGACATATATTACTTAATTTTTATCCTATGAAAAAAAATAAAACGCCAAAATTTTCAAAAAACATACAATTTCGTACTCGACGAAATTTTGAATAAATGGCGATTTTTCGCTAAATTACGAAAATGATTTTCTCTCTTCAAACTCAATTTTGCTCAAAAAGAAGTACTTTAGACTGGTCAAACTCAGAACTTATTACAAAAATAAACATGAAGTGAATTGTAAAGTGGCAACGATTTTGTCAAATGGGGTGGAAGAGAGGGTGCGATGTTCACTATTTTTTTCCAACGAAAAAATAGGAATCGACATTATTCTCTTCATAATTCGCTTAGTTTTGATACTAGGAACTTTTATAAGAAATAAAAATGAAGGTGTTATGAAGAGCTTTAATAAAGTTCTATGAGTTTTCCCCGAAAAATGCATTGGTTTTTGGTTATTGTGCGTAGAAACTTTCCATTTTGGCTATTGAAAATACCAGTCAACCTTCAACAAACAATAATTCCGTTTGTATTGGGTCTGCATACATCATAAATACACGATTTTCTTTTTTTTATAAGCTTTAAATTTGTTCCTTACATTTTTTTCGATTGAATGCATATTTTTCCAGTTATTCGCGAAAAAGAATCTGAAAACGTGGTTTTTTTGCCTAAAACCCGACAATTTCACCTGCGAATATGCGGAGTTGTATTGACTTTCAGAAAAAACTTCATATGACAAATGTTGCTTAGAATTAGTCAATGTATCGATTTCCGCTTTTATTTTTAATGAAAAATTTTTCAACCCCAAGAAGAGGTGGCATGTACCCCCAGGGAAAAAGCAACCTGCGCCACAGGATAGACTTTGAAATATATGGTAAGTAGAACGTAAATCCAATGTTTTATGAAAATCGGTGCTGTATGGGATAAATACACGGGAAAATGGTAATTGACTGGACTAATACTATTGCAGTGTATCGGAGGAAAGCAGTCAGACGCGGGAGTATTTTTTTTCATCCGTTTTAGACCTCCTAGATCACGAATTTCGAAAAAATTTTCATGGCATATATATATATATATATATATATATATATATATATATATATATATATATCTATATATATATATATATATATATATATATATATATATATATATATATATATATATATATATATATATATATATATATATATGATCGAGTCGTCCGACCCCGAATTTTTTTCGTCTTGTCATTTTTTACAATAAGTCTATTGACACCATCACGATTACTTTGATAGTTCCAATTTTATAAGCAAAAAACTAAAAAAACGCGATTTTTTGCATAAAATTGTTAATAACAAAGATATAAATAATAAAGTCGAGTGAAAAACATATCACTATATCATGTGGAACTATTTTACAAACAATGGCGGAGCTGGTTTTCTTCTAATACTTTTTACATGAAAAAATCTCTGTAGCTTGGCCTATCAATGTTATTTAATGTTTCACGATTTTCACAGAATGGATTTAATATTCATCTTCACATACAAATAGAGGAAAGTAAACTTTCATAAAACTTTAATCTCTGTTGGCTTATATCACAATACTTTTGAAGCTTTATATATTATCATAATTCTGTAATAATTTATTTTATCTCCACACGTATAATGACGTTCAGTTTCTGGTTTGTTTATTTGTAATTAAAAACATTTAGACACGCATACGTACCCATATACTAGGTGGTTTTCTGTCAATTTACCGGGTAGTCCATATAAAATAGTAGCGGCTTGTTTACGCTTCTTAACTAGCATTCCGGAAAACCGAGTTCTTACCCTGGTGCAGTGTTGCCAACTCACTTGCCAAGTTTAATGCTAAATATTCTGAAGAATATGCCAAAAAAATGCTAAACATTTGGAAGATTACATAAAAAATGCTAGAAAAAAATGCCAAATGGATAGTTTTTTATTTTAATTGAACATAATATCAATATCCTAGTCAATTTTAACAAGCTTTCTAGTGAAGATATAGGTACAGCTGATGACGTGCATGCTGTTCCATTCTGTTCCATAATTGTGATTATACTTGGGGGGCATTTTGTATAAACACTAGGTACACAAAAATTCACAAACAACTAAAACTAACAATTGAAAAATGCAGTTCACAATAAATAATTAAATAAACACATAAAAAAACACATTCAGAAAGAAATTAATTTAATTCATGAAAAAATAATTATGTTACAACCGGACAACTAAAACCACTTCGAAAATATACACAATAGCTGCTTTGCTCATAATAATTGAATTAAAACTGATAGCTGATATAGAAAGAATGCAAGATATACTACAGATGGCAATAAAAGTCCAAAGTAGCAATATTTCCGCCCTTTCCAGTAGGTATATATATATATATATATATATATATATATATATATATATATATATATATATATATATATATATATATTCCTATTTATTCTTATTCCATATGTTGGAAATTCCGTAATCATAAAAGATAAAAGGTTCTTTGATAACCGGATGACCGCGGGAAAATCCAATTTAATAAAATTTATAATATGGATTTATAAACTTGGATGTCAACAATCTCTAGTTTAAAAATATTTTCAAATGATCTATCATGTTAGAATTATTTGAAGGAAAAATTGTGCTATAATTCGTAATTACGTTAGAAACGGCAACGCTGTCAGTAAAGTCCCCTTCGAGCATAGACCAAATTTCTAGGAAAAAAGATTATGTGACCCCAGAATAAGTATTTTTCGAATTAGATAGAGAATGAATTGATTCACTTACAGATTTACTAAATGAAAAAATGCTAAAAAATATGCTAACATGCCAAATCGTTTAAAAACATGCTAAGCATCATAGAAATATGCCAAATTTAGCCATAAAAATGCCAAATTGGCAACACTGCCCTGGTGTAGACTGGTGTTGCGCCATGAATTTTTCTCAGACGTTTTTTCATAGCAAGTCACTGCTTGCAAATTGCAAAGGCGAATGCTGGGCTAGAATTCATCCACTCATCTCACGGATATATAAGATCATCTGTTAAGCAACAGTTCCACCGGAGGAACAATGAGGAACATTGTGGAATATTTTTGTTGCTGTTGCGTGTTTCCGTAAATGTTCCCAAATGTTCTTGAATGATCCTTAAAATTTCTTTATGTTTCGGCAACAAATGTTGGTTGTTTCTACTTGTCACCCTTCAAGCTACGATTCCACTGGAGAAACATTTTTGTTGCTGTTCCGTGTTTCCGTAAATGTTCCAAAATATTCCTCAAATTTCTTCATTTTTCGGCAACAAAAGTTGACTGCTCCTACTTGTCGCCGGTTTTCATTTCGAGCGGTAAACTTCGAAAGAAAATACGAAACATTTGTGAAAAAATCCGTGTTGCTATCGCAGTGGGAACGTATCGAGAACGCAACTAGCAAACATTCGTGTCGCAGATTTTCAGTACGAAAACGAATAAATATATAGCTACGTTTCCACCGGAGGAACATTGAGGAACATTTTTGTTGCTGTTGCTTGTTTCCGTAAATGTTCCGAAATGTTCCTAAATGTTCCTTGAAATTTCTTTATGTTTCGGCAACAAATGTTGATTGTTTCTGCTAAACAATATGTAACTATTGACAATTTCAGTTGCTTCAGTGGAAACAAGAAGTTTACGTATGTTGCCATAAGTTTCTACTTTTGGCAACAAGGAGAAACATCCAGCAACAGAATATTCCTCAATGTTCCACCGGTGGAACCAGTGTTGCCAACTCACTTGCCAAGTTTAATGCTAAATATTCTGAAAAATATGCCAAAAAAATGCTAAACATTTGGAAGATTACATGAAAAATGCTAGAAAAAAATGCCAAAAGGATAGTTTTTCATTTTAATTGAACGAAATATCAATATCCTAGTCAATTAACACGCTTTCATTCACTGGTGAAGATATAGGTACAGCTGATGACGTGCATGCTGTTTCATTCTGTTCGATAATTGTGATTATACTTGGGGGGCATTTTGTATAAACACTAGGTACACAAAAATTCACAAACAACTACGACTAACAATGCAAAAAGGACGTTCACAATAAATAATTGAATACACACATAAAAAACACATTCAGAAAGAAATTAATTAAATTTGTAACAAAAGAGACTTACCTCAGGGGTTTCAATTAGTTTTCTCTGTTTTCCCTCAATAATAAAGCGACGAGATAAAATAATAAATATATTTAACGATCAGCTTACATTCAACATTAATCAAAATTACGTGACCTTTAATGTATATATATGGTGTCCCTCGAGTGGTAGATTGGTTCGGAATACTTTGCACTATAATTTAGTCCGGCTTGACGCTCCAAGATACGTAACAGGTGCTGAACCTTCTCTCTCTGAAGTGGTTTGAATCTCCAATCATCTACGTCCTTTTTGTCGCCTCCAAACTAAAGAATCCAACATAAGGATCCCAAAATAAGCAATCCAAAATAAGGAATCCAAAACTAAGGCTCCAAAATAAGGAATCCAAAATAAGGCTCCCAAATAAGGAGGACTGAAAGAGGTTCAATTGTGTAAGCCACGTGTTCGAACGAACGCAATTCTCAACTCTAGGATTTCTGCCCGGGTCACGTAATTACAAAAATTACTAAAATGGATTTATTTTCTTGAAGAGAAATTGGAATTTAACTCACAAACAAAATTTGAATTTATATAAAATTCGCTACAAAATACTTTACGTTAAACTTCTCAAAATTCATTCTGCTATTAATCCAAAATACAAAAATGCTGAAGTTAAATCCATTGAATTATCCCAGAAATTCCCGAGTCGAGAATTCGTTGTAAATGCAATATTCAGAAAATTAAGCACCCGAAAGCATATGAAGAAATAAATTAGAGCATAAAAATCACCTGTAAAATGGAACAAAAAATATGTGAAAGAAAATCATAAAAACTAAAAATAATTTCAGGTTGTAGTGAAGTATTGAAACTGGATAATGGCAGCATCTGAAACTTTACAAGAAGTTAAAAATTAAAACTACCAGAATATTGGTAAATCAAAAATCTCTAAATAACTCTATTAACTTCAAAAGTATAATTCGAAAATTTATAGCACAATGTCGTCCTAATGGAAAAAAGGAAAAAGGAAACACACGTGTTTCATTCCTCCCTGAAGTATGTGTCAGGGAGACGGGCAGCTTGAGTTTGGGATTAACTCCTTCAGCCAGATCAGAGGATACACTTGTATGTACAAGTGCATTAGGGATAGGCGAGACGGGATATTTATGGAACATAGGAAGTGTGGGTAGGGTTCAGAGGATTAATACTGGTCCAGCATTCGCCTTGTAAGTTTGCAAGCAGTGACTTACATTACCATGAGGAAACCTCTGAAAAAAACTCATGGCAGACCAGTCGGCCCCGGGGTTTTAACCCGAGACTTCCCAAATACTAGCCAGCGTACCTAACGTACTCAACTAACTAGCTTGGTGATCCTTTTTTTTTTTTTTTTTTTTAAATCGAGGTGAAAACTTCAAAAGCGATACCGGTTGCTAACCCGGCCTGTGTGGGATTCAATAGTTGATATATATATATATATATATATATATATATATATATATATATATATATATATATATATATATATATATATATATATATATATATATATAAATATATATATGCAATATTGCCTACCCACTAAAAACACCTCTGTTCTTTCGGTTTCCGGGCGTTAGCCTACTAAACCTCCAGTCTCGCACTTAGATTAGGACTCACGTGCTGCGGTCAGCACTAGAACCTGTTCTCTTCCTTGTGTCTATATTTCAAGACCCAAGTGTATGTCTCTCTGCGTCGCGGCGCATTAAAAATGATTCCATTGCTCGCCTAAATTTCCGAAAAAATCTAGGTACAGCTAATGGATTGAAGTACCTGAAAATAAAAAATAATTATTAGTCCAGTTGATCTCTAGGTCTTTTGTAATAGACTCTCGTTCTTTGTTTGTCCTCTTTTGGATCGTAGTTTGTCAATTCTCTGAGCTCTTGATTTTGATGCTCTTTTATTGCCGTAAATATATTTTGCGCTTTTCTCTTCATAAATTCTTTGATAGGTTCCCATTCGAAATCTCTATGTATTTGTTCATTTCGAATATACCATGGTGCTCCCAATGCTGTTCTAATCAATCTATTTTCCGCACTTGCTATCCGGTCTAGGTTGCTTTTTGCAGTGTATCCCCACGCTACTGATCCGTACGTCAGTTGTGGTCTGGCTATGGCCCTTATCAGGGCTATCTTGACTCTGTTCGTCATCTTGCTCTTCTTATTGATGAGTGGATACAGCTGCGCCATTGCTGCTTTTGTCTTTTGTACTGCTTTGTTTACATGTTTTCTCCATGTTAATCTCGCATCCATAGTTACTCCCAGGTAAGTAACTTCCTTAGACCATTGAATGTCGTTGTTTTCTATCTTTATGTTTGCTATTGGTTTTTGCATCCTTTTCTGGAATAAGATTGCTTGGCTCTTCTGGCCATTGATTCCTATCTTCCATTTTACGCACCATTTCGAGATTTGGTTCATCTCTTCTTGTAGCCTTTTACATATTATTCCTACGTTCCTATGTGTGCTGGTAATGGCAGTATCGTCAGCATACACGAATAATCTTGTGTTCGTTGTCTTAGGAATGTCGTGAGTATATATCAGGTATAGCAATGGGCTAAGTACGGATCCCTGGGGAACCCCTGCTTCTGTATTTCTTGGTTGAGATCTTGTATTGCCAATTTTTACACTAAACGTTCTGCCGCTCATGTAGTTTTTAATCAATTTACAGGTCTTTAGTTTATATCCCGCGTTATGCATTTTGCATACAAGTCCGTCTTGCCAAACTCTGTCGAAGGCTCTTGCTACATCTAGGAACACCGCACCTGTCATGGCTTTAATTTGGAATCCTTTTGTAATCGTTTCTACTACTCGCAGTACTTGTTGTTCCGAGGAGTGTCCTTGTCTGAATCCGAACTGTTCTTTTGGCAATATATTTAGTTCGTCTGTTTCTTCGCGTAATCTTCTCACTATTACTCTTTCTGCTACTTTGCCGAGTACAGGTAAAAGGCTTATTGGTCTGTAATTCTGTGGGAATTTTCTATCCTTGTTTGGTTTTCCGAAGACTATCACGTCGGTGTGCTTCCACTGCATTGGAAAGTGGTCGAAACTCATAATCGCATTCACAATTGATGCTATTGCTTCTGTACCTTTTCTAGGCAAGTTTTTCAGCATAGCATGTGTTATATTATCCGGGCCGGGCGCTTTTCGTCTCTTCAATTTTCTGATAATAATTCTCACATCTTCTTCGGTGGTTGAATTTGTGATATCTCTTTCGCTTTCTAGATCTCGAATCTCTCCGACTACTCTTGTTACGAATCTTTCGTGTCTCTCATCATCGTCTGGATGTTCATTTATTCGGCCTTCTCTTTCGATTGATTCTGCCAGTGCTTCAGCCTTATCTTCTTCTGTGTATACCATACCATTTGCACTATGTAGGGGTGGGATATGTTCTTTCACTCTACGCAATTTCTTCTGCATAGTCCATGCAGTGTGGTCTCTGGTATCTAAAGTTTCGAGTTTTTGATTCCACCTATTTTCTCGATAGTTTTTCAATGCATTTTTTAGCACCTGGCTGTGTACTCGTAGTTCTGCTTTGTCTTGTTCAGTTCGGTGCCTTCGGTATAATCTCCTAAGCCTTCTGTTTTCTCTTATCAATGTTTTGATTTCATAAGGTATTTTTCCATATGGATGTCTATTCACAGGTTGTCGTTTTTTATTACTTGCTATTTCGAATGCACTATGTATGTTCTCTTGTAATTTAGAAACTGATTCTTCCAGTTCTTCTTTATTCGTTATGATTGGTATATCCGTTATCATTGTGTCTAATGTTTTTGTGTATACATCCCACTTTGTATGCACTTTCGTTTCAGTAATTTCTTGTCTATTTCCGTGTCCAATTTCCAGCATTATTGGGTTATGATCCGATGTCCCTTGATGTGATGTGATTATAATTTTGTTGTTATTTTTCATTTCTATCTCAGCAGTGATGCCATCTATTTCTGTTCCTTCTTCTTGAATCAGATGATGTTTCAAACTACTTCTTATTAATAGCGCGACTCCACCTCCTCGGCTTCTTTTGTCGAATCTATAGGTTTCATATCCCGTGAAACCTAACCGATGGTTTTTCTTAATTTTCGTTTCTTGCAACGCTATTACATCTGGCTGTTTTTCTGCGATTATCTCTTCTATTTCAATTTTTCTTAGTCTTATCCCACGGACGTTCCATGAGATAATCTTCACTGCTGATGGAATTAATTGGTTTGTGTCTACCATTAATTAAGTATATCTTTTAGCATTGCTGTAAGCGATGTAGTCGCTTGCTTGATGACTTCGGCCCATTGTTGCAGTGCAATTTCTGTGGCCGATTGCTTCGACATATTTGTAGCCCCCGATTTCTTCTGGGTTTTTTTCGCTGGTTTTTGTTTTTTGTACTTGTTTTTTCTCGGTTTTTGTGTTGTATCATGTCGCGTAGAGCCGGCACTTGACGGTGTTATTACCTCTTTTGGTAATTCTGCTACGGCTTCTTTTCGTGGCGCAATTTCTGTCTTCTTGGTTTCCGCTGGTTTTTTGATAATTGGCTTTGGCCCTTTGTTTTCTTTCTTTGTTTGCCGATTTGGGGGAGTATATTTACTGCACCCTTTGTAGCTTGCGGGATGTCCTTCACCGCATAAAGCACATTTTGCGTTTTTCAACTTCGGGTCGCTTGCCAAGGTGCATTCATGCACCGGATGACTTCCTGCGCATTTCACGCACCGGAACGGAAAAGTACATCTGCTGTGATCCTAATGGTCACATCTTAATTTATATAGTTTATTGTCAAGAAGTAATTTATTGGGAGGGTTGCGGAGTCTGCGCTTCTAAGTTGGTACATACGAAATCTATAATATCGGCAGATTTTAGATCGGAATGAATTACGTGAATTTTGAATTAAAACTAGTTGGCTACGTTTATGTGTAATTCACTTGACTTTTCTAGATTAATAATTCAGAGCGTGTTTTTCCGTAACAAATTCATGAAAAAATAATTATGTTACAACCGGACAACTAAAAACACTTCGAAAATATACACAATAGCTGCTTTGCTCATAATAACTAAATTAAAACTGATAGCTGACATAGATAGAATGCAAAAATAACTACAGATGGCAATAAAAGTCCAAAGTAGAAATATTTCCGCCCTTTCCAGTAGGTATATATATATATATATATATATATATATATATATATATATATATATATATATATATATATATATATATATATATATATATATATATATATATATATATATATATATATATATATATGTTTGTAACATAATTATCGAATTATAACACAATTTTTCCTCAAAATTTTTCTTACATGATAGATCATTTGAAAATATTCTTAAACTAGAGATTGTTGACATCCAAGTTTACAAATCCATACCATGAATTTTATTGAATTGGATTTTCCCGCGGTCATCCGGTCATTAAAGAACCTTTTATCTTTTATGATTACGGAATTTCCAACATATGGGACGAGGAGAAATAGGAATATATATATATATATATATATATATATATATATATATATATATATATATATATATATATATATATATATATATATTCCTATTTCTCCTCGTCCCATATGTTGGAAATTCCGTAATCATAAAAAATATTTCCGCCATCATAAAAGATAAAAGGTTCTTTAATGACCGGATGACCGCGGGAAAATCCAATTTAATAAAATTCATGGTATGGATTTGTAAACTTGGATGTCAACAATCTCTAGTTTAAGAATATTTTCAAATGATCTATCATGTAAGAAAAATTTTGAGGAAAAATTGTGTTATAATTCGATAATTATGTTACAAACGGCAACGCTCTCAGTCAAGTTCCCTTCGAGCATAGACAAAATCATAGACAGAAGCAACGGCGATAGTTAGGAAAAAAGATTATGCGACCCCAGAATAAGTGTTTTTCGAATTAGATAGAGAATAAATTGATTCACTTACAGATTTACTGGATGAAAAAATGCTAAAAAATATGCTAACATGCCAAATCGTTTAAAAACATGCTAAGCATCATAGAAATATGCCAAATTTAGCCATAAAAATGCCAAATTGGCAACACTGGGTGGAACTGTAGCTTAAGATCCTTTTGCCGATAAAATCTGGGACATATAAGCTCATCTGTAATGAATCCACTAAAATATGTTTAACATCTGTGAATATTTGTGAACCGGTATTTCACTATTTTCACTAGGAGACAGAAGTACAGAACGAACAATCAGGCAGGGTTGTTCCAGATGTTAATAGGGTATCGAGAGACTCTTTTCACGTATAGTCCAAGTTGAATCAACAACAAAAGGAGTGTGAAAGATGAATAAAATCGTAAGAAATATTTGAATATTTGCAAACTGTAGTTTTGTAATTTGATTGAAAATGTTTTTTTAATTTAATTTTTGGTTTGATGTTTCCACAATTCCCTTTGCTGAATTTTTTTTTCAGTTAATTTGGAAATTCTTGAATGTATCGTTTCATCTCTTTTCAAGTCACGTTTAAACTATTTTCATATTGAAACAATGGTTAAAATATCAATTTACACATCTATTATAAAAAATAACGCATGACGCACGTTTCGGTGGAACTTCACTTTCTTCAGATGCTAATGGCAAACTAACTATGTTTCTCTGTTATATCGAAAACAAGAAATAGAGAGATGACAAATTGTGCAGAAGGGGTAAATAGAAGGATGGTTACAAATAATCATTAGAATAGGAAAAACCAATTTAGACCGGAATGCTTGTATTTATTTATCTGTAATGATTCTAAAAAATTAAGTTGAATTTCCTCACTTTCAGCATTCAATAGTTCAAAAATCGCAATTGAATGTGTGATTTTCTTGGATTAAACGGTTTGTATAATGTGAATCCGACTTTTGATTAACAAAACTACGTTTGTGTTCTGAAATTCTAGTTTGAAAACTTCTGAAAGTACTACCAATGTAAAACTTATCACAATCGCCACAATTAATTTTAACTCCTAACTTATTATCTTTATGAACTTTGGATTTATTATTTTTTATATGATTTCCTAAATTATTACCGGTACGATAAGCAATGTTAATATTGTGCTTAGATAAGAGAGATTTAAGTTTTTTACTTGAATTTCCGATGAAAGTGAGGCTGTTGTATTTGATATTATTTTTAGTAAGGGGGTACACCTGGTTAATCGCATTTTTGAAAAACTTTTTATCTATCATATTGTCTATAATATTGGGATCATAATTATTATTTACGGCAATTTGTTTAATTATATTTTTCTCGATGTTAAAATTGTCGTTTGAAAGTGGAATATTTACTAAACGATGTACCATACTATTGAACGCTGCCATTTTGTGTTGGAATGGAGGTATAGGCGCATCGGGCTGACTTTAGAATGATCGTAAAATGAAGAAAATTAGTTACCGGCAAATGTCCGTTGATTCGTGTAAGGGAAGGCAATATAAAAGTTCTCTCGTCGAGTGTCTCTGAAATTTAGTGTCGGTTGGTTTTTTGTTAGCAACAATGTCTGTGCAAAATCGGTTTTTCCGACTTTGCGGAAAAACTATGCATTGCAGAGAAAAGTGATGCACAGACAAAAAATGCGCAATCAAAAGACCAATAAAATAAGCTTTGATAGATCTAAATCGGACAATTCGTTCAAAAGTTATTGCAAAAAAACGGCGAAAAAACGTGGTTTTTTAGCTTTTTTCCAATTGTTTATAGGGTTGTTGTTAATTATTTTAATGCTATCAGTATGGCCAAAAGTTATGAGTCTTAACATATTGAAAAGGTGTGCGAAAGATGAGCGCTGTGTGATTAATAGTTTTCGCAAAATCCTATTTATTTATCCCGTTTCACTAATTATGCAACAACTTTAAACCTTTGGTGTGGGGAAACTAATAAACGAAAAAGGGTTTATAGCCAGGTCATTTTGAAGGTAAGTAACTGACTTAGACTTCTATTTTCGCAGAATTTAATTTTTTTGCCGAAAACCCTTTTAAATTAAATAAACAAGTAACTACTGAAATATAGCAGCTTTTTTTTTATAAACATTTAGAATAACTTGGAAATTATTTACGTCAGTAAAATGAAATGTGCTGGAATCGAATGCCAGTTAAAAAACACGCATTTTAAAAAAAAAAGAAGTTCCTAGGCCCTTTTGGAGCCAAGTTAGCCCTTTATTTTCAAAAAATCACAGCGCCCGTAATAATCAACATTAAGGGCTGAAATTTTAATAGGTTTTACTTTAATAGTTAAACTGTATGAATAAATAGTTTTCAATAATGTAAGTCCATAATTGTTCCCACAATAGCCGGTGAAAGTGGTGATACTCCGAACTTGCTACTCGGAAGGCCGGTGGTGGGGAGAGTGGCCGATCGATTTCGCTCGAGCGCAAGTGGAACCTCGAAATGGCGCGCGCTGTAAAAATTTGCAATATCTCAGCTTCCAGTTGACGTAGAATCTTCTTTTTTTTTTTAATCTGGGGTAGCATGAAAAAATAATAACAACTGGCTAGTTGCCATAATCGTTAACAACAATCTACACTCGTTAAATCAATTTTATTAAAAATTAATAATAATTTTTTGTGATTTTGACAACTTATTAGTAATAAATTTTGAATATTATTTAAATGACTGATGAGTGTTGAGCTTTGCCAACTAAATTGATAAATACAATTTTTTTGTTGAATTGCAAAGTAAAAAGTTATAAACAAAAAATTGCAAAATTGAAAATTTCAACGATTTTTTTTTTATTTTAAGCTTATTGGGATTAAAGAAACACTTTTTCTCTCTTGTAATTTTTTCGGAAAACGAACCCTTTCAAAGATATAATCAACTGAAACTAATAAAATATTTCCAAATAAAATTAAGAAATAAAAAAAAACAATTTAAACGAATTCATTTACAAATACATATAACATGTTTATTTCACTTTATCAAAAGTATAAAACTCATACAGCTTTTTTTGTAATTAAATTATAAAAATTATTGTGTTCTTGCTTTTTTTCTTAATTGAACTATTTCTTCGTCTATTGTGCAATCTGTGTCATCATCGCTGGATTCATCCGATTCGTTATCACTGTCATCACGATCACTGCATTCAAGATCAGCAGTTTCGTCTTCTGATAGCTGATTGGTGTCAGAAATTACTTCCATATCATCGTCAATTTCTTCAAAATCTTCATTGATTTGATTAAAATTCATACAAGCGCCAGCATCGCAAGATTTGCATAGTGCTGTGCATTTTAAATTATTTTTGAGGCACTTGCAACGCTTTGTGTCACAGTTTGTTTTGCAACCACATTTAATTTGTTGCAAAAGCTCTGCAGGTATAAGAGCTGACTCAGGATACACAGGAATAAGATTGTCGCCAATCATCGTCCAACCCCAATCGGTTGGCTGAATTCTATTGTTTAACCATTGCTGCACCTGCAAATACACACGGTAGATGTGCTGTTCTGCGCATTTTGTTGTAGGTGGTAGAGCCTCAAATTTCGCCCCATGCAAAAATGCGGCTTTCGAGTAATTTAAAAATCTCAGTTTATTCAAACTAACGTTTTTATTCTGGCCCGTGTATAAACTGGAAATAATTTGCAAACCATTTTGCAGTATACTTGATCTACTTGCATTTTCTTCGTAGAATATTTTTGCCAAATTTCTTAAATCCTCGTCTTCTGCAAGTTGTCTCACTATCTTATTTTTGCCTTGTCCAAAAAAGCATGAGGTAGTGTCACAGCCAGTCATTGCGTGCGAAAATCCTATCAATGATTGCACTGCTTGATATTTAAAGCTTCTGCAACTATAAATAGTATCCTCAGAGTTATTCTTCCCCGGCTTTAGAAAATAGACATGATCATCTGCATCAGCTAGCTCGTGCAAAATGACTAGAAGGTCTACATCTTCGCCAATGATCCACGTATTTTTTTCAGGACTCTTCAAATTTAATGCAGTTTGTATGATCAAGCCATCTGCGTCACCTTCTGCTATGTGTGTGCCGATAGCATGATTTTCAAGTTCCTTGGCCAACATTGAAATCAAACGTTCTTTATTTTTGGACACACTCAAGAACTTTTCCTGAGATTGGGAGATCACGGTATTTAAGTCGAAAACAATTGCAGATCCTACGTTTAGTTTCTCCCGGCGCAATCTTTCAGCTGACTTTGTACAAATTGTTTCCAAATTTTCGGGGTATCCGTCGAATACAACGTGTGAATTGCTGTAATGTTTTTTAACGTAATTGACATACTTTTCTATTATTGTTGCAATGGTTGATCTTGCATCCCAGCGAACCTTGTGCAAAAGAAAACCTCCATCTATTACACTTGTGTCGGAATCTGCAGGTAAGACACCTGTTGTTATTATTATTGGCCATACTGATAGCATTAAAATAATTAACAACAACCCTATAAACAATTGGAAAAAAGCTAAAAAACCACGTTTTTTCGCCGTTTTTTTGCAATAACTTTTGAACGAATTGTCCGATTTAGATCTATCAAAGCTTATTTTATTGGTCTTTTGATTGCGCATTTTTTGTCTGTGCATCACTTTTCTCTGCAATGCATAGTTTTTCCGCAAAGTCGGAAAAACCGATTTTGCACAGACATTGTTGCTAACAAAAAACCAACCGACACTAAATTTCAGAGACACTCGACGAGAGAACTTTTATATTGCCTTCCCTTACACGAATCAATGAAAATTTGCCGGTAACTAATTTTTTGTATTCAAAAAGTCAGCCCGATGCGCCTAGTAGGGAATTACTATGTTTGACGCTATCAGTGTGTGATGGTTTGCGAAAAATTGAAAAATTATGTTTGTTATCTACTTTTGTTATTTTCAAATCCAAATAGTTATTTGAGTTATCTTTTTCCATCTCTAAAGTGAATTTTATATTAGGGTGTAAAGTGTTAATGAATGTTTGAAAGCAGTCTAGTTGTCTAAGAGTACCAGTGAAACAACAAATAATATCATCCACATATCTAAACCAATAAACGAATTGTCGACTAACAGGTGTATCCCCTTACTAAAAATAATATCAAATATAACAGCCTCACTTTCATCGGAAATTCAAGTAAAAAAACTGAAATTTCTCTTATCTAAGCACAATATTATCATTGCTTATCGCACCGGTAATAATTTAGGAAATCATATAAAAAATAATAAATCCAAAGTCCATAAAGATAATAAATCATGAGTTTATAAAATTAATTGTGGTGATTGTGATAAGTTTTACATTGGTAGAACTTTCAAAAGTTTTCAAACTAGAATTTCAGAACACAAACGTAGCTTTGTTAATCAGAAGTCGGATTCACATTATGCAAACCATTTAATCCAAGAAAATCACACATTCAATTTCGATTTTAAAATATTAAATACTGAAAGTAAGGGAATTAAACTTAATTTTTTAGAATCATTACAGATAAATAAATACAAGCATTCCGGTCTCCTATTGAATAGCCAAATCGATCATACTTCAAGCCCCCTTCTTAATCTTTTCAAAATTACCGAACTACCTGACTAGCAGTTCAGAATTGGTTTTTCCTTTTCTAATAATTATTTGTAACCATCTTTGTATTTACCCCTTCTACATAATTTGTCATTTCTTGTTTTCGATATAACAGAGAATCATAGTTAGTTTGCCATTAGCATCTGAAGAAGGGGAAGTTCCACCGAAACGTGCGTCATGCGTTATTTTTTATAATAAATGTGTAAATTGTTATTTTAACCATTGTTTCAATATGTTTATTAATTTACACCAAGTATCGGCCCAATCAATCCAAAAAATAAACTATTTTCATATTGAACCCAAAAAATGGCCTGAGATGTTGTGGAACGCCCGGTTGAAAATTTAGTTTCGTTTCAAAATAATTCAACAAACAAACTTTAACCATAACAACTCATCTTCTTCGACAAAATCTAGACATCTAGAATTTTTCAATTTTTCTAAAAAAAAGGTATAGTTTAGATTTAGAACATGTGATCTCCAAAATAACAAGTAATATCTTTTTAAAGACAAATCCAACAATCAAATATTTAAAACCTATTTTGCACATTACATGGGTAAAGGTTTCTGTGGTTCTCTTTCCATCTGATATCAACAGACCTGACTGTTGATATTGGAATAAATAGCACGTAATTAGTAACTGAAGACAGCCACAGCCGAAATAAAATTTTTTTTGAAAAAAAGATAAATTTTAATAGTACCCTATTCTTTGACTTTTCAAAATCAAAATAATTTGAACCTATTTCGAACATGACGTGCACGTGGGTAAAGGTTTCTATGGTTTCCCTTACCATCTAATAATAATAACAGATTTGAATGTTAATATTAGACTGAATAGCACGTAATAAATAACAGAGAACGGCCACAGCCGAAAAAATTTTGATGAAACATAGTAGTCTTTTTCAACTATTCAAATTTTTTTAAATCAATAATTGTCAAAGAAATTTCAATATTTCAAATGTTTTCAAAAAGCCACGGATTTCGTGGCGAAACTTGTAAACTTTTTAATAAAATCGAGTTTTTTTGAGATTCACCAAGCCTGTTATTGCTAATAATTATCAAAAAGTTATATATATATATATAATATTATATAAATATATATATATATATATATATATATATATATATATATATATATATATATATATATATATATATATATATATATATATATATATATATGAAAAAATAGGTTCACAGAATGAACCGAGTAAAAGATTTGAAAAAAAGATTTTACAAATCTTTTACGCGGTTCATTCCGTGAAACAAGTTTTTCAAATACTTCCGACCGCGGAAATCTTTCTGAACATATATATATATATATATATATATATATATATATATATATATATATATATATATATATACAGGATTTTCCAACAAGAGTTACCGGGTTTTGGTACTAAATAAAATACAAAATAAACTAGACAATTTTAATATTGTTACAGTAATCTTTAACATAACTTATTACAATTAAGTATAAAAAACAATATCTGTCAAATGACCGCACAACTCTTTTGGCAAAATTTGAGATTACGTTGCTACACATTTGTGGTGGAATTTCTCGAATTATGTTCCGGATCTCGTTACATCTTGGACAGATCCACCAGTTTCAAACTTACGCACAAAACTGCGAATTGTTTTCTCTGTTGGGCGGTTATGGGGACCAAAGTAATCACGAATTCTGCGAAATGTCCTTATTACAGAAGACTTATTTTCATAATAAGTTTTCACAATGTACAATGTAAGCACGCTGTGTACCGTGTATCGCTGCATTTTACTAATTGTAATGACTTGTGAAATGTCACATCAACTCACTGTCATCAAATCATGGCACCCTATTATAAATATAAACTTTCAACATCAGGTACCCCATATTGAAAAACCCTTTACATATGTATATATATAGGTATATATATATATATATATATATATATATATATATATATATATATATATATATATATATATATATATATATATATATATATATATATATCTATACTAGCGGGACCCGTCGCGGCTTCGCCCGCGTATCCATATATGTATACGTATGAATTTATTCCACCCCCGTTCAACCCCTGAATGATCGAATTTTAAAAAATGGAGAAAATGGTTTTTCAAGATATATATAAGGAACATTTTAGTGGCCGAATGAAATCGCTAAGTCGATTATTTTGCCGGAAATAGCCAATATAAAAAAAACAGACTTACCCCTTTTGCACCCCTAAATGATGGAATTTCAAAAAACTGAGAAACTACTTTCTAGAGTTAATTTTACTTAACATTTTCGTGAAAGAGCGGGATCGCTAAGTCCATTATTTTGCGAGAATCAGCCAAAAATAGCCAATATACGAAAAACACATTTCACCCTCTTTCAACCCCTAAATGATACAACATCAAAAAATGCAGAAAATGTTTTTTTAAGAAAATTATAAGGAACATTGTAGTGGAAGAACGGAATCGCTAAGTCGTTTATTTTGCCGGAAATAGCCAATATAAAAAAAAACAGACTTACCCCTTTTGCACCCCTAAATGATGGAATTTCAAAAAACTGAGAAACCACTTTCTAGAGTTAATTTTACTTAACATTTTCGTGAAAGAGCGGGATCGCTAAGTCCATTATTTTGCGAGAATCAACCAAAAATAGCCAATATACGAAAAACACATTTCACCCTCTTTCAACCTCTAAATGATACAACATCAAAAAATGCAGAAAATGGTTTTTTAAGAAAATTATAAGGAACATTGTAGTGGAAGAACGGAATCGCTAAGTCGTTTATTTTGCCGGAAATAGCCAATATAAAAAAAACAGACTTACCCCTTTTGCACCCCTAAATGATGGAATTTCAAAAAACTGAGAAACTACTTTCTAGAGTTAATTTTACTTAACATTTTAGTGGAAGAACGGGATCGCTAAGTCCATTATTTTGCGAGAAACATCAAAAAACACGTTTTTACCCTTTTTTTTCAACCCCTTAACGGCGGAATTTAAAAAAACCCCGTCTTAGTGAGAATCTACATGATTAGACTTAACTTCCCACCAAATTTCAGAAATTTAAAAAATATTTTTTTGCTGTAGACTGGATTCAATTTTTCGGCTTGTATTATATATATATATATATATATATATATATATATATATATATATATATATATATATATATATATATATATATATTTTATATATATATATATATATATATATATATTTATATATATATATATATATATATATTTATATATATATTTATATATATATATATATATATATATATATATATATATATATATATATATATATATATATATAATACACAATACAATATTTGATTTAATTGTGTTTTCTCGCAGGGTTATCTACCCATCACCCCACTATTTGATTTCTCGTTGTGATCGATATTTTGGTATTAAATTTTATATCAACTGAGATATCAAGATTTCAGTATTTAGCTCTATCTGATGAAGGCACTGTGTGGTAAAACGCGTCATAGATTTAATTATAGTAACCGTTAAAATTAAACATGTGCTTTTATAATGATAAAATAGAAATTGTATCTCATCTCAACTTCTTTGCTAATCATGAATTTCAAAGGGGACATCAAAAATGTTTACCTTGTTTATTTTACTTTTCCTCTTATATCCAAAGAAATATTGTCGGATATTAGGATGAAGTCCTTCAACAAATACAAGCTAAGAAGATTATGAAATTTTTGATGGATCATAAAGAATTTGGTATAGCTAAATTAATCAAATATAATTATAACAAATGTTGAATCGGAGGAAAACTGTACTTCAGAGAAGAAAGTGATAGACATCTCGACCATCATTAAAGTATAATTATTAAGTTTTCTTGAAGGATTACCTATCCATCATCGCCCTATTTATTTTCTGGCTGTAATCGTTTCTGTTTAGTACTTTAATTTGTGTTTATTGAGATTCTGAGATTTTTGTATTCAGTTCTATCTGACGAAGCCACTGTGTGGTAAAACGCCGCATCATAGATTAATTATACTATAACTACTTTCTAGTAATATATATTTAAATATATATATATATATATATATATATATATATATATATATCATATATATATATATAAATATATATATATATATATATATATATATATATATATATATATATATATATATTTCGCAGATGACACTGCAATTTTTTACAGTGGAAATTCGTGGGAACTATTAAGAAATGATGTTGAAAGTGACTTCATCAAAATTAAACATTGGATGGAGGAGCATCTTCTTACAATAAATTTTGAGAAGACAAAATACATTCCCTTTGCTGTCGATAAGAGACGCTTACAAGGTATTGATGATTTAATAATAAAAGATAAAAATAGTGCTTTTCGGATACCTGGTGCATACTGCTGTAAGTATTTGGGAATAATGGTAGACTCAAATCTAAGGTGGGAAGCACACGCAGATTATCTTATTAAAAAACTTAGAGGATTAGTCTCTAAGGTTAGATACTTAACAACAATTTTGAGCAAAAAATATTTGAATTATATTTATTACGCCTTGGTTCAGTCACAATTATTATACGGTATTATAGCTTGGGGTGGAGCATATAACAGTGTTATAAAGAAAGTAGAAATCCAACAGAAATGGATTATAAAAATTATACTAGAGAAAAGCATGTATTTTCCTACTGATATGTTGTATAAAATGTCTGGCTTCTTTGACATACGACAGCTGTTTTGTTTGAGTTTGTTGAAACATGTGAAAAAGCATATTTCCTCTGAGGCCCTTACATCACACAGATTTGAAACTCGTAACAGCGTTCTTAATTTGATGGTACCTTAAATAAAGAAGACAATATCTCAGCAAAGCGTTTATTTCCTGGGACCGAGAACTTTTAACTTTCTTCCGCTTGAAATTAGAACAATAGTTAATAATAAAAAATTTATTAATAAAATAAAAACCTGGATACATGATAAAGATAGGAAATTTATTGCTAGTTTGATGGTTATCTGAAATTATGTTATTTTAGCGGTGGATGATGTAGGCCATATCCAGTTCCGATTTTGTTTTGTTTTTTTTTTCCTTTAAAATTTTGGTTGTACCTTCGATCTGTGAGGATATGTATAGTATTGGGTGTACCTAGTGTATATATCTATATATTAAAACAGATGATGGTCCACGCACAGGCATTAGCCTTTGTGGTCATATTTGTCTTTGTGAACAATGGTAATATTACATAAAGATTGTTTTGTAGTTATTAACTGTGACATTTCGATGTATTTTTGTGTTTCTGAAGGTTTTTTTTTGAATGGGATTGTTAAAAATATTGTTCAATAAAGATTATTATTATTATATATATATATATATATATATATATATATATATATATATATATATATATATATATATATATATGTATATATACAGGGCTATTCAAATTCGAGTCTATGCATGGAGATTTCGATAATGGTAAGAGATACAGGGTTGGTTGAATGGTGACAAAGTTGCATATTTCAAAGGTCAATTATATGGATTGAAAAAATCTGATCTAGCTTCTTTAGTTCTGTAGTTATACAGGAAAAATCGAAAATGTCGAAATTCTTCTTTTGCCTATATATTTTTATTTTAGGAATTTTTTAAAAACAAATTGTCACTTTGTCATTGCAACTTCTTGTAGGCTATCCAAATATCTGAACAAAAATTATATACAGGGTATCGTATAAATTGGGCCGTGCCACCTTCAACTTTTAATTTTCAAATACGGACCTTATTTTCAATTGTATTTTTTTGAATGCCAAGAGTCATGTTTCATATTGTAATAGTAATTTCATCTGAATTACTGAGTATTTTGGATATATTGAACAAATACCAGTGAAATTTCAAATTTGTTTTAAAATTTCAGCAGTACTTTTAAAAAAATATCATAGAATAAGGTATAGAATGCCTCGTATTAGTTCAATATTTCCAAAACACTTCATGATTTCGATAAAAATAAAACGCCAATATGAAACATGACTCTTGGCATATGAAGAAATCCAATAAAAATACAGGTCCGTATTTGAAAATGATAAGTTGATGGTGACCTAATGTGTACGATACCCTTTATATACATGTCATTCAGATATTTGGAAATGCCGCAAAAAATTGCTATGGAGAACTGACAAAATTTAAAAAAATATATATTTTTTATTAATTAATTATTAATTACAGCTGGAATTTGAAAAAAATGTTGAAATTTTACTGTTAATAGTTCAATATTTCCAAAACACTCTCTCATTCAGATGGAAATACTACGACAATATGAAACATGACTCTTGGCATTCAAAAAATGCAATTAAAAATACAGGTCCGTATTTAAAAATTGAAAGCTGATAGTGGCCCAATTTATACGATACTCTGTATATAATTTTTATTCAGATATTTGGATAGCCTACAAAAAGTTGCAATGGCAAAGTGACAATCTGTTTTAAAAAAATTCCTAAAGTAAAAAAATATAGGCAAAAGAAGAATTTCGACATTTTCGATTTTCCCTGTATAACTCCAGGACTAAAGAAGCTAGATCAGATTTTTTTTATCCATATAATTGACCTCTGAAATATGCAACTTTCCCCAATTTAACCATTCGTCTATCTCTTACTGTTATCGAAATCCCCATGCATAGACTCGAATTCGAATAGTCCTGTATATTTTATATATATATATATATATATATATATATATATATATATATACATATACGGAAAAACGTCCAAATTGTTTGAACACCAGAGATGACAGACACAGACTCCCATCAGCATGGAAACCACTTTTCAGTGGTCGCCATGTCACACCCAATCAGAGTGCATCCCGCACGTAGTTACTACGTCAATGGAGTACCCGCCCCCTCTCCTATAAATACGGCCACGCGACGATCGGCCCGTCAGTTGACTCTGAAGAGTAGACAGGTTGAGACTTCATAGTTGACAGGAAGCAGTACGGTCGCAATCGTATTGTTTCCGATTCCTTCTAATTCGATTCGTGGAGTAGGCAGATTGAGGCCACGTATCTGAATTATTCCCCTTCGAATTCTCCTGAAGATGGCTTCGCAAAAGGAGCCGAAACGTCGAGATTTTTCAAATCTTTTACGCGGTTCATTCCGAGAACCAAGTTTTTCAAATACTTCCGACCGCGGAAATCTTTCTGAACATATATATATATATATATATATATATATATATATATATATATATATATATATATATATATATATATATATATATATATATATATATATATATATATATATATATATATATATATATATGTATATATATATATATATATATATATGTATATATATATATATATATATAATAATATATATATATATATATATATATATATATATATATATATATATATATATATATATATATATATATATATATATATATATAATAATATATATAATTCCAATTTGAGAGTTGACAGCGGCCTCCTTCGGATCAACTGAGCTGATATTCGTTATGTGGTGGTTGTTTGCTAAGCCGAACAATTCCATAACAGTACGGGCGTATTTCACTCTAAATTTCGGAATGTGCTCATTCTGAGAAAATAGTAAAGGATAGTAAAATATTAGTTGTATCAGATTCACTCACATAATGGTTGGTATAATGATAGATTCATCTGTTTCATCGGCCTACGCGATTTTCATAAATACAATATAAGTGTATTGAACCCAATACTTGAACCAGGAAATTTCTTAGTATCAGAGATTAATGCTCGTTGTCGTGTCCGAGAGGAAGAACACATTTGATCCGAAATGTAGGAAAAGACACGAAGCAATTGAACAAGTCGTTTCTATACGGGTCATCTCGCTTCGGACGGTAAATCCGTTAAAAAAACGTACATGTAATCAACAAAAACAATAACATATTCAAGGTGAATTTTATTGGTATTCGTTAGTAGTGCGACATTATTCGCAATCCTTGAGCTAAATGATAAACCGATAATGGAATACCTACTATTTGCATATTTCTCTTTTATTTTAATTTTACTGATCCCAAAGCGATACTAGAGCAGGAATTCGATACAGAAATTATCAAGTGATAGTGTTTTACCTATATAATTACTTCATTAACCTCTTGATTGGATGTATAAATACTCATCTTCTTAATCCGAAATGATTTCATCACAAGGATGAAGTCATTAATGCAAGGTTGGCTCCGTTCAGACAATTCTTACTTATTTCTGTGTAGGTCAAACCAATTATTTTATACTTCAATCGAACTTTCACATTGAAAAAATTTGTTTGTGTTTGAATAACGAAAAAAGATGAGAGACGCCGAGGGGCACCCGGTTGGAACGAAGTTATTTTCGCGATATATTAAGTACCTATGTATTAAATACAAGACACAATGAAATAAATTTAAAACGTTTGAGAGTGATAACATCTTTTTTTAAATTATGGCGGGCTACACACGGACGTCGATGTCTTAATACATCAACGTGCATCCAAAAACGTGCGTACACACGTACGTACAAAACCATAGTTTTGTCCAGTCTGCTGAAATGTTTGGCCAGATGTCTGAGCAGGAGGAATATTTAGCTCTGGTGGCAGTGGCGTGTACAAAGGAAAAGGAAAGTGAAAATCGTCGCCGAATGTGGTCTAGAGGATGGTTTCTAAAAAGATAACATTTTTCACACATTCACCTGTTAGAAAAATGGAGGTTAGAACTAGAGGACTCTCGTAATTACGTAAGGATGGACGGAGAAACCTATTCGTAACTCTTGGACGTGGTTATTCTATTAATAAAACGTCAAGACACAATGATGAGATTGGCAATAACTGCAGAAATTACTGCAAGATATTACCAAGTTTTGAAATTCACTAATTTAATATCTCCGAGAGCCTCACCGTACCACTTCTCTTCGAGATAAAAACTTTTTCATTTTATCTCCGAAACCCACCACGAATACTATTGATTTTAAAGACTTTACCATTTGTAGCATTTGGTTGAATGATTTGCAGCTTCTCTATCAATATTTTGTATGCTTAATTTTTTTTTTATTTTGGTCTAAATAGTGCTTTGATTTTGTCTGCCACCAGCAGGGTAGGTCCCTGTACAACTCCACAAATTCCCGTAGAAATTCCCGGGACATTGTTCTGCAGTCAGACATAATGATGAAACTATCTGCAAACATTTTTAGTAAATATTATACAAATTCATGAAATATTCAATTTATTATTTTAAAAACTTATTACAAATTATTTCATAAACTTAACCGCCGCTACTGCTTTAAAAACGCACACTCCCCGGTAATTTGCATCCACACGCAGAGACTTGAATGCATTCGTTGGAATGCGCATCTAAAAATTCAAGCGATTCCTGAAAACATCAACGCGCGGCATTCATCCGGGTTGTGCATTCAAAAACTTGCGTTTTCTGCATCCACATTAACGTTATTGGTTACACGTTCTTGGATGCACGTTGATGTATTAAGACATCGACGCCCGTGTGTAGGGGCCTTAAGGAATGTCAATAAACTATTATCATATCAAATCAAAATATGCTTTATTGCCTTTAAATTACACCATTTATTGACAAAGCGAAAAACATAAGAATTAAACATATTCCCTGAGAGGATGAATGTTCCACAAAATAATGGAGGGGAAAATAGACGGTAAAAGAGGAATTGGAAGAAAGCAGATGTCATGAGCAAGAAATAGTAGACAGTGGAGTGGACCGGAAATAGAACGATAGAAGAACTTGTCAGCGCAGCCAGAGACAGGGATCAATTCCAACATGTAGTAGAAGATCCGAATCTAGATCGACATTCATCGGGTTGACAATAGAATCAAACTTATTTTATAATAAATTTCGTATATGAGAAAATATATTAAGAATAGGTAGACAACAAAAATCCTGGACAGAATAATTTTAATTATTTTTAAAAAAATGAGTTTTCATAAAATTTTGCATACATAAAGATAATAATAAAATGTTATACTGGACTTAAAGTTTAAAACATATAGAATGTGCAGACGTAGGGTTGACTATTATTTACCTGGACGAACTACTCGGTTGACAGGTATGAACAGGTATGTCAATACTAGTTACTTTCACTAATAGGGTAATAGAAAAAAATTTACATCAGAATAAGCGCTGTTTTATTCTGAACACGATGATATAGGGTTGACTGCGAAAATCCCGATCCTAATAGGGGTATACAAATTTTAAATATTTAATGTTATTCTGTATCATTGTAATAAAAATCAGATATAGAATAGGGAATATTTATTAAATTTTTTTTTTCATTTATATTATTTTTGTACTTTTGCTGTTCTGTAATAAAATTTTTAAATATCAAACAAGATCTTTAGTCTATCTTTCTGTTATTTTTTTATTTGAATTTTCGGCAATCAACTTTGTTTACCTTTAACTTTTTTCAGAAAGAGCAAAAAATTTCAAAGTAATTGATATTTTCATTAATTACGTTATCATATTTTGAGTTACAAAAACATTTCTACTTTAGATATATTATTATACTTATAAGTTAATATATATATATATATATATATATATATATATATATATATATATATATATATATATATATATATATATATATACTCTGATAGGAGTATTTATTTGTATTAAAAAATATTTGTTACTAGTTAAGAAATCATTTATTAGAGACCACTTTTTAGTATTAAACAAATATTTCTTAATATTTAAAATGATTTATTTGTATTTAATAAATCTGATATATATTTATTAAATATTAACAAATCTTTTTAAATACTAAGAAATATTTATTAAGAACTAAAAAGTGGTCTCTAATAAATGATTTGTTAAATATTTTTAACTACAAACAAATCCTTCTATCAGTGTATATATATATATATATATATATATATATATATATATATATATATATATATATATATATATATATATATATATATATATATATATATATATATATATATTTATATATTTATTTATTTGTTTAATTTATGTTATATTGTTTAATATCTTTGTATTATATTAAATATATTAGATTGTTATGTATGTAATTAATTAATTTGTTTGCAACATATTTTCAGTTGCTCCGAAATAACGCAAACTGAATTCAAATGTCAGTTGCTCAAAAATAACGTGTACTGTTTACAATATGGAGGGTAGCAGGGGTACCTCTACTTTCCATATAGTTCACATACCGAGCATGCGCACTTTCTTATATTCACGATCCCATCAGAAACAACTGCAATGTTCGGTCCTTTATTATCACACGGTATACTTACCTCGGATCTCGCTGTCACTCGTTTCCTTACGCGTTGAAATTTAAATCTTTAAAATTTGTATACCCCTATTAGGACCGGGATTTTTGCAGTCAACCCTATATCATCGTGTTCAGAATAAAACAGCGCTTATGCTGATGTAAATTTTTTTCTATTATCCTATTAGTGAAAGTAACTAGTATTGACATACCTGTTCATACCTGTCAACCGAGTAGTTCGTCCAGGTAAATAATAGTCAACCCTACGTCTGCACATTCTATATGTTTTATACTTTAAGTCCAGTATAACATTTTATTATTATCTTTATGTTGCAAAATTTTATGAAAAATCATTTTTTAAAAAATAATTAAAATTATTCTGTCCAGGATTTTTGTTGTCTACTCATTCTTAATATATTTTCTTATATACGAAATTTATTATAAAATAAGTTTGATTCTATTGTCAACCCGATGAATGTCGATTTAGATTAGGATCTTAGACTAATGTGGTCGCCAACATCCATTGAGTGGATAGGCAGCTTGATTGATTGATTGAATGTAAAAAATTAGTACCAAAAACACATCACGTCCACATTTCCTTACAAAATATATACAAACTTCACATTATTAACTATAGAATAAAACTTTTACCGTAACCGAGAATAAGTGTCCATTTTTTTTTGTCTGGAGCCGATGCCTGTGCTGTTAAATGTGGTCATATCGATCAATCAAAGCTCAGAATAGTAATCCTCTACAGAGTTATGAGGTATATCAAGAAAATAAGATGTTGTTTGTTTCTGAAAATTGGCCAAGGAAGTTATAGATTTTAATTCATCTGGTAGGTGGATGTAAATTTTCTAAGCATTGTAAATGGTTGAAATTTTTTAATTCATATTAATTAATAACTTTTTTTTAAAGGTGTAAAAATAAACATTTTATTAATAATTATTATGAAAATATGAACTGAAAAATACCCATTTTCGAGAAGATTACGGGTAAAATTCCCATAATCAAAGTTTAGGAAACCTTTTGCTGTCACAGAGGCGCCATTTCATAGAAATACGGGCCAGCTTTGAATTATATATGCTGTGATTATAGACGTACCTCTTTTCAACAAAAGAACATCAATGAAATTCAAACTTAAAAAATTAATGAATTACGGACGAATATATATATATATATATATATATATATATATATATATATATATATATATATATATATATATATATATATATATATATATATATATATATATTGTTAGAAATTAAAATAGTTAGGGAGATAGGAAATTAAATTCACTTATAGCCAATATCATTCACTTTTCAATAATTCGAAACTCAAGGAAATACAACACAGCGAAAGCGGCAAGTTGACCCGAGCAGAGAGATTATCAGAATGTCGACGTAACCCTTGTTATTTTCATTCCTGTGCGACCCAATAATAATTTACGTGGCTCAAGTACTTAATAAATCAAATAAAGAAATACTCAGCACTCCAGACTAAACAACGCACAAGAACCTCTCACCACGTCGTCATTCGATACTCCCTTTGTCCGGCAGCGGCTTTCATAATAATGTTGAAGATAACCAAAACAAGAGACTTTCAATTCTCCGTCGGCTAATTTCTAACACGGCCATACTGACATAGGCGACGCTCTCGACGCCTCACTCCTTATCGGCCAATTCTGTAACAAGTATGCTTATGTACATCACTGACAAATATCAATCTGCCATTTCACATATTGGGAAGCCCGTAGTCTTCCACCACCTTTGCTACTTCCGAGACAAAGACCAAAAGAAATATTAATTTAGGAAATGTCTGGGAAGACCTGAGCCTTACACCTGGCTTTGCTACTTCATATTAACTTACTATTACTTAGTAATATTCATTCATCACCAAAAAAATAATATTTTTTCAGAAAATTTTTGTGAAGATCTTAGCCTCACACCTGGCTTTGCTACTTCCGAGACAAAGACCAAAAAATATAAAATATTCTTTCAGAAAATTTTTGTTTAGATCACAGCCTCACACCTGGCTTTGCTACTTCCGAGACAAAGGCCAAAAAAAATAAAATATTCTTTCAGAAAATTTTTGTTTAGATCACAGCCTCACACCTGGCTTTGCTACTTCCGAGACAAAGACCAAAAAAAGTAATATTAATTCAGAATATTTTTGTGAAGACCGCAGCCTTACACCTCGCTTTGCTACTTTCGAGACAAAGACCAAAAAGAGTAATACTAATTCAGAAAATTTTTGTGAAGACCGCAGCCTTACACCTGGCTTTGCTACTTTCGAGACAAAGACCAAAAAAAGTAATACTAATTCAGAAAATTTTTGTGAAGACCGCAGCCTAACACCTGGCTTTGCTACTTTCGAGACAAAGACCAAAAAAAATAAAAGCATTAGTAGATAAACTTGTGGAGACCTCGGCCACCACCCGGCTCTATCACTAACGGGACAGAGACCGAAAAATATGAGCATGAGTAAATAAACTTGTGGAGACCTCAGCCACCACCCGGCTCTACCACTAACGGGACAGAGACCGAAAAACAAAAGCATGAGTAAATAAACTTGTGGAGACCTCAGCCACCACCCGGCTTTGCTACTTACGAGACAAAGACCAAGAAAAGGAATATAAATAATAAACCCAAAGTTAAATTACTTCATTGGGATCATTCTCATCATCTTTTTCCATGAATTCCAGTATTCCTTGCATATTATAAGATTGGGTCCATCGTAGGGGCCACGCACAGAACCAAGATGTTCTTATGCAGCGTTGGTTGTAATATTTGTACCACGCTTCTCAATTTCATACCGTCCATTTTATAAACATTGCAAAATTTCATACGGCCCCAAAAGCTCGTAATTGCTTTTGCTGATATGCATCTGCGAATCTATGCATCAGGACAAATTCACCTGGGGAATATGTAAGATTATCCCTGCACTTTTGGTTCCTGATATCTAAAACAGAAGTGGATGCAAGCTTCTCAGCTACGCGCTGCTGTCCAAACTACGATTGCAAACTGGTGTCAACTCTTTTGACAAATTTTTCAATAAGGCTTGAATCAAAGCTGTGGAACGTTGAATTCCCAACAAAAGCTGCAATGAAGTCATTTGGTAGATTTTTCAGTTGTAGTATTCAGAACAAACTGTATTTTCCATAGTCCGCTCGACCATTCTGACTTAATCTTTGAATCAACTTTAAGCAGATTTATATTACGCCATGACTGTCCATTTCGTCTATGAACATCTGGTGTTACGAAGTGGCGTTCAATGTTCCACTGTTCAAATATTTTGGAAACATCGTATTCTTAAATAACGTACCACATTCCATTATGATTTGCATGGGTGTTCCAAATAATGGTAAGGCATTTTGCAATTTCTCACGCGTTTTAGTTGTTGTAACCGTTTTTAGAGGTAACAAGAGGCAGTATTTAGTAAATGCATCGACAATCACAAGTATATGCTTGAAATCATATGTGGATACAGGCAATGGTCCTAAGTAATCAATATGCAAAGTGTGCAATGATTCTTTTGGCTTTCCTACTGGATTTATGAATCTCTGAAGTTGTCCAGTCCTTGTCTTCTTGACTGCACAACATACAACACAATGCTTAGTGTATCGTTTGACAAACATTCGCATTCGAGGAAACAAAAATATTCAGCTATCGAATCATAATTCTTCTAATAGCCAATCGTGAAAAATTTGAAAAATACCAAAGCGTCTCTTCCTAGGAAAGGAACAAAACACTTTTTGTTTGTTGTTCCGTCAGCGTAAGCATTTTTGTTATACAGCATACCGTATGTCCCTCACGGTGCACCAGCTTTTATACCCCACAAACTATTTCACTGTACGTGAATTTTTTTTTGAACACATTTATTGCAATTCATTACACCTATTCCCAAATTTATTACAGTTGCAGAACTCAAGTTATGAGGTTATGGTGTAGAACGAGTCAAAAGCTGCACCACACTTATACCATATTAATTATTTTTGATTCAGAACTTTTCTGTAATTAATTACAAATAATTACAATTAATTGCAAGTAAGTGTGAAAATGTTAAACAGCTTGAACTATCACTAATGTTTAAAATTCGTAATAATGGTATTTGGATTCACATTCTGTAGTCCTTTCATTAAACTAGAAAACCAACCTGGTCTGACGTTCAAGTTTCTGGATAAGAATTGCATCATACTGATAACATTGTTTATTTTCCGAAATGTAGTACTATATTAGTCAGTAGTAACAAATTTTCTTTTTGAAAAATTATGTTCTTCCATAGTCAATTTTTGTTGTCCATTATTATCACTACTTGATTCAGAAAACGTCTACAAAAATACGAGTAACTCAGAAACTATGACAGTTGCTGTTCTTGGCTGCATTTCGCACATCTAACTCAGATATGCCGTGAATAACTAATTCTACCAAATCAACTTGAAACATATTCTCAATTATTTTACACACATAGATTTTACAATTATCGAGTTTTTATTTATTCACAACTGATCTTTGTTTTTTATTTAATTTGTATTTGTATCATACTTGTGTGAATAAATAATTATCGTTATTATTATTATTCGCACTTAAATTTTTTTTTAACATTATTTTTTTCGTGAATAAAATTTCATAAGTGACAAAATTGGAACTAGCGAACTAAACTGCTTCTTCTAACAATCGCCCTAGATTTTTTTTTTCGTGATGGAAAAGCTTCCACAACACACATCAGATAATCCAATTTGTTATACAGAATTGCAACCATTTTTTTTTTAGAATCATTCAATAAAAACATACCAATTTTCGCCAAAAATTGTACATCAGATAATCCAATTTCCATTTTAATATGTTCAACTGACTTACCCATTAGCGGCAATCATTATTTTCGGGTCTAAAATACCTACAATAAATCAACCTGATCTCAAGATTTCTGGGGCTGCAACGCCTTTACTAATACTTGCAAAATTGCGTTAGTTGAACAATCACTATCACTAGAAGCCATTTTCATTTATTTGAACTTTTTCAAATCAATGTTTAAGCACAAAAACAAAAAGTTATTTTTGTTGTTGTTGTATCACTAGAACACCATTCAACAGTCCAATTACGGCGTTAAGGCACAATCCCACTTCTGATGTTAGAAATTAAAATAATTAGGAAGATAGGAAATTAAATTCACTTATAGCCAATATCATTCACTTTTCAATAATTCGAAACTCAAGGAAATACAACACAGCGAAAGCGGCAAGTTGACCCGAGCAGAGAGATTATCAGAATATCGACGTAACCCTTGTTATTTTCATTCCTGTGCGACCCAATAATAATTTACGTGGCTCAAGTACTTAATAAATCAAATAAAGAAATACTCAGCACTCCAGACTAAACAACGCACAAGAACCTCTCACCACGTCGTCATTCGATACTCCCTTTGACCGGCAGCGGCTTTCATAATAATGTTGAAGATAACCAAAACAAGAGACTTTCAATTCTCCGTCGGCTAATTTCTAACAATATATATATATATATATATATATAAATATATATATATATATATATATATATATATATATATATATATATATATATATATATATATATATATATATATATATATATATATATATATATATATATATATATATATATATATATTTTTTTTATATACAAGTACACATTAAAATACCTATGTTAATTACTGCCAGATATTTATATTTTTAAATAGGTGATTTGAACGCCAGATTTAGGCATTCAATTCCAAGATAGATCAAATAGACGCATAAATTAAGTATAAAACGATAGCACAAGCCTGTACAAATTAGAATTAAAAACGCCAAGCAGCGAACATTTTAAGTTCAAATAAGGTTATGTTGGTAATAAAAACTAATCTGAAATAATTTCGAAATTAGTTATAAATATTAATTTTAGAAAAATGAAGGTAGACAAACACTGCAAATATGATGTAATGCTATCTTTCATATTCATTATTACCCCGAGGCGAAGCTAAAGGGGTTATAGTCTCACGACAAAAAGTGTGCACCTGGAACGATTTTAAAAATTCCAACGGATATCGATGAAACACATATGATTTCATTAGGGAATTTGAATTCCCAATTTTTCCCAACGAAGAATAAAAAAATATAGCGTTTTTACCCCATGGCGAAGCTAAATTCTCACTACAAAAAGTTGAGATCTGGTCCGATTTTAAAAATTCCAACGTATATCGATGAAATACATATGATTTCATCAGAGAAGTTTTGTTCCCAATTTTTTCCCAACGAAGAATAAAAAATTATATCGTTTTTTAGATAGGCATTACGATATGCGCATGCGCCAAGGTCGATATGTACGAAGTCCTACAAAACATGCGTCGAAGTGCTCTGTGTGCCACGGTAACCAAGCGACGTTGATAGCTTCAGCTGATTCTGCGTCTGTGTCTGCTTCCCATCTTATCAATTTGATTCATAATTTGCAGCAAAATGAACCGGGATAGAATATTTTTGCTAAATTCTCACGGATTTTATTCGTAATATCGAATTATTAATACATTTATTACAATTTTCCTTCATTTCAGTCGTAAAATCGACTTTCATTGTTATTCAATTTATATAATACATTCAAAAAATATTGACGACATGCTCATGCGCCGAGGGGTTTTATCATTCCTAGTGCTAAGCAGTAGGGTGTCCTTCATTTTTACTATTAATAATTGAGTAAAAAATGACATTTATAGTAACAAAGTTGCTCCTATTGACTTTTTGATGTTTTTATGCAAAGACGTTACAATGTCTTTGTTTTTATGTAACATAACCTGAAACCTGTAAGGAAAACAAACAAAAATCCCCCACATATAAGGTGGGATGAGAGGTTAAGGAAATTCATGTAAATTTATTGAATAATTAATGCTTTCTTTGCTTTTGATGGGCGCCCACGTTTACGTTTTTGCCCTAAAAGAATATATTTAGATTCCTCAGGGACTTCAATTTTTTAAACGGATTAAAAGACCCAACGTATGCGTGCACTTTTTTGATATATTGGGCACGTACAATTACATTTCTATGTTCAAAATTTTCAAAAGTTTCCATGCTTCATTAGTATACTGCGCTGCAAATTTAACGCATAGCTTAAATATTCCGTAAGTTTTGACTGTGAATATTTTCTCAGCCGGTGATCCGATTTGAATAATTGTCTCACCAAATTGTAGCTTCTTTCTTTGAAAAAATTTCAATAGTCAGGGTGTTTAAATATTTACATGCTTCCTCCATCAAAGTTTTACCTAATACTTCTGCGGGACATATTGGGGAGCTCAGGCAGAAAAAAAGTATACGGTGTTATAATCGCATGCCTTCTGAGTAATTTGTTTTTTTAATCGTCTATTTACCTTGAGCCATTTGAGAAATATTCCTGTTTTTATGACCGCTATCATCTTTCGCAAGAAATTTTTTAAAACATTTTTGTTTATTTGTGAAGATGACTGTGCAAACAAAATTCAATTAGAAGTTGACAACTTTGTTTATTTTGGATTGATTGGGCCGATATATGACGTGAATTAATAAACATATTAAAACAATGGTTTATAAAAACAATTTACATATTTATTAAATAAAATAACGCTTGACGCACGTTTCGGTGAAACTTCACCTTCTTAAAATGTTAATGGACACTAAATATGCTTCTCCGTCATATCGAAGACAAGAAATAAATAGACGACAAATTGTGTAGAAAGGGTAAATAATAGAGACATGGTTACCAATTAGTAAAATAGAAAAATCCCATTTTAAACTGCTAGTCATTAGAAGCGAAAAATATTCCAATTAATTCCAACATTGAAAGTCATTGCAGCCAAAATTAAGAGCTCGCACCCAATACACATGTTTAATTTTTACCTACCGGCAGGCCCATTAGACATGCAAGACATTTGTGATGTCAATGATGAAATACCAACACCCAGATTAATTTTAGGCGATTTTAATGGTCATCACATATTTTGGGGTTCTGGGGATAGCGATAACCGAGGGCGAATAGTTGCAGATGTTATTGACCATTTTAATTTCAACCTATTAAATGATGGCTCCAAAACTCTCTTCAACTCAGCAACAGGAGAATCGTCTGGAATTGATCTATCCTTTTGCGATCCTACGATTTCATCATCTTTCTCCTGGGAAGTAGATTCATATTTATATGATAGTGATCACTACCCAATTATTATACGTAATGGCAACTACATATCTAATCCTACGTTACCATCTTACATCTGGAGATTAAAAAGTGCAAACTGGATTGCTTTTTCTGAAAGTATCCAGAACAAAATAGAAAACCTCACTATTAGCCCGGTCAATCTAGGTAAAATAAAAATAAAAAATCTTATAGTTCTGAAAATTGGCCACAATGTTCTTTGGGCCTCCCTCTTAAACATATCCAAAAACCCCATATGTAGGGGGTGCGCAACATGCCGCCATTTTGAATTTCAAGTCCCTTTTTTCGTTTTTTCTCAATATCTCGCAAACTATTAACTTTCTCACATTCACTTGTCGTTGCAAAATTATAGCTTATTGAATTTCCTACAAAAAAGCTATGTAATGTTTTTTTCTAGCATTAACCGTTTGCGAGATATATAGATGTATAAGTAGATGAAGTCCAGAAATTCTAGTTTTAAAGGGTAGAGAATTGAGAGTTTTTTTTAAATTCTAGTGTATAATCAGTGTGTATTAGGTTGATAATCATTTACTACCTACAATATGCTTTGTAAGTTGAGGGGGGTAAGAAAATGGTGTGTACAAGTAGATTATGAAATTGAGGCAAATATACTATTTAATTACTTGACATACTGAAAATAGCTCAATAACTAAATAATAACAACTAAACGTAGTGAAATAACCCAAACAAATAAAAGCTATACATAAATAAACCACATATATAATATTAACATAATCGCATATACAAAACTTCACTCGTCATGCTCGTCGTCTGATGACTACTCTTCCTCCTCTACGAGAGGCAATGGACGGTTGAGGCACATTCCATTGCATTGGGAGCAGGCGACCGAGCATGAGACGCCTGCCTTCCGACAGCCACACCTCGGTCCGCACCCTGTCTTGCGTGAGCAAAATATCATGTTTAATATAGAGTCAGGTGCGGCAGGGTTCAGGGTGCGGACCGGTTCCAGCCCTGACGACACTTCTTTCCACCCCCACTTCTTTGGATCTAGAGGGTTTCCCAACCACAACTGGATCTGGTGGTAAACTCTCTGAGCATGCTGCATGACTGCACCTCTAGTGGTTGGGAAAGAAGCGATATCTGGTTTGATTCTCCTGGCTGAGCGCTGGAACCAAGCATGTCGGAAGGCGTTTATTGACGTCATGGTGGGGGGAGCCCCGTACAATGCTAAAAACATTGCTCAGCACCGTCAGACAGGACCTCTGGTGTGCTGTTGAGGTTGTAAAATAATTGAGGAATATGCAAAAGGTGAGGTTTTTCTTAATTGTTTTAATTATTTTCATTTTTCCGTGGTTGTACGTAGCTGATGTAGTGTCACATCTTGAAAACGCGTGTAAAAATAAAACAGTTTCCCTAAGAAATGAGGGCTGGGGTTGATTCGATGAATATAATTTGGGCGGTACTTTAAGTTTGCCAGGCTTGTAAAAATTAATATTTGTGTGGACTGGTGTCAGCCCAACCAGCAAAACCAGCAAGTCCACGTCTTCCCCCACCACAACAACCTGACCACTCTCAGTTGCCTTATGTATGGCTACTGTTACTACCAGGCTGTCCGCATCCCCGTCACTCCTCAACGCCTCAATCTCACCGCGCTGGAGTTTTGGGATGAGGGAACCAATTAATCTTGCCTTATTATTGGCATTTGTTAGGAAAACTTCTTGTTGGACATGAGGAATGAGTATGATATAAACAGCAACATGCGATTTTCCCTATTTCGCCCATTGTTGAACCCCCCTTCCCTCTCTTGCCCCTTCTCACTTAATCTATGCGGCGTTTAAGGTAGTAAATGATCAGTTTCCAGTAAAAATACTGGAATTTAAAAAAAAATACTTTCAGAAGCGATTTTCTCCCCTCGGAAACTAGGCTTTCTGGACTCATTTACTTATACATTTGAATATCTCGCAAATGGTTGAAGCTAGGAAAAAACTTTACAAACGTTTTTTGTAGGAAAGTTAATGAGCTTTAATTGAACAAATAAGTTGCGAAAACAAGTGGTTGCGAAAAAAATGATAGTTTGCGAGATATTGAGGAAAAAACGAAAACAGGGATTTAAAATTCAAAATGGCGGCATGTTGCGCACCCCATATGGGGTTTTTGGATATGTTCAAGAGGAAGCTCCAAAGAACATTGTGGCCAATTTTCATAACTATAAGATTTTTTATTTTTATTTGGCGATTTTGGTAGTAGATTGACTGGGCTATATGAAGGAGACAATCGATGAGGATTTTAGACATTCAGAAAATATTATATCCGCAGCAGAACACAGTATTGGTAAAACAAAGATGATAACAGGCAGAACTCCAGTCCCGTGGCGGAATAAAACATGCGAAGATGCTATTAAAGCTAGCAAACATGCCTTTAATGTATACAAGAGGCATAAGGCCACCGAAAACCTAGTTGAATTTAAACGATTAAGGGCAATCTCCGAGTACATAATGAAAACCGCAAAAAAGGAGTCTTGGAAGAAATTTGTGTCTTCAATTAATAGTTCCACCCCAATATCAGATGTATGGAAAAAAATCAAAAAGATTTCTAGTGAAAACTCTTTTCAAAAATAAGCTCATTAAATCACAATGGAATTACTGTTACAGATGATAAACAAATTGCAAATATACTCTCCGATACATATGCTAGCCACTCCAACAACAACAATTATAATAATGACTTCATTGCAGAAAAAGTTTTGAAGGAAGCAAATGAAATTGTAATTGTAAATAGACAAGACTCATTAAATAACATAATAACTGAAGCTGAATTCAATGAAGCATTAAATGACTTAAAAGATACGTGCGGAGGACCAGATGATATTCCTGTGGTGTTCCTGTGGCACTTCCCTCAAAATGCCAAAGACTATTTGTTACACTTATTGAACAAAATATGGACCGAACACGTTTTCCCAGAAAAATGGAGTGAAGTAAAAGTTATACCTATACTAAAACCAAATAAACCTAAAACGTACGCTGAATCTTACAGGCCCATCTCACTTACATGTTCAATATGCAAACTTCTCGAGAAAATAATTAACAAACGACTTTTATGGATCATTGAAAGCAGAAATCTTGTAGTCCCACAACAAAGTGGGTTCAGGCAACATAGATCAAATATAGACAACGTTGTTGAACTAGAAAGCTTTATTCATGAGGCCTTCGCATTGAATCAGAAATGTCTGGCCATATTTTTTGATACTAACAGAGCATTCGACACAGTTTGGAGATTTAATATATCAAAGACGTTGAGTGAATGGAATATACAGGGGCACTGTTTAGCTTTCATAAAAAACTTCCTTAAAGGAAGAACTTTCGCTGTAAGAATGAATACAGAGAACTCTGAAAACAAATTGCAAGAAAACGGGACGCCGCAAGGTTCCGTCATAAGCCCAACATTATTTATTATAGCCCTAAATAGTATCCTAAAAAGTATGAAAGCTCCATTGAAAGAAAAAAAACTGTCCAAAACACTTCATAAAAACCCTTAATAAAAACTCCGTACTGTAAGATGACTGAATCGTTATGACTATCGTATTGGCTGAAGTAAGAAAAAAAGTTGCTCGAAGCAAAAAAAACTCAAAAACAAATGAAAATAGTGATGATCATATGAAAACAGTGATCAAGATTGCAGTTTCAGTGCAAAATTTGTTCTGATTGGGCCCATGAATCCTGTGGCATTAAGGCCGGCCGCGCATTTCCTACAATCGGTTCCGATTGTCTGAAACGATTGTCGGATCAGGGCATCTGACGCTCAAATTTCTATACTTTTATACGATCATATCGCACACCTACGATCCGATATCGGATCGGACGTCCGACTCGGATGCACGAGCAGTGCGTCCTACCAATCGGACCGATAAAAAGTCTGATCCGACTACCGGAAGGCAAGCCGTGCATTGTTTTTGCATAGTTTACCGCAAATATACGATTATTTCTGTCAGTTTCTGACAGGGACTATAGAAAAAGGAATTGTCAAACCATGTGCGATACTGAAAATTTGATTACCACGGTCGAAAAATATCCCTGCTTGTGACATTCAAATAAAATCGTACGTATTTTGTCGGCAGTGTGCGCTAGTGGTCCGATTTGAAATCGTTTCAGACAATCAGATCCGATTGTCGTAAATGGGCGGCCGGCCTCAGGGAAAATAAAATTTTTTTGCAAGGCATGTTTCTAATTCTAAGAAAACTACATTATATACGTCCAGAGTTCCTAAAAAGTCTGAATTAATAACATGTATGGCAGAATATTATTTTAATATTAAAGCGTTTGTTAGAAACACTCAAAATGACTGATAGAATAAAATATTTGAATAGTTTTTAGAAAAGATTTGGTTAGAATTGTCTTTCTGTGTTTTTGTAATAATGCAATTATTATTATTTTGCATAATTTTCACAATTACACTTTATAATACAAACTGGGACTTTCATAACTTTTAGTAGCTCTTTCAATACACAAATGTTATGAAAGAGCCAAAAAACACATTTTTAAAAAATGCATATTTCTTTGATTTTTTCATAGTGTTTGGGGTTTTTTCGTGAGAAATTAGCTACTTAAATACATGAGTAATAATTGAAAAAAAAAATCATCATTGTTTTCATTAAAAGTATATTTTTTTGCTCAGTTAAGTAAACTGGCTCTTTCATCTCACTCCTCCCCTACTAATGAAATATAGGATTGTAGTGTGGTCTTCTTGCAGGTACGGTTTGACGGGTTGCTATTTCCTACAATTTTTACTAATTTTTGTCACCAATGCCACTTCTAGACAACTCCGTTACGGCAGCAGCTCGATTGACATGGTCCGTAATTTCTACTCGCTTGACATGAAATACAATATTTTTCGCCGGAGTCTTGGTCCATTTGGATAGTTAATTAATTTCAATAGGAGAATTCCAATAACATTTTTTGGAACGGCCCACATCAGACCGAATGAGCTGATATTTGGCAGCTTCGGGTTGTTTCTGAGGAAACTATCAAAATTTGGGAAAATTCAATCAAAATTTTCGGCAATGGAGGGGAGGGGAACTGCTTGAGCGAAAATTCTTCAAACCTGTGGCAAAATATTTGGAAATAATTATGATCAACATATCTCAAAAACTCAGCCTTATACGGCTTTTTTTTGGAGTTTGCATGGGGTTTAAAAAACGATTTTTTCGCTATTCTTAAATACACATTTTAATATTTCTTGGTTTTTAATGATTTGCGCAACTAATATATATATATATATATATATATATATATATATATATATATATATATATATATATATATATATATATATATATATATATATATATATATATATATATATTATATATATATATATATATATATATATATATATATATATAAATATATAAATATATATATATATATATATATATATATATATATATATATATATATATATATATATATATATATATATATATATATATATATATATATGCTCTCCGGTTTTGAGGATGACTCATATACACAGTTGCCTCAAAGTTTATTTGGTTATTTCAACTCTCTCTCTCAAATTCTTTATTATATTAAAATCCAAACGTAAGCCATTCATAAAATGTTTATTAATTCTCCTCGTATTTAAAGTTTATACAAACTTCAGTTGGGTCATACAACGGCGTTAGATATATTTTCAAAGTTCACAATTTCGGTGCTTCTTTTGCGAAAGAGTTCAATGTATCGAAATAAATATTCTTGGAAATTTTATCGAAAAATGAACGATTGAATGTTCCGCCTTGAATATATCTGCCGGAAGAGGTTATTTTTAATTCGACTTGTAACCTTGGAATGAAAATTATTGGATTTCATTAGTTCCTAAGTAAATAATGAACTCCGTCTTTTTTTCGAGATGATTTATCTGCCAGAAGTTAGTACAAAGTAATTCCAACGAAATAGGGATCGGCTGGACATTGATCACAATGAGTTTCCATTATTATTCGTATTTGATTATCACATAAAATTTGACGAATTTTATATATATATATATATATATATATATATATATATATATATACAGGGTGAACCACGACGAACTGCATCGATCGATATCTCAGAAACTGAATGTAGGAAATATATATATATATATATATATATATATATATATATATATATATATATATATATATATATATATATATATATATCTATGAAATTTTTGGAACTTGCTAGATGTCTTGGGGCCTATACAGCTAAAATATTTTCCGGTTGTACCGGAAATAGACCCTAAGTCGCTTATTTTAAATGGGATACCCTATATATTATTACATTTTTGAATTCTACTTAAGATTCTTAGCAGATTTTATGCATCATATCCTATACCTAAGTCTTAGCGTTTTTGACATATTTTGGTTTTTATGTCAAAAACGACGATTGCAAGCCCTAATATAATTATCAATTGTTCCTATAAGGAAGCTTCTTTTACTTACTTTGGGTTAGATTCTTTGTTGAAAAGGACCTACTTTAATAGATTTTGTATAATATTTGGATAACTAATCATTCAAAAAATAAGATCTAAAATGAGATTGAGAAAACTGACAAAAATCAATTTTTCCAAATGGAAACCAGCCAATTATCTTATTTTGTAGTATTCAGCATTTAAAAAGAAGGTAACTTTGTATAAATTTATATATACCTAAAATTGAAGTTTTCAAAATATTGCCAATTTAATATTTTTATATGGCGATTTTGCATTTAATCGGATAGCCACGATCGTATTTGACATTTCAAATCATCGTAATGGCACCCCAGTTAAATTATACAAACGAAGATTATTTAATCTCATTTATTATTCATGGATAATGTGATAAAGTTATTCCAAGAACATGTGATACATTTGCGACCCGATATCCTCATAAACAAAGACCATCGGCAAATACTGTTAGACGAATTATAGAACACTTCAGGAACTTTTGATCCGTAAAGGCAAAAATGTACAAAAAGAAACCAGTTGTTAGTAATGAAAATATTGAAATAGCAATTCCAATATTTCAAGCACATGTGATAAGAAGAGCCACCCAGGAACAACTGCTGCTTAGATGCGAAAAATGTTTAGAAGTTCAAGGACACCAATTCGAACATTTACTTAAATAATTTTTTTAACATTTCTATTTCCAATTTCGATATCAATATTTTCATTTTCAATAACTAGTTTATTTCTGTATACTTTTTATTTGCGGATCCAAAGTTATTCAAATTTTCTATAATTCTTCTAATAGTATTTGGTGAAGGTTTTTGTTTTTGAGGATATCGTGTCACAAATGTATCACATGTTCAAAATAGAAAAATTTTCTTGAGACCGAAGTAGTATGAATTCAAAGAATTCCATTCTTCTTGGAAAATCAGTTTCATTTAAATGCTGCACTAATGAAAATATGGATAGCATAGGGATGATATTTGTGTTTCCGTAAAATTCTTAGAACTGACGATTTAGATAAGCCTGATTCTAATGCCTTGAAGATTTTGTTGTATATGCTTCAGAATATCCCAAAATTGCTATTTCAATATTTTCATTACTAACAACTGGTTTCTTTTTGTACATGTTTGCCTTTACGGATCAAATTGCCGATGGTCTTTGTTTATGAGGATATCGGGTCGCAAATGTATCACATGTTCTTGGAATAACTTTATCACATTATCCATGAATAATAAATAAGATTAAATAATTTTCGTTTGTATAATTTAACCGGGGTGCCATTACGATGATTTGAAATGGCAAATACGATCGTGGCTATCCTAGATCTAATTGTTTAACGATTAAATGCAAAATCGCCATATAAAAATATTAAATTGGCAATATTTCGAAAACTTCAAATTTTAGGTATAGATACTACAAAAATATTTAGGTATAAATACTACAAAATAAGAAAAATAGGGGGTTTCCATTTGAAAAAAATGATTTTTGTCAGTTTTCTCAATCTCATTTCAGATCTTATTTTTTGAACATTCTGAATAATTAGTTATCCAAATATTATACAAAATCTATTAAAGTAGGTCCTTTTCAACAAGGAATCTAACCCAAAGTAAGTAAAAAAGGCTTCCTTATAGGAACAATTGATAATTATATTAGGGCTTGCAATCGTCGTTTTTGACATAAAAACCTAAATATGTCAAAAACGCTTAGACTTAGGTATAGGACATGATGTCCTATACTAAGCTGTATAGGCCCCAAGACATCTAGCAAGTTCCCAAAATTTCATATATATATATATATATATATATATATATATATATATATATATATATATATATATATATATATATATATATATATATATATATATATATATATATATATATATATATATATACATATATATATATATATACATATATGTTATATATATATATGTATATATACATATATATATATATATATATATATATATATATATATATATATATTATTGTTACACACTATATATATATATATATATATATATATATATATATATATATATATATAGATATATATAGGGATACGTTCTAGCAAAGTAGAGCGTTATGGGAAAGCCTTAAACGAAGCCTTCTTAAAATTCTCCCGGTTTGGTCTTTTCAAGAGTTGGCAACCCTCCCACGTTCAAGGTGGTACTCTAGAAGTATCCGCCACCAACAACAGGACTCTTCCTCTACAACTTGGTTTTAATGCCACCAAGACACTGGGAACCAGGTTCTCCTTGATGCTCGATTATTATTTGACAACCAAATGATTAAGCCAATCAATAAACTACATCTTTTAAGAATCGACTTTAACTCCCATTTAATCTGGCATAAACACGTCTATACCATTGCCAAGCCCAGAAGCATGTTCATCTATTTAATGCTTAAAGTATGTTACCGATAAAACATCAATGGTAGCTTTATAAGGCTCAAGTTGTCCAGCATTGCAATACTGCTCCCATTATTATTTAGCTTATGGCATGACACACATATAGGTAACACGGAATTACAATGTAAAATACAAACAACAAGAAAATAAAGATGTACAGTTCAACAATAACATCAAGACAAACATAATAATAAGTGTCTATAAACATAAAAAAGTAAACATAAAAACAACATGAGATAAAATAGATATTGAGCATCATAATTCCACACTCAGGTTTCGCAACCATTCCACAGCCTGTGGTGTTGCTCTCAGGAAGTCGTCATCAGTGCCAGTAAATTTTCTGAGTGGGCAGTCGTTAACAATATGATGAATGGTTTGTTCTTGAGCACCACAGTCGCACCCAGGGTCGGGTCTCATGTTCCATTTGTATAAGGAAGCCCCACATCGGCCATGACCTGTCCTTATTCTAGTGAGTGCTACCCATGTTTTCCTTGGTAGATGAAAGCCCGCTAGAGGGTTTGGAGTTTCAAGTAGATAGTACAGTCTGGACTTTACTTTGTTTCTCCAGTTCGTACGCCAAGTTTCAGTACCATCATAGTTTTGACATAGGAGTTGTTGCGCAGTCTTCACAGGAGGATTTCTTGATTTGAGTCTTCTAAATTCAATCAAGTCTTGCTTCTATGCTTCTGCTTGACCCAGTTCAGAATAGAGTGGTAAGCGTTATATGGACGACCCCTCGTTGATCTCTCACCTTCATACACTCGAACATTGAAGAAAGATTGCCGAAGTGTGTCTCTTTTATAGATATTATCGCGACAGGTATTCTGCAGCCATTCTGCACCTACTTACCGTGTATATCTGAATAACCAGAACGTCAACCTATCAGAAAACATTTCTGAACAGGACGGCATTGGTTCTACCTAGGGTTGCCAACCCTCCCGGATTGCCCGGGAGGGTTGCAACCTACCGACCTCCCGGGTTGCAACCTCCCGACCTCCCGGGTTGCAACCTCCCGACCTCCCGGGTTGCAATAATATCTCCGGTTTTTTTAAAATTATACACAACCGTCCATCTAACAAACTTCGATCTTAAATGATTATGATTTTTTGGTGAAAAGCCGTCAAATATTAGATAAAGTAGCAAAGTAAATAAAAATTTAAAATTGACCAACATTTTCTTACAACACCCCCCCCCCCAGCCGATTTCTTAATATTCTCCCGGGTTGGTCTTTTTGAGAGTTGGCAATGACTTGCAGCATCAACCCAAGCATCACACAATTTACCAGTTCCGTTCGAACTTCGCCACGGAGATGATTGACGGCTTTCGCGGGACCTCGGAAATGAATTAATGAAACAAATTCAATGCTGATACATATCGAACAAAGGCAGCAAATTCGCGGTCTGATGAGGACCAATGTTTCCGAAACACGTGTCAACGGCTGCTTCCATCTTCAGCAATAATATGTCACTGAGTGATGTAAAATGACTTTATTGAAAAGCTTTCAACAATTTTTAATTTCGTCAAAACATTTTTGTGCAATTTTGTAAGTTTCTAAACGTTCAAAAGTCAAAAAATTGAAACTAGTTTTTATGTATACTTCTCCAGAATGGAAATGATCTATATGGTTATGAACAGAATATTTGTTTTCTAATTTTAAATTCATGTTACTAGGTTACAATCCATAAAAATATTATTAGATTAATACAAGTTCGATTTTAACGATTACTATAATAAATAGTTGATGGAATCCGTCGTTACTACGTGATAATTTAACATGATGAACAAAACTAAATTTGAATTTACTACGTTTATTATCACAAAATATTTTGAAAAATATAACACTGCGATTGCAATTTCGGTCACTAGACCATCATCGGGCAGATTGAGTTAAGAATTCTTAAGAGTTCAATTCTGAACTGCTAGTCAGGTAGTTCGGTAATTTTGAAAATATTAAGAAGGGGGCTTGAAGTATGATCGATTTGGCTATTCAATATGAGACCGGAATGCTTGTATTTATTTATCTGTAATGATTCTAAATAATTAAGTTTAATTCCCTTACTTTCAGTATTTAATATTTTAAAATCGAAATTGAATGTGTGATTTTCTTGGATTAAATGGTTTGCATAATGTGAATCCGACTTCTGATTAACAAAGCTACCTTTGTGTTCTGAAATTCTAGTTTGAAAACTTCTGAAAGTTCTACCAATGTAAAACTTATCACAATCGCCACTATTAATTTTATAAACTCCTGATTTATTATCTTTATGAACTTTGGATTTATTATTTTTTATATGATTTCCTAAATTATTACCGGTGCGATAAGCAATGTTAATGTTGTGCTCAGATAAGAGAGATTTAAGTTTTTTACTTGAATTTTCGATGAAAGTGAGGCTGTTGTATTTGATATTATTTTTAATATCAAATATATTACACCTGGGGGGGTACACCTGGTTAATCGCATTTTTGATAAAACTTTTTATCTATCATATTGTCTATAATATTGGGATCATAATTATTATTTACGGCAATTTGTTTAATTATATTTTTCTCGATATTAAAATTGGCATTTGAAAGTGGAATATTTACTAAACGATGTACCATACTATTGAAAGCTGCCATTTTGTGTTGGAATGGATGTAGGGAAATACTATGTATGACGCTATCAGTGTGCGATGGTTTGCGAAAAATTTAAAAATTATGTTTGTTATCTACTTTTGTTAGTTTCAAATCCAAATAGTTAATCGAGTTATCTTTTTCCATCTCTAAAGTGAATTTTATATTAGGGTGTAAAGTATTAATGAATGTTTGAAAGCAGTCTAGTTGTCTAAGAGTACCAGTGAAACAACAAATAATATCATCCACATATCTAAACCAATAAACGAATTGTCGACTAACAGGATGATTATGAATTGACTGTTCCAAATTATCCATGAATACTTCAGCCAACAAAGGGCTCAGAGGGTTTCCCATAATTAAGCCGTCAGTACTGCTGTAAATCTTATCATTGAAACTAAAATAATTCTGTTCCAGGCATAATTCCAAAAGCGACAATATATCTGATTTTATGAAAGGATTAACAAGATTGCTATTAAGTAACTTTTCTATTAGGAAAAAGATTAACTACATCCATGGACATCAATTTAGAATTGAGTGGCAAATGAATATTTTCAATTTCATTAACTAAATCGTAAGAGTTTTTGATAACGAATTTAGGCTGAAATTTTCAATAATTTTGAATTATTTCTATTAGAAACTGCGACAAAAACACTGAAGATGCTGTAGTGAATGACACTACTGGTCTGATTGGATAGCCTGGTTTGTGTAGTTTTCATTAATTCCTACATATGCTACACAAGTACTGCTGGATTGCGTACAACTCCTAAAATACATTTTAATAGTTGTTGGCTGATGGCGTATTTTATTTGAGCTTATATAATTAACTAAAATTTCATATACTCGGGAGCTGATAACACGTAAATAGGTAACTTCAACTGATAACACAAAAAATACGATTTATATTTTATTATTGATTGCCAACAAAATTGTGACAGGTAGGCAGCGTAATTTATCGTTTTTTTATTGAGTAAAATTCAACCCAAGATCGCCTCAACTAACGGTACATATATATATATATATATATATATATATATATATATATATATATATATATATATATATATATATATATATATATATATATATATATAACAACAAGCCTGTTATTGCTAATAATTATCAAGAGATTTTATATATATATATATATATATATATATATATATATATATATATATATATATATATATATATATTTATATAATATATATATATATATATATATATATATATATATATATAATCTCTTGATAATTATTAGCAATAACAGGCTTTTTGAATCTTAAAAAACTCGATTTTATTAAAAAGTTGACGTTTCGCCACGACATTCGTGGCTTTATCAAAACTTTTGAAAAAATTGAAATTTCTTTGACATTTATTGATTTGAAAAATTTGAATAGAAACATACTACTATGTTTCACTAAAAATTTTTCGGCTGTGGCCGTTCTTTGTTATTTATTACGTGCTATTCAGTCCAATATTAACATTCAAATTTGTTATTATTAGATGGTAAGGGAAACCACAGAAACCTTTACCCACGTAATGTTCGAAATAGGTTCAAATTATTTTGATTTTGAAGAGTCAAAGAATAATAATAATAGGGTACTATTTTCTTTTTTTCAAAAATTTCTCATTGCGGCTGTGGCCGTCTTCAGTTATTAATTACGTGCTATTTAGTCCAATATCAACAGACAGGTCTGTTGATATTAGATGGGAAGGGAACCACAGAAACCTTCACCCACGTAATGTACAAAATAGGTTTAAAATATTTGATTGTTGTCTTTGAAAAGACATTACTTGTGATTTTGGAGATCACATGTTCTAAACTATACTTTCTTTCTAGAAAAATTGAAAATTCTAGATGTTTAGATTTTGTCTAAGAAGATGAGTTGTTGTGGTTAGAGGTTGTTTGTTGAATTATTTTGTTTTGATTTATATTGTTTCTTAGAAAAATATATATATATATATTGCTAATAATTATCAAGAGATTAGAAATAGTTCACAGGCAACAATAATTCGAATAAATAATTATATATATATATATATATATATATATATATATATATATATATATATATATATATATATATATATACACCAAAAAACCTCAAAAATAGTGACCAAGTAAGTATTCTAACGAATATTAAAACTACTCCCGCACCTCACAAAATACGACTGAAAAATATAAAATGATAAAAAATGATACTAAAAGAATTTCAAAAAGTAAATGATCACAATATGTTAAATTCATAGACATACTAGTAAAACTGTATACAAAAACTCTTGAACATTTAGAGTTTTCATTGAATAACTTCTTTGAGTAGAGTCAGAGTAGTGGAGTAAAGATTAGTTGAGGGGTGCAAAGTAAATGTCTGAATTGTTTCGCGAACCCTTGCTAATTGCTATGCTGATCCACACAGGTCAGTTCATTTCTGAATGAACCTTAGGCATTTCGGATATTTTAATGGTAACTCCCTTTTTCTGCCAGTAGATTTTCTGACGGTTTTATAGCTTTAATTTTGATAAATTCAGTATTTCGTACTTAACAGGAATTGATAGTTTCATTAATCTGTCACATGAATAGAAACTTCTGAATTTCAGTGTGGAATTGTAATAAACTCCTTTCTGTTCAAATATCCACAACCCGCAATGAAACGAGTATTTTTTTATTTCTGAAATAATATGGGCATCGTTTGTCAAAATTAGTTCTTTTATTATATATTTTGAATTTGTTAATTATGGCACATTTGTATTGGCATCACATATATTATGTAGTGTGCGACGTCGTTGGACCTATCAATGAGTAACGCAGAGTAAAAAATTACTTTTGCTTTTCAGAATGAAAGAACATTTAAAGTATAAACGTGTTGTTTAGGCCGGCAGCACATTTACTACAATGGGTTCCGATTATCTGAAACGATTGTCGGATCAGGGCATCTGACGCTCAATTACCTATACTTTTATACGATCATATCGCACACCTACGATCCGATATCGGATCGGACGTCCGACTCTGATGCACGAGCAGTGCGTCCTACCAATCGGACCGTTTAAAAGTCTGATCCGGCTACCGGAAGGCAAGCCGTGCATTGTTTTTGCATAGTCTACCGCAAGCATACGATTATTTCGGTCAGTTTTCGACAGGGAGTATAGAAAAAGGAATTGTCAAACCATGTGCGATACTGAAAATTTGATTACCACGATCGAAAAATATACCTACTTGTGACATTCAAATAAAATCGGACGTATTTTGTCGGCAGTGTGCGCTAGTGGTCGGATTTGAAATCGTTTCTGACAATCGGATCCGATTGTAGTAAATGTGCGGATGGCCGTATTATATTTTTTCGTAATCCCATACTGTTATTTTGATTTAACGGTATTCAGATGACAATTGAAAAGTCAGTGTTAACGGCCGGCGGCCGTTAAGAAATCACTTGTTCAAATATTTATTTCAAAACATCATTCTGCTTACAATAACAACATTGAAATCTTGGTCCACAGCGAGTTGGGAGAATAAACCTCTGATTTTCATTTCGCATAGGCTAATAATACATCTTCATTAACCACCTTTACATTCTTGCTTTTACGCCACATTTCAAAATTTTCATATTCTTTTCGATATCGCTCTTGAATTATTTTCGTCAGTTAATCAACACTCGCTGCACTGCACATGATTCTCCCAATATTTCTAAAGGAATTTGATATTGTTCCTCAATTTCATCCATGGTCGTCGTTAAAGCGAACTTGAGAACACAAAAAACTGACGTTGTTTATAAAACTGTCAAACTGTTCCATGACAACAGAGTGCACGACGTTGGGATTTTTCTTTAGAATTGCGAGGTACGGGGTTTTTTCTTTCTTCGGAATCAAAATAAAATCTTTCAACGGGATTAAGAAAAATTTTTAACGACACACGGCCGATACGTTAATAACTATAACAGAATTCAATAGAATGTAATTATATCACATAAATAGCGAACTATAGTATTTCACCCATAAGAGCGCGCAAAAACTCTTCTTTTGCATATGCGCCAGCTGAGATGTTGGTGCAAGAGTAATTACCCTTACAGTTAGGAGATTACAATTGGACATTCTGTATTTTGCTTATAGGGTAGAGCTGCCGACTTGAAATATGTGGAGGGAGCAGCAAGGATGATCGCGGAGATTGCCAAAAGTGACAAAATTGTGGTGGAAAAGAGTACTGTTCCTGTTAGGGCGGCCGAAAGTATTGCCAAAATATTGAGTGCAAATCGAAAACCGGGAGTCTCCTACCAGATTTTATCTAATCCAGAATTTTTAGCAGAAGGTACGTGCACTCTATTATCGTTTTAATGTCTAATATAATTTGCTCAAAATTTGTACACGAGGGCCTCTTTTGTTGATAATACAGTTCAATTTAACATCATTTATTACAATTTCAGTTTAAACTCAACAGATGTCGTTGATATACCACTCTAATCAGATGGATTCGTAATTTGAACAATGGTATATGTTCATGATTAACGGTCTATGTTCCTTTTGACAAAAAAGGTGATATGATTGGGGTCAACTTAATAAATCCCTGTAAATTGAAGCAAATATACATATAACATTATTCTTGCCATACCCTTCATTACCGTTTCGTCAAGAAAATTGTGACTTTCTCGAAACTTTTGACTGAAGATTGAAAATAAATTTGGCGAACATCAATTTGAAAAAAAATTGTTGTTGCTAAGAAAAGCAAAGTAAATATATATATATATATATATATATATATATATATATATATATATATATATATATATATATATATATATATACATACATGTATTGCCCAAGTACAGCCTTTTTATAGTATCATACATATAAATAGGATAGCAGTGATTCAACAAGTCTTTTGTTCGGCTTAATGTCTTCCTTATTTGTTTTTACTGAGCAAATTTGAAAAATGATTATGTCATTCATTTATTCTTAGGTACGAACATGTCGATAACTGCAGCAACTTAACCAGGCAGAGCACTATGCCATAAGATATATATATATATATATATATATATATATATATATATATATATATATATATATATATATATATATATATATATATATATATATATCAGGGGCGGCTAGTCAAAGGAGGCTAAGGAGGCTAAGCCTCCTCCTCAATAATATTCCGTGTATCACTAATATATTATATTGAATAGTCAGCATTCAGCATATTCATATTAATCAAAATCATATTATTGTATGCACCTACCTTCCTTTCAACCTACATTATATAATATAATTTATTAATTGAGATAGAAGGTATTCATTAACAAAACTAAACTTGAATTTACTACGTTTATTATCACAAAATATTTTGAAAAATATAACACTGCGATTGCAAGTTCGGTGACTAGACCATCATCGGGCAGATTGAGTTAAGATGATGGTCTAGTGACCGAAATTGCAATCGCAGTGTTATATTTTTCAAAATATTTTGTGATAATAAACGTAGTAAATTCAAATTCAACTATTTAGAAGGTATTCACATTTACTGCATTTCATTCATTTCAAGATTTGTGGCAACGCTGCGGAGGCTTAGAAAGGTATATTCTCAACGTTCATTATGCCTGCCACAGAAAAGCAAACAACGGTGCAAATACTCCGAATGAATATTTCATTGCAATAGAAAAGCAAAACACATGTAAATGGCAACACCGATAGAGACCCAGTCTCATACAATGTCGACCAATCACAACTATAGAATTTCGCGTGACATCGAGTGAATTCGTTGGAAAGCATTAATTGAATCGTAGTGCGATCGTAGTTACTGATGGCCGAAAACAGCAGCGTGTTTACTTATATTGCTCGCGTATTGTTTTAAAATGAGTTTGGTTACTGAAGTTAATTTCAAAAATTTCAATGGTGACTTAGTGGAATATTTGTTATCCCATAACTTTAGTGCACTAAGTAATGATAATAAAGTTTTGATAAAAACATTGCGACCTACCCCTGAATTAAACAATTTGGTGCAGCGTAACAGACAACAAAACTGCGGTTTTAATACAAGGAATTATGAGAGACATCCATGCCTAACCGGATCACAGGTAAAAAATAAATTATTTTGTTGGCAGTGTTTACTTTTTACTAGGGAAAATGTCTCTGTTTGGGGCCGCTTAGGATTTGAGGATTTAATTCTATAGTTGAAAGTGAGGAATTTTTCACCGATAAAGTAACTTTAAATACCGCACGCGGATTAATATCTTACTTACAAGATAAGGAATTTATATATTTTTTAAACATCTTCAAATTAATTTTTGAACAAACAGAAATAGTTTTTCAAATCTTACAGCACAAGTTTTCAGATGTAATTTACTCACGAAATCGGCTTAAGTTTCTTTTGGAAAAAATTTCAGAATTTCGTGCAGAAGTTTATTTAAAAAAACTATTTTCTGTATTTCAAACTACTGATGATACGACTCAATTTAGCCCAAAACGAAAGAAATTCAGTTACGCAGATATGGAGCTTCACTATAAGCAAATATTTTATGAAATTTTGGATACTATTAGGGGTCAAATAGCAATAAGGTTCTCTGATTTCAAAGAACTGCATTTCTTCGACTTACTCAATAAAAATTTGTTTACCGGATTTTCGGCTAATTTTCCAGATAACCTTTTGGAAAATGTATGTCTAAAATACACTTTTTTTGATAAGGTGGCCATAAAAAGTGAACTGTGTGTTGTTTATAATGACAATGAAATTTTGGGACAAAATGAAAATCATGTGAGGACTATTAAATACCTTTTTGATAATGATTTGAATCAAGATTATAAACTCCTATGTCTAATTGTTTCTATCCCGGTGACATCGGCTTCCGTAGAGCGCTCGTTTTCCACTCTTGAGAGAATTAAAACTTATTTACGAAATTCAATGAGCCAGGATCGTTTGAAAAAAATATTAGTTTGTTGTCTATTGAAAAAGAAGACAAAAAATTTTATGAGGATATTATAGATCATTTTGCTAATGTTAAAGATCGCAGAATCCCGCTAATCTTCAAAAATATATAATAACTTTTTATTTGCTCTCACCAGCTGTTAACAAATTCGTTAAGTAGGTAGGTAGGTACCTATTTTGTGAAAGAAAAAATTTGATGAATAGATGAATTGACTAATTGGCTGAGAAGAGTTTTTGTGAATATTGTAAATAGGAGTTGTAGGTCTCAAGGTAGACACTCGAAGGTGAAAACAAATTAATAGCTTAGGGTGCTTGTTTTGTTTTGATTTTCTTTAAATTATAGGCGGTTGACCTTGAAATCCTGAAAATTTTCGCCTATGGTGTATTTTTTAACACCTCTTGTAGCCTCCTCAAACCAAAACCTCACGAGCCGCCACTGATATATATATATATATATATATATATATATATATATATATATATATATATATATATATATATATATATATATATATATATATATATATATATATATATATATATATATATATATATATATATATATATATATATATATATATATATATATAAAATGCTTGATTTATTTTTCCAGGTACGGCAGTTAATGATCTTCTGAATGCTGACCGAGTTTTAATAGGAGGTGAAGAAACTCCCAACGGGCAACTAGCCATTGAAAAATTAAGCAGCATTTATGAACATTGGATACCTAAAAAAAATATTTTGACAACTAATACATGGTCTTCTGAATTGTCTAAACTAGTGAGTCCAATAAATACATTCGATTATATATATTTAATAGACAATACTACTGATTGTTATTTTAAAAAAACCTCTAGTTCCCAAGTGTAACTGACTATTTGAGTAACGGCACCATGATACTGTATCAGCTAATGATTCAATTTTTTATCGGTATCCATCTATATTACCATTATAAGTGTTTCAAGGATGAATAAGAATATTACTATGTCACAACCAAACAGCCAGCTCTATCTAGTGTATTATTTGAGAAATGTTGGTTGTTCACATGATTGTCCATATATTGTTTATCTATATTCAAATATGTTTCTCATACGTCAAAAATATTGCTTTTGAATACCCCTTCAGTTATGTAAATACAAATATTTATAGTTTTCTAAGCATATAAAGAAGGCTTAACATTAATTTTTCAAATTTTACTTGTAATCAATTTGATACACAATTAAAAGTCATACTTCACATTCTTAGAAAGTTATGGATAGAAGATGCATTTGGATTTTTACACTAGAAATATTACACATCAGCATTTAGATCTATAATTCTCACTCAGAATATTACTTTTTTCATTAACTCTAAACATTGAGTATAAAACAATTTCAAATAAATCACTGGACATCAGTTAAGACAAACGGGTTAACCTAAATTCAATTTATCAAGAAAAAATACCTAACTAATTTCATTAATTTATGTAGATAGATGAATCATTATTAATGTTTTGATATAATATGAAAAATAACAAGTCATATTTCATGTGAATTCGTAAATATTGTTTTAAATTAAAATCTTTATCAATTATATGTTTAAACACAAATAGACACATCAGATTTGCCAAAATTCAAACCAGTTGGAGGAATTTATTTATACTGAAATTGTGTACTTGTGAATTTGTGTGAAATTGTACTCATTGGTTTCTCGAATTGTTATGGAATATGCAATCTTGTTATACCCTTTCAGGCCGCCAATGCCATGTTGGCACAGAGGATATCCAGTATCAATTCCTTGTCTGCTGTATGCGAAGCCACTGGGGCAGACGTGTCAGAAGTTGCTAGAGCGGTTGGTTTGGATTCCAGAATTGGGTCCAAATTTTTACAAGCTTCTATAGGTATATACCAATAACAGTTTTCAATGTCTGATATTTGAATATTTCCAATCACTACTTATATTCATGATGTGCTCAAATAATTTATCACCAAAACAGCAGTTTGTTGTTTCAGAGTTTCAGTGATTTGTCAAAGTTATAGTAGTATTATAAATCTCTATAGCAGTAAATCCACCTAATTGCGTTCAAGGACCTTCAATTCCGCTCTTACAGTTGGTTAATATTTTGTAATTAATCATTGGCCACAAAAATCATAAATAATAACTGAATAATTTTATTTATTATTATAAAATCAGACAAAGTTCATGAATCGAATATTTGTATTTGTGTAATTTCAAAATTTTAAGCATAATATATTAGCTGTATTTTTTATTAAAGTAGATGAGGATCTAACAAGTCTCTGTATTCAGTTCTATCTGATGAAACTCGTGGAAATCAAAATTCATTTTTGTAATAAATTTAATGAGTTTAGTTAATTTCAGGCTATATAAAGTATTAGATTTACTTTCAACCGAAAATTTAGTAATTCAACACTGGCATAAAACTGAGTATCAAGTCAAAACCCAAAAAAACCAACTGGAAATTCGTTGGAAAACATTTCAGGTTTCACATCACATGATGGATATACTTTAAAAGATGGCGCTAGTATCGTTTCAGAGAAAATTCCAATTAATGAATTAGCTCCATCTGTTGGCCAAATTAAAAAAAAAGGTATACATTTTAAACGTGTAAATTTGAAACATTTGCATCACATCTTATTATCAATTTCATGATATTATTTAACGACTTGTAACGAACCCTGGATCTAAAATCCAATACGGCTGGCTCGTAAAACCTTTACATAAAAAATGTCTTAATTTTATAACAATAGCTGCAAATACTTATTTCATTCTTAGAATCTAAGAAAATAGAGAAAAAATTTTAAATCAATGAAAAACTGAAAGTTCAGACGTTATCAAATTCAATATTTTTTCAATCTATTGGTTTTGGCGGGAGCTGTTTCCAAAAGGATATACTCAATCTTGTGTACATATGCGAGTGCCTAAATTTGCCGCAAGTCGCTTCGTACTGGCAACAGGTAATCGATATGAACGAGTACCAGAAATCCCGATTCACCGCCAAGATAGTGCAATCCCTCTTCAACACCGTCAGCGGGAAAAGGATATGCATCTTGGGATTCGCCTTTAAGAAGAACACTGGAGATACGAGGGAGAGTCCCGCCATCCACGTTGCCAAGACTCTTTTGGACGAAGGAGCCTCTTTGAAGATATACGATCCTAAGGTGATTAGTTTTCATACATCTTGTCTTACGTATATTCAATCTCCTATGATTGGGGCTAATTTTAAGTAATTCATCGTATGGAACTCACAATCCCCAATTGAATATTTTCCATAGTTGATGTAATTTGTGCAAGTTTTCTCAAAGTACGTGTACGTACCCGTTACCTCACTATTCAATTTTTTATTGTTATCGATTCTTTTAGCTACTAAAATTTATGTAAACTAAGAAACTAAGATTTTAGTATTCAGTTCTATCTGATAATACCACTACATCATAGATTCAGTTATAGTAAAAGTCTTCTGATTAACTAAAAATTATTAAAAATAGAGTTATATCATTTACTGAAACACAATTTGATTTTGACCGATATCAGTATGAATTTCAAAAAAATTCTAGTGCATTGGGGGCAGTAGTGGATTTTCTGGAGTTTGTATATAAGGAAGTTGATGAAGGAAACTTTGTGGCAGTGGTGTATATAGATTTACAAAAGGCATTTGATACAGTAGGCATAGAAGAGATGCTATCAAAATTATACAAGTTTGGTTTTACATATTTTTTAAATAGACGGCATTATACTACCTATAATAAATATGAAAGTGATATGGCACAAGTGAAAATAAGAGTTCCGCAAGGATTAGTGTTGGGACCTCTTCTGTACCTGCTATATGTACAGGGAGGCCAGATAAGAATGCAAAGTGCTGTATCTCGTAATCTATTGGTCGAAGAGACTCGTGGTAAAAAATATTATAACTAAAGTGGCCAATAGAAAATATTGGAAACTATTTTCAGGTTTCTAAGATTGCCGCCAGGGGGCGTAACCGCCATCTAAAGTTTTTAAATTGATTTTTCTCTGAAATACATCTACTAAACGTATCACAAAATTATTTCCTTTCTTAAGCTAAGCTTTATTCGACACTTTTTGACGTTTCTATTGAAATAAGATAGTGGAGGGGGTGATACAATGTTTTTTGAATAAACAGCTGCAACTCTTGAACGACTTATTTATCTATCTTTTTCCAACAATCAATTATAAAGTTTCATTATTTTATGATTTTTAAATAAAAGTATTCTTAGTTGAAAAAAAAATTAAAAAAACATGTAGTAGCATATTAATCAATGTAATAATATGCAAGTGCAAGGTAGTCAGAATACATATGCCTCAAATCAACTTGTCAACAATATTAAATTAATACTAATGGTCCAGTGTAATGAGTTTTTGTGGCACACACAAGTAAGTAAGGATTGAAGACGATTGAAATGCCTTTTACAGACGATGAAGCTATTGATATCATTGCGGTATATTTTGAATATCTTCAAAATGCTGCATTGGCCCAAAGAGTATACAGAGCTATTTGTGTCAATTCCGCATTTTGAATATATTCAAAATATAACGCAGTAATATCAAAAGATTCATCATTTGTAAACGCATTTCAATAGTTTTTAGTCCTTGTGTGTGCCACAAAAGCTCATGACATTGCCACTACAAGCATAGTTTTAATATTTTTTGACAAGGTTATTGTAGGCATTTGTTTTCCCTCCCTGGCCTACTCTTCATATTCTGACTACCTTGCATTAGCATATTCTATTCATTGATTATTATGCCCCTAAATGTTCTTGCTGAAATTTTTGGAGTACTATTATTTAAAAATTATCAAATTTCATCATTGATTCATGAGAAAGGATAAATAAATAAGAATAAATAACCGTGTTATCTTAAACAAGAAATACGATATCGAGATACGGTTTTCACCAACCTATTTTGGCATCATTACACTACATTTTGATGAAAAAAAAATTAAGTCATTGCATTTGATTTTTCAGAGAAATAGGAAATATTCTGTTATTATATCAAAAAACGCGCTCTAGAGGCATCACAGATAAATGTCTTTATGTAACAATAAATGCTTTCTTCAATGAGACCAACGCTGTTGAAATCCGTTCAGTCGTTCAGGATTTACAGCTGTTTATTCAAAAATAACATTGTATCACCCCTCACTATTTCATTTCAATAGATACGTCAAATAGTGTCGAATGAAAATTACTCGTATAAAGCTTAGCTTAAGAAAGGAAATAATTTTGTGGTACATTTACGAGGTGAATTTCAGAGAAAAATCACTTTAAAAATTTTAGATGGTGGTCACGCCCCCTGGCGATCATCTTGGAAAACTGATAATAATTTTCCAGGATTTTATGTTGGCCACTTTAGTTATAACATTTTTTACCGCAAGCCTATGAGATGAATAGTTTACGAGATACAGCACTTTGCATTCTTATCTGGCCACCCGGTACATGTCCTTAAATTTTTTTAAATAAAATCTAGATACTTTATGTTTGCGGATGATACCACATTAGTGCTGTTTTCGCCAAGTCTAAGAGAGCTGAAAAACAAATTGAATGAAGACCTGAAGGTATATAACAATGGCTGTGTTATAAGCTGAAAGTAAATATAGATAAGACTGTATATATTATGCTTAGTAGCCAAAAAAACAAAAGGAGAGAGGATGTTAATGTGTTTTTAAATGAAATCAAATTAAAAGAAGTAAGAATTTATAAATACTTGGTACTTACTGTAACGAAGAACCTTTCATTGGAAAATCACATTGAAAGTCTGAGTAAAAAACTATCACTTATGTTTGAAGCCATTAGACGATGTAGTGATCAATTTGAATACAAACACTCAAAAGTTAATATATTACGGTTTTATTGAACCACACTTCAGATATATGATCCCATGTTGGGGGAACACAACAAAACGTTTCATTGAAAAGATTCAAAGAACCCAAAATACGGCCATAAAAAGTATACATGGTTTAGATTGGCATTTTGACCTCTCTCAAGAGCCATGAGGATTTTGCGGGTAATCACAAAAATTGCACTTTATCCTTAGAAAATCCGTGTTGATATTTGGATAAAATTTTGAACTTCCTGAAGAAATTCAAAGGACGATTCGCCAACAACTTCTCAAAGATCTTCGAAAATGCAGGGAGAATAATTATCGGGCGATAATTCTCCACATTATTTGGATCTCCCTTTTTATAGCGAGGCTTTACTATAGCCGTCTTCAAGGAACCAGGTGAAAATACCAAGACACATAACTTAAAGGCGTGATAATGAGATTGATGGATTTATTTATAATGTTCAAAGGTATTTCGTCATATCCACAACAATTACTAATCTTGAAATTGCTTACAATTTTCAAAACCTCTTACTCACATATTTCGAACATATAAAAAGATTCATGACTCCTCTGAGATTTTCCAATATGAACAGGTACACCAAGAACTGTGCAAGCAGGCAGAGAGTTCAACAAATGGCCATTGACGAAAAAAAATGAATGCTTTTATCATTATCATTATTGTATATGAAGAAGAATAAGACTATGTACATAAATGTCTTTTTTCTAAATTGGTAAATATTGTATCATATACATAACATTCTCAAGTGTCGAATGTTTCCTTAAGCAAAGCTTTAGTTGGTATATGATTTGAAAATAAGTTGAAACCAGTTTCTGTAATCTAGAAGGCGTCATAAAGTTAAAGGAAAATATGTCATACTCTTGTATATGCATTAAATATTACTTGTTTAATTAAAAAATATTTCATTGAACTGTTTTAGTATGAAAAATTATTTTTCGAGTAAAATTCAAAGCTATCGAAACTAAAATTTCATATCAAAAATCTCTTCTGTATTATCATTAAATTGGTGTAGATGTTTAACATAGTTTTCATTCGTAGGTGGAAGAGGCCAGAATATACGAGGATTTAACTCATCCTCTCATCTGTGAAGAACCGGAAAAGGTCCGAAAATTGGTATCTATTCATCAGGATGCCTATACTGCTTCAGAAGGAACACATGCCTTAGTAGTTTGTACAGAATGGGACGAATTTGTAGTAAGTATTTTTTTTTCATATTTTGAGTACAATCTGTATATATTAATCAATCAATCATTTTTTATTCATCACAAAAAATATACATATATCAATCAATCAATCAACAAAGATCAAAGACATATCCATCCTTATCAGACTAGTCAAAAAAAAATGGAATTTAAACATATATTTAAAATAATTAAAATACAGTTGAAATACAATAAAAATATTGCAGATATTGAATACTATATTATCATTTTATTTTATCTATTATTTCAAAAAGTGTATTGAATTACCTAATCCTTTTTTAGGTATTTCCAGATAATATATGAAATGTTAATGTTGGTTTACATATTTACTAATAATATTTTAATGTCAAAACAATTTAGTGTTAGATTTTTCAATGCATGGAGGGCATTGATAGGGACAATTTATTTTATTATTTTTTGACGTAAATGAACTTATGAGCAAAAAATTTGGGAAATCTGAATTTGCTTTTCTTATTTGTTTTTTTATTCCCGTGTTGTTTTAAATTAATATTTTTGGTTTTAAAGTTGAAAATAATATGTTGTTCTCTATTATTCCTTATTTTCTTAAAAATTTTTAATCCTTAAAATTTTAAGGATAATTGCAACAGGTTTTACAAAATCTAAGACATGTCTTTAAATGAATACATCAAGAACAAAGTGAAATAGACATAGCTTCCAAGTCGCTGCTACACATTTTTCCATGAGGGCAAGCCCCAAATTTATTGTCTCCTTTCACCACTCAACCCCAGCAAGGCAATTTGCAAATATACGTTTGATCCTACTCCTTAATCAGGTTGTGAAAAATCTAGAAATATTTAATAGAATTCCGGATATTTAATACATAATCAACCTGAATATGGCCATTCAAGTTAAGTTATCTAATTTAGTTAAGTTTATATTGAAAATTTTGAACAAAACTTTTCATGAAAACTCAAGTCATTTTATTATACTGTATTAAAATATACATTCTGAACATAATTGTAATGAATGAACATGAATTTGAATAAGTTTTTACTGGCTTGTAGAGGAATTAGAAAAAACAGTTGTAATATATCTTGAAAATTCTGATGTGAAGTAATACTATATAATACAACACCAACACAAAAAAATAACCTGGCTACACACCAGGATATACACGAACATGACGCAAGAAACAGGGCGGACTATGTCCCGGTACATTGCAGACTGGGAAAGTGTCAGAGCAAACCGGAATTCCTGTAAAATTTTATAATAATCTTCCACAAGCAGTAAAGGATTTGCGTTTGTTAAAATTTAAAAAACTCTTAAATCTTTCTTGATAGGTAAAGCACTATACGACACTGATGAAATATTTAAGTTCAATTTTACTAATTTTAATAGTATTGACATTCAGGGCCGACCCAAGGGTATGTGCCTCCGGGGTGCAAGAGATAATTTGCCGCCCTTTCTCATCAAAATATCAATGTTATATTCCGTCAATAATAATAAGAACTGCGTTAATTCAAAATTATGATTTCAATTATCAGATTCTAAAAAAAATCGAAAAGAAACCTGGAAAGCGCTTGAACAGTTGAGTGTCCATTCCAGGCAATCAGATATGTCGTTGCCTCCTGACTTGAGTGACGCGGAAGCTATCAATTCTTTTTTTGTGAACTCGGTTGATGCATTGGCGTGCCAAGTGGATGTTGATCTTGTGCAATATTACAATACTCACAAGATCAATTATGATTTGAGTCCCTGCAAAATTGAACCAGTCCTGGAGCATGATGTTCTGGAAGCTGGTATCAAATCGAATGCCGAAGGTTCCGATGGAGTAACCCTGCGTATGTTGAAGTTGTGCTGTCCCTATTTGTTACCATTTATCGCTCATATATTCAATTGTTGTCTTCTTGAGCTATATTTTCCTATAAATTGGAGAAATGCAGTTGTTTTACCGTCGCCAAAGGTCTCAAATCCCAAATCTTTGTCTGATCTGAGGCCTATCAGCAGGCTTCCAGTGCTTTCCAAGATTTTCGAAAAATTGATTTACAATCACATGTTAAGCTTTCTCACAAATAATGAACTATTTTCGGATTGCCAGTCTGGCTTCAGGTCTGGTCATAGTACAACTACAGCATTAACTAAGGTACTAGATGATGTATTTCAGGCGTTGGATGAAGGTAATACAACATTACTGGTCACGTTAGACTATAGTAAAGCCTTCGATACTTTGGGACATGATCTATTATTGGCTAAACTGGGTTATTCCTGCTTTTCCATGGAAACCATAGGTTTATTGAAAGCTACCTCTCCAACCGATATCAGTATGTTGTTCTGGAGGAAACTGATTCCAGCGCGGTGCCGCTGCCACGAGGTGTTCCCCAGAGCTCGATACTGGGCCCGCTCCTGTTTTTACTTTACACAATGGATTTGAAAGAACTCTCTGGCGATTGTTGTATGCATCAATTTGCTGATGATACTCAGGTGTATGCAAGTTTCAATAAAGATAATGCTGATATAGTCATTACAGGAGTTAATGATACCCTCGATAAAATATTTAAATACTCCGATAAACATGGTTTGAAATTGAATCCTTCCAAATCACAGATGATATATCTGGGCAGCCGAGCGCATGTAGCTGATGAAGTCGTAATCAATGGTGTAGTTATTGAGCCCTAGAAGCTCTAGAACAATAAAAAATTTGGGACTATTTATTGACGATGATTTACGGTTTAAAACACATATTAAACAAATAGTGCAGAAAAGTTATATGTCATTAGGAAATCTTGAAATCTTTACCGTAACAGGGCAATTCTAAACAAGGATTTGAGGAAACAGTTATGTGAAGCTTTAGTTTTGAGTCACTCAAACTATGGTGACCTGATTTATGGACCGTGCATTGATATTCGAACCTCAACTAGAATCCAAAGAGTTCAAAACTCATGTGTTCGTTTCATTTGTTCTTTGAGAATGAGAGATATCGTAACACCATATATGAAGGAACTAGGATGGCTTAATATGCGGGACAGAAGGAACCTTCACCTTGCGTGTTTTGCCCATAAAGTTTTAGATAAGGGAACTCCTTCTTATATTAGAAGAAAGATGACATATCGGTCGGTTGTCCATGATGTGAACACCAGAAATAGGAATCTCCTTGTGATACCCCGGCATACGACTGTTGCGTTCAGGAGATCATTTTCATACTCTGCAGCAAAAATACTCAACTTTATACCATTAAACGTCAAAAAGAAATCATCCTATGGATTTAAGAGATCTTATAAGGAATATCTTCTGGTCCTTTGATGCTTGGTTTTATATTCTTTTTAAATTACTTATTGTTGATGTTTTTTCTTCTGTGCAATTCATTTATGTGCGTCCTACATTTAAAAATTTGTTCAAATTTATATGTAGACATGTTTTGTATTTATTTTGTGTAACTGGTACTCGGTTGAGTAGAGCAGTTCATCTGGACTTCGCCGAGGATAATTAAAATAAAGACATATTATTATTATTATTATTAATAGTATTGACATTCAGGGCCGACCCAAGGGTATTCCGTCGATAATAATAATAACTTCGTTGATTTAAAATTATGATTTCAATTATCAGATTACTGTTAATATGTTTAAGAAATAAAACAATTTAAAATTAGTTATAACAAAAAAAATACCTTACGCATAGGATACAAATTTTGTATTAATCTTTTTTTCTGTATTAGCACTTTGAAATTAGATGCTTTATAAGTTATAAATATAAATTAAATAATAAAATATAAGTTATACTGAGCTACATACATTTTAATTATTGAAAGCAACTTTTCTTGCTTTCTTAATTGCAAATTCCTCAATACAAATCTGTCATATCTAACACTTCGCAGATATATTTCTCAATGCTTATCGTATAGCTAAATTTGTAAGCCTATTCTGGCTCAAAGCCGATCTCAGATAGTTTTTAATTTTGAAAAAGATCTCTCACCATGAGCAACAGTGATGGGCCTCATTGAAAAAATCTGTAAAGCTACACATAAGTTTGGAAGAATATTAATTAAATTAAGTTTGCCTTTCTTGTTGGCACTATTGTATCCCTGCCCTCTCATATGTTTAATATTAATATGTAATTCTTCCGAATTATTTAATAAAAATAAGAGCTTGAATTTTCAAATAAGGAAAAATACTTACGTTTCTAAACTTTAAACTTACGAAAAACACTTGACTACATTTCAGTTGTAGTTTACCCTCACTTCATACTACTTGATACATATTTTTGTCTCAATAAAGTGATTTCCCAAAATCTACTGTTCTTCTGCCGTCATGCAGCATAACCTATATCCTCAAAGCGGTAACTCCTGTGTCGGCATATTGACGTTGTACAAAGTGATATTTTTATAGCGACCGGTATCTTTTGAATGTGTTTATAAATTTTAAAAAAATTATTTTTTGCCCCCCCTTTGTAGAATGCCGCCTGGGCGCCGTGCACTTCTTGCACCCTCGGCACGGGCCGGCCCTGGTGTCATTGTATTTGATGTAAAAAAAAATGAATTCTCATGTAATGCTTGATTGTATTCTTTTTATAAATTTCAATTTTAATGTGTTTTTTTGTTGTGTATAACTATAGGGTTTTAACCAATATAGCTCATAGTGCTTGTGAAATTTTTTTATGACATGTGTAAGGTTGATTTATTTGTGCCATGAATAAATATCTATCTATCTATAAGTCTACCTCAAGGTTTCCGGAACTTGAAACAGTTCTTATGCTACATTTGTTTTCTAATAATTATGAAATGGTAAATGTTCAAATTGTTTCACAGACATATTACTTTTAAATACTCTTTTTGTTGTTTATTCAGCATGAAATTATTTGGAGTTGCATTCATTTCAAGGCTTCCTAATGAAAATTGGTCAGTTCAACGAATCATGTAAAATGCTGCGTTTTTATGATCATTGAAAATAGTTTCATGCATAATGACATCTGTTCAATATGACATTTTTGTGGAAGTTTTTAATTTCAAATGAAGTGAATTAATTTATAAGTTTCATGATTCATATTTCTGCTTCTACATATTAAATAGAAGTTCACAAGGCATAATAAAATATTGAACTCGATCATATATAACTTGAGTTAATTATTCTAATTTTAGACCTTGGACTATAACAAAATCTATGCTGGGATGATGAAACCGTCATATATTTTTGATGGACGAAAAATTCTGGATCACCAATCGCTAATTGATATTGGATTCCACGTACAAACAATTGGACGGAAACTCCATAGGCCAATATCAAGCAGATGCTGGAGCAGCAATCCGACAATAAATTAACGGATATGCATACATAATCAAGTTTTTACAAAGAGTTTTCAATATTTCAAATGTGTACTTAATTTTTATCCTTAGAATCTTAGACTTGTTATTCCTAAAGTATTTTTTCTACTTCTGCATTATTGCTCGTTATAACTTAGCATTATGGTAAATTGTTACAACTTGCTACATATAAATGAAAATAATGGTGAACAATAGAAACAGCCCTTATGGAAGGTTATTTGATGATTTTAAATTATGCTATTTTTTAAATTCCTTTTGAATTAAGTACTCGACACATATATTTACGTTCTTTTTGTTTCCTTCTACATTATTGAGAACATTAGTTTGGACATTATTTCTTTTTCTTAGGTCAAGCAGAAAAAATTCATTGTTTTTGATTAATGTTCATCAAAAAATATTGAAAGAAAACTACAGAATAGTAATTTAGTTTTAGTTCAAAAAAACAGTTTTCGGGCTTGTTTAGTCCACTATTTTTCGGCAACCGTGTGGAACATCAGATCAATAAAGTGTGCCTTATAATAATGCTTATTTGTAGAACAAAATTAGGAACATTCTAATTCTTGCTTATATTTATTGATGTTAAAATTTGAACAGTTTTTAATATTAAATGAATTCAATTTGTTTGAAATACTTGGCATGTTTAAATGACTATTGAAATCAGATACCTGAAAGTAAAAATAAACTGAGTTCACTTCTTTCTTACAATTGTTAAAATTACCTTTGACATTGTGTAGATTTCATCGGCTGCTTTTCTAATAATTTTGATCTGCTAGCTGTTGAAGATTTGTGATTTATTTGCTTTATAACCAACATCATTCTTTTCAGAAATACGATAACCTTCAGGAACGTGGCAATGTTCACATTATTAGTCACTAAAATAGTATTTTTCAGCAGTACATGCATGGTAGAGGATTTGAAATTTTCTGATGTTGGAGTGAAATAAGTCAAAACTACTTCCTATGTAATAGTTTAGCATTTATTTATATTCATCCATTTTGTGAACATATTATAAACGTTTTCCTACCTAAACTTCGACTTTTCAGGTAGCAATTGTTCTGTAGCATCAGCTGCTGCATCGGAAATTTCAACAGGAACATTTTAAAACTTGACCTCATTGCTGCTTTCCATTATTTATTGCAATAATCCCTAACAAAAATCATGCCAACTTTCAAAAAGCAAAATGACTACTATTTTAATGTCAATTTATTATCGTTATTCCGTTGCTATGATTATTATGTACAATGAAAACAACAATATAATTCTTCCTGGACTAGGGCAAAAGAGTGCATCTTCCTCTAATAAAAAGCCTCAGGAAATTTTGTGCACTCCAGGCGGTTGCCAAACAAAATCTTTAACGTTCAAAGTTTTCATTCACTTTCACAAACTTCAATTGCACCAACTTCAAACTATCTACAAAACTTTCATATAGGTATATAGGTGCCTAAAGACGGTAAATAAAACTGTACTTGATTATCATTTCTGTTGGTGATTCAATTTTTCTTCATTCTTCTGCTTTAATAACTTTTAATCTTCTGATGGTATTTTAGAATAAAGCAGTGGCATATAACCATTCAATAGTCTAATAAAGTATTAAAATTTTTTTGGTTCTGGTAACTCCAAAGAACAGCACATGTTCATTTTATTTTTAGACACGATTTACTTTCGTTTGCCAATATATCATTGCCGTTTATTTTTAGGATATAGAACACTTTAAACATAATTTGTTAATTTTAAAAGTATATTTTACATTTATAAACATTCAAATCTGAACAAATATTTCAGAGGAGTGTTCAACTATATTTTTTCAGGACTACATTTGTAACATCTTCAGTAAAAGTTGTCAAAATCTTATGTTCCATTTTGAAGTGTAGTTTTTCAATATGAAAGAAACTACAATTATCTGATTGAAATTAAATAATTTTATTTTCAAACGTACAATAATAACGTCATTTCTCGATTGACAGGATCATCGAAAAGTTCTATTTCTCCGCCAAGGAGGAGAAGTGTAAGCAACACTTTTCCGGCCGGCGGCAGGAAAAGTGTTACTATGCAAAAGATGAATTGGTAACCATGAACAAAAAAATCTCCAATTCAAACGTCATTTTCACTTTCAACGACTTCTCACCAGGTTGCGACTTATAACTATCAATTATTTTACTTTATATCTGTCAGAATCAATTTTGCGTGGCAACCGTAACTAGGCAAATGTTCCATAATTCATAACGATCGTAAGTGGATAGAATTATGTGCGTAAATGTGAATCAATCCAAAAATGGATATTCAGATTTTTATGAATTTCAAAACGTTTGCAAATAAAATAACATATTTCATTCGGAGTAGAAGTGACTTTTCATGGCACCCGCCTCACTGCGTTCGGCGGGTAAGTTCAAGCTCGCCATGAAAAGTGACACTTCTTATGAAATAATATACTATTTGTTGAATATATTGCAAATCCTGATAAAAAAATAGATTTAATTATTTTGATCTATTCATTTATTTTCTTCAATTACATTGTCATATCTAAGCCTCAAAAGTTTTCACTATTGTTGAGTTGAGCATTTATTAAATAATTATTGCTTGGTTCATGGTTTTCTGTTAAAAAATTATTTATTGTCATAGTTTCTGTGCTTTTTAATACATAATTTTTTTGTCTATTAACAGAGAATATAATGAATTATCATTGAAAGATAATTTTCATATGAGAATTAACAACAAATAAGTTTTTATTCTCATAATTTTAATGAAGTTTTATATTTTATTTCAAAATATTTGCACAGTATTTCCAAAAGAGTTGTAAGTCACGATAAAATGATTTTAAACCTAATGATTTGTTTCGCTTTAATTTACGCTTAATGTTGCTTCTCATGGTATTCATTCAAAATAGCATTTTGTAAGTTTGAGTAGTAATTTAGTTATAATAATTTAAACCCTTAGAGTTTTTTATTGAATTCGCCAGTTCTGTTCCTTCTATTGAACTTTTTCAAATATATGAGTATTTATGGTGATTACAACTAATTTTTAATTTTGTATTTCTGTAGACATTCCTGTCTTAGTTTTTCTAAAACTTTTGTGTAGGATTTTCATATTATCTTATGTGCAATATCTTATTTTCCTAGTAAGATTTTGAAATTATATTTTTGAATATTTATATTTATATCTGAAATTTCGAAAATAAATAAAAATATAAAATCGTTCCTTTATTCAGTATATAAGTTGAACTAATTTATTTTGATGTCTACAGTATTCCTTAAACAGTAATTCACCCAGGACCGGCCTAAGGCGAAAATTGCAAGTGTGGTAGACTCAAATTTTATGCCCCTGCCAAGGGGTCTGGGGGTATGGCATTTTTTGAAATTTAAGGTCCAAAAACACATTTTTTGTTCACTTTTTGCGTATTTATATATATATATATATATATATATATATATATATATATATATATATATATATATATATATATATATATATATATATATATATATATATATATATATATATATATATATATATGTATATATATATATAAATATATATATATAATTATATATATATATATATATATATATATATATATATATATATATATATATATATATATATATATATATATATATATATATATAGATATATATGAAATTAAGCAGGATTGCAAAGTGAAAAGTTGCTAATAATCAAACAGGAACTAACGTAGCTACACTAGTGAAAATAAGAGAATATACCCGAAAAATTTGTGAATGGGAATGTGGGAAGAAATTCGGAAGAAGTTTAGGTAGGTACCATAATTTTCAGAGACGTAAAAATTTAATTATAGAAACAAAGGAAGTACAAAAAACAAAGAGGACTGTGTATTGGAATAATTCTAAAACTTGATGGAAAAAATTCCAAAACTAAAACAAAAACCATATTGAATGTTAATAAAATATAAAGATAAGGAAAATAATGTGAAGAAAAACTAATTATTCAATCGACACATAGAAAAATTGAATAAAGTAAAATAAAATTAATTATCCAAAAAATGGAGACGAGCTTGTTCAATACTTTCATATTACTATGTAACTCATATCTTTGATATTGGATATGTAATATGAATTTACCACTAACTTCACAAATGAGCAATGGATGAATGCTTTCATATATGGTGTGTACGTTTCATAGAAACGAAAAAAAAACTATATCGCAGCGAGCTGCACTAGAATAGCAGGTTTTCATAACGTATCCAGTTTAAAAAATATATTTCCAAATTGAAAAGAAAATGCGCTCTCTAATGTGCAAACAATATTTATTTCCTCCCCGGAGGATCAACCCCCCAACCAATTCGTACCAAAACCAATCACATCCAAGGTATACGAAACTACGTACTCTATTTCTATAAAATTGCGCCCTTTATTGTGTGAACAAGATTGATTTCTTCCTCCGTGGGGTCAACCCTCCAACCAATTTATATAGAAATAAATAGCATTTAAGATATCGTACGAAACTACCTACCCACAAAGTTTCAACCCTATGGTACCAAAATTGCCTTCTACGTGTAAACAGGATTTACTTCCTTGGGGGGTCAACCCCACAACCAATTCGCATTGAAACCTTTTCCATTCAATATATCATACGAAACTACCTACCCATAAACTTTCAATCCTTATTGCTCCAAAATTACGCCCTTTATCATGTGAAAAAGGGGTCAACCCCCCAACTAATTCGAACCAAAACCTATCTCGTTCAAGATATAATACAAAACTACCTAGATACAAAACTCTATTATTGCTACAAAATTGCGACCTTCATCATGTAAATAAGATTTATTTTCCCCCCAGGGGTGGTCAACCCCCCGACCAATTCGAACCAAAAACAATCTCATCCAAGATATCGTACGAAACTACTCAATTACAAACTTTCAACCCTATTGCTTCAAAATTGCGCTCGTTATCGTATAAACAAGATTTATTTTTTCCCCAACCAATTTGAACCAAAAAACAATCACATCCAAGATATCATACTAAACTACCTATTTACAAACTTTCAACCCTATTGCTTCAAAATTGCGCCCGTTATCGTGCAAACAAGATTTATTTTGCCCACAAGGGGGTCAACCCTCCAACCAATTTGAACCAAAAACAATTTCATTCAAGATATTATACGAAGCTACCTATTTACAAATTATTAACCCAATTGCCTCAAAATTGCGCCTGTTATCGTGTAAACAAGATTTATTTTCCCCCCAGGGGGGTCAACTCCCCAACCAATTCGAACCAAAAACAATCACATCCAAGATTATATCATACTAAACTACCTATTTACAAACTTTCAACCCTATTGCTTCAAAATTGCGTCCGTTATCGTATAAACAAGATTTATTTTGCCCACAAGGGGGTCAACCCTCCAACCAATTGGAACCAAAAACAATTCCATTCAAGATATTATACGAAGCTACCTTTTTACAAACTTTCAACCCTATTGCTTCAAAATTGCGCCCGTTATCGTGTAAACAACGCTAAAATACATAAGCACATACATACGAACATATATATATATATATATATATATATATATATATATATATATATATATATATATATATATATATATATATATATATCAGGGGCGGCTAGTCAAAGGAGGCTAAGGAGGCTAAGCCTCCTCAATAATATTCCGTGTATCACTAATATATTATATTGAATAGTCAGCATTCAGCATATTCATATTAATCAAAATCATATTATTTTATGCACCTACCTTCCTTTCAACCTACATTATATAATATAATTTATTAATTACGATAGAAGGTATTTACATTTACTGCATTTCATTCATTTCAAGATTTGTGGCAACGCTGCGGAGGCATGGAAAGGTATATTCTCAACGTTCATTATGCCTGCCACAGAAAAGCAAACAACGGTGCATGAATACTTCATTGCAATAGAAAAGCAAAACACATGTAAATGGCAACACCGATAAAGCCCAGTCTCAATTTTTTGATAAAAACATTGCGACCTACCCCTGAATTAAACAATTTGGTGCAGCGTAACAGACAACAAAACCGCGGTTTTAATACAAGAAATTATGAGAGGCGTCCTTGCCTAACCGGATCACAGGTAAAAAATAAATTATTTTGTTGGCAGTGTTTACTTTTTCCTAGGTAAAATGTCTCTGTGTGGGGCCGCTTAGGATTTGAGGATTTAATTCTATAGTTGAAAGTGAGGAATTTTTCACCGATAAAGTAACTTTAAATACCGCACGCGGATTAATATCTTACTTACAAGATAAGGAATTTATATATTTTTTAAACATCTTTCAATTAATTTTTGAACAAACATAAATAGTTTTTCAAATCTTACAGCACAAGTTTTCAGATGTAATTTACTCACGAAATCGGCTCAAGTTTCTTTTGGAAAAAATTTCAGAATTTCATGCAGAAGTTTATTTTAAAAAACTATTTTCTGTATTTCAAACTACTGATGATACGACTCAATTTAGCCCAAAACGAAAGAAATTCAGTTACGCAGATATGGAGCTTCACTATAAGCAAATATTTTATGAAATTTTTGATACTATTAGGGGTCAAATAGAAATAAGGTTCTCTGATTTGAAAGAACTGCATTTCTTCGACTTACTCAATAAAAATTTGTTTACCGGATTTTCGGCAAATTTTCCAGATAACCATTTGGAAAATTTATGTCAAAAATACACTTTTTTTGATAAGGTGGCCATAAAAAGTGAACTGTGTGTTGTTTATAATGACAATGAAATTTTGGGGCAAAATGAAAATCATGTGAGGACTATTAAATACCTTTTTGATAATGATTTGAATCAAGATTTACCCCAAGTTTTTAAACTCTTATGTCTAATTGTTTCTATCCCGGTGACATCGGCTTCCGTAGAGCGCTCGTTTTCCACTCTTAAGAGAATTAAAACTTATTTACGAAATTCAATGAGCCAGGATCGTTTGAAAAATATTAGTTTGTTGTCTATTGAAAAGGAATTGGTAAAACTTTTGGCGAAAGACAAAAAATTTTATGAGGATATTATAGATCATTTTGCTAACGTTAAAGATCGCAGAATCCCGCTAATCTTCAAAAATATATAACTTTTTATTTGCTGTCCCACACATATTTTGTACATTTTATTTTTCACAGGTTTTGTTTGTGGTACTAGGTACTTTATTACTTAGTATTATACCAAATAATTCGTTGTTCCTTGTAAAAATCTTAAAAGAATTTATTTTTTGTTTGATTTTTTTAGGTCTAAATGTATATTTTATTATTTTATTTTGTTGTTATTTTATTTTTATTTTGTTTTACTTTTATGACAAGAATTTCATTTTAATCTATTTTTAGGAGGGTCCTATTTTATTTTTGGCAAGAAAAAACTCTCACCTCCCGGTTGGTTCTTGCTGGGCAACAATTGATTAATTCCTCGAATAAGTAACAAATTCGTTAAGTAGGTAGGAAGGTACGTATTTTGTGATAGAAAAAAAAATATGATGAATAGATGAATTGATTAATTGGCAGAGAAGAGTTTTTGTGAATATTGTAAATAGGAGTTGTAGGTCTCAAGGTAGACACTCGAAAGTGTAAAAAAATTTTTTCCAAACAAATTAATAGCTTAGGGTGCTTGTTTTACTTTGATTCTCTTTGAATTATAAGGCGGTTGACCTTGAAATCCTAAAAATTTTCGCCTATGGTGTATTTTTTAAATCCTCTTGTAGCCTCCTCAAACCAAAACCTCACGAGACGCCACAGATATATATATATATATATATATATATATATATATATATATATTTATATATCACATATAAAAATAATTATATATATATATATATATATATATATATATCTATATATATATATCTATTTTTATTACAGATATAAATATATATATATATATATATATATATATATATATATATATATATATATATATATATATTTAAATATAATAAAAATATATATATATATATATATATATATATATATATATATATATATATATATATATATATATATATATATATATATATATAAAAATTTATTTTTTGTTTTACAAAAATTAGTCAATCAAATGCCCCTCCAAGAGGCTTGAGTGTGCGGCTGCATACTTCGCACACCCCTTAGGCCGGCCCATTAATTCACCACATATGGTACATCCAATATCTTATAGTTTTCCACTAAATAAAAAATTAATAAAGAGTTACGAATTGGATCATCAAGTTTCTAAAGTAAATGGCGACAAATACAATTTACAGAGAACGAATATTCAATCTGTGTTTATATATATATATATATATATATATATATATATATATATATATATATATATATATATATATATATATATATATATATATATATATAATATATAAATGGGTGAGGCGTAAAAAGCACCTGTATTTATGATCCCAAAATTTGGTCCTGCATTTGAAGGCCAAATTATAGAGTGAAAACTGAAAATGATCCTTCATCACCCAAAAATTCTGTGATTTTTGAACATATAGTTTGAATATGTTTCAAAAAAAAAAAGAATAGTGATGTTGATTTCAGAATTTTCTACTTTATTTAACCAATTTAAGCGATGACTTGTACATTGTCAGTAAAATTAAAGTTTATAATAAGCATAAAAAATTATATCTAGACCTCTTGTTATTAATCTGAACCCCTTAGCTAAACGTAATGTTAACTGTTAAGCATGAAAGTACAGATTCAAATATGTTTGTAAACTTATTTTATTAACAATTTTCTTACGTAGTAAGATATATATATATATATATATATATATATATATAATATATATATATATATATATCGCCATATATATATATATATATATATATATATATATATATATATATATATATATATAGATATATATATATATATTATATATATATATATATATTTATATATATAATATACATATATATGAATATATATATATATATATATATATATATATATATATATATATATATATATATAACCACTAAGCAAGAAACGTTTTTGTTACGTTGAGTTACATTTTTTTCAAGTAACTTAGAAGATGTTCTCCTTTAAATATCTAATTGACGCAACTGGTACGATTTTGTGTGACGTTGAAATTGATTATGTTTTTGGAATGTTAAATGTAAGCATATGATTCTAACGTTATCAACAAAACGTGCTAGACACGTAGCATTTATGTTGGTTTAAAAAATGTTTTAGGTTTACATCGCCGACATGTTTTTGGATCAACTTCTTTGTTTAAGAGAAATGAAATGTAACACAAACGTAACATTCTTGTTAATCTAAAAAAACGTTTATTTTAATTGTATCAGTTTCGTTGATGTATTAACTTGTTTGAATCACAAATATTATAAATACACCAAAATTTTCAAGTGAAGTATATGTCTTGTCTAATCTTTTTTTAAATATATTGTATAAGTTTTTCAACCTGACAAAACAACTATTTACTTCACTTTGATTTGATCACTAGGGCAATTCCCTACGTGATAGGTGAAGGTGACGTCGAACATCAAGTGCCGCCACACCACCAACGCTTGTGCATTTGCATTCATTCCTTTTAAAAACTGTGTTTAGAGTAGAGGAACATGAATGGTAAAGTAAGTACTAAATTCGTTTATTCGTTAGTTTACCTAATTATAGGGAAAGAATCTCCTGTTTTTACCCCTACTTATATAATTATTATTATATGCCACAGCATAGGATGCGATTATAAATTGATAAATAGGCCAGTAATTAGTTAGTTAGTTTGAGGATTTTATTTAGCAAATATGTTATTATACTTAGTCCTTTTCAAGTATAACACTTTTTCGGCACATATAACTCTAAATAAATATTCTCTTTCAAAATATTGGAATAAATAGTCTCAATTTATGATCAAGTTCTAGTATAGTTGCATGAATATTTGTAACTTTCGATGTTGTAATCATTACTCTACATTTACAGTTTTTATCAGTATATATGAATATTTACAATTATTACATTGAGTACATTTTCTGGCTGATGTGTAACATCAAACAGTATAGGTACCTATAATTTATCAACCAATAACCAATTGCTTTATTTTTATTTGCAGGTATTTTATAAATCATATTCGAGAAGGCATATTCGGAGACTTGTATCCAACGTTCAAAACATACCGAATGAACATTGTTCCTGGACGGGCCAAAAAAATAACTTCAAGATAAAAGACTGCAAGATAAGCAACATTCTAAAAGGTCTCATATTGGACAATTAATATTTACTTTATCATTGATATTCATCCTTAGATGCTGCCACACTGTAAGTGATAAAGTATTTGAGATCATAACCATGGATTGGTTCCGACAAGCCAACCAACGGCTCAAGCGAGCAGAGCTGCAGCAGAGGAATTGGTAAATATAAATATTTTTGAACAATATTAGTAAACGTTTACAATGCATATTTTTAAAATTCTAATATTTGATTTATTTTTCAGAGGTGTGCAGCAGATGCTTTACATAAATCTTTCTATATGTACATATTTATATACATAAGTAAAATAGAATATATTTTTTATTTCAATCTACAGTCTTATTATTTTGAAACAATTCAATAACTACCTATAAAGTGTTTCAATTGATGTTTGGATATATATATATAAACGCCTCCACATGATTAATAAATGGTTACAGTTGCATTACTTGATGTATACACCAAGCTATTCTGATACAGACAATATAAAATGTGAAGATGATGTCATGAATATAATAACTGTATTTTTAGTGGGAAATCGACCAAATAAAAATAATTATACTTTCTCTTATCAAAAGTTCAATAGGAATTCTTATCAATAGAAAAAACTGGTGCTACAAAGACCATTATTTCTGTCGGTATGAGCTATCAATGAACTTTTTGCAAGGGAAAGTATAATTATTTTTTGGACCGATTTTCCACTAAAAATAGGTCCGCTTTAGTTTCGATTTAGAAGCGTTACATGAATGTAACGTTTTAGTCATTCTGCACTAAAAAGAACATCTCAAAAACGAAACTAATATGTTATAGCTTCGAAACGAAAACGTAACTTTAGTCACATAATCGTAACGTTAAAATTACGAGGTAACTGGAACATTCCAAGAACGGAAATAATATGTTACAGTTTTGTAACAAAAACGTTTATTTGTAAACTGGGATTTGGTCATGTTGGCGGACATTTTACGTAACTATGAACATGAAAAAGCCGTAACAAATCTTTTTTGAATAATGTAACAATGTAACTTTCAACGTATCAGTAACGAAACTGCGATGTTTTTTTGCTTAGTGGGTATATATATATATATATATATATATATATATATATATATATATATATATATATATATATATATGACTTGAAAAATCGTGGTCTAGGAGGTCTAAAACTACTGACTGCTTTCCCTCGATACACTGCAATAGTATGTATTTTATGTGGGATAAAATACGACTAAAACCAGAATTATTTTCATTAGGATTTATATATTACTTCGAGAGCAAATTGAAACTATTTTAAACAATGGTTTTTTTCAGGAGAACAATGTTCATTGTGAATTTAGTAGAATAAAAACAATATTCTCATCAGGGCCATGTTCAATGTAATTAATATTTTCTGATCACAATATCAATATGAAAACATACATGTTTGAAAAATGAATAATTATGTTATGGTATTATTATTCATAATAAAGAAGGAATTCCTTTAAAGAAATTTTTTCTTTTAGTGATCATGCGGATCCCGTATTATCATTATACGAATATATTGTAAATTGTAAAAATTATAAAAAATTCTCCACTCTATATACTTAATCATGCGTAATGAATAAGAAATGACAATTCTAACTTCAATATAAAAGTCTGAAGTGTAACGTTCTATAATAAATTCGTTGTGAAATAATTTTCATGTTATTTCTTTAAATTACTGAATTTGCTTATTGTTTGGTTCGGTATTAGGTTGTTTTGCATATTCTATGCCTATTATGTGAATTTCTTTATCCTGATAACAAAAATTAAATGCTGTTATTTTTATATAGCTTATTGCAATAAAAGCTCTGTCATTTGCATTCTTTTTCAGCTGCCATATTTCTGTTCCTATATTCTAAAATGTTCCTTGAAAAACTACCAGTAGGTATACAATTGAACTGTGATTTCATGAAAGCCTTAATTTGTGGATACATTAACTTTTTCTTTGTTATCAATTATTTCCAGTGGCTGTGCGAGATCATTCCAATTTCCCCAAAGTTAAAAAATTTCCCAAGGCGTCTAAAACTTAGGCTACACCTTGTATCTGGTTAAATTCGGTTTCAGAGTCAGAGCTAATTATATATATTTTTTGATCCTATAATTAACAAATTGAAGCAGTATCTAAATATATAATAGCAGTTGTTCTATTGGGCTTTAATAAAAGATTTATTGAAAATAGTATAGGAATGAAATCAAATTAGTTTCAAATTTCGCGCAAATTTTACGATTTTATTGCCCTCTTTAGGAAAAAGAATGCAATCAAAACGTTGAACAACAAAACTGACATGGCTGATAATTTTGCTCACAAGATTTTTTTAAAAAAAATTTGTTTTGATTAACAGTATTTTTAGTTTTTCCGAACTTCTTCTAGTTATTAATAACATTGGTTGATAAAATAAATATCTTTTATTTAAATATGAGTGTAAAGTGGAGATTCAGTGAACGATTATTACAAGTGTCCTAATGGCAGAGTTTTTCATAAAATATTCGCAGAAAATTATGCAAATACATGTCAATAACACTTAACTTTAAGTGATATTTTAATTTTTAATGTGTACCACAGAAACCTACAATATGCGAGGAGAGGTTTACTTGTTGTTTTGTTGTGTATTATGTCTATCTCAGTTATTTATTGGTAAGTAATCAAATCGGTCTCAATTTTCCAGCTTAAAAAAATTTCTCTAACAACTCAGTTACCGGTCTCTAATCCTACAAATGAATTACTATTCCGAGAACAGTAGGTTTAGCGACGATGCAATGTTTTCTAATTGAAATATTGAAAAAAGCCAAGATTGACACAAGTTCAAGGTTATTTCAACAAAATATTAGAAATCTATTAATCTAGTTACCTTCTCTTTTTGATTTAATTCTTTGTTCTAGGAGTTAGTAGCATAAAATGCAAGTGTGATATTTGTTTCAATACAAACTATGTATGCGAAACCGATGGGTATTGCTTTACGACAACTTATGAAAAGAAACAAGGAGGAATTGACCATCAGTACAGGTATGGTAACTATTTTGTAATCTATTAACTATATAGAAATTTGAATGGATTCTCAACAGTACTGACTTAAGAAAATCATCGATAATATCTATTAAAGTTACAAATATTGAAATCGTTTAAGTTTGTAATTACCTAAATTTGTTAAAGGTATCAATGCAATATTAGGTAACTTCAGAAATGATGTAGTATTGATTTCTTAGAAATATCTATTGTAACCCAGAATAGAGTATTGTGACTAAATTAGTAAATACAGAAATCAAGATCATAAAAACTATACCAATAGATGGATATTTTGCCTTCGTACTACTTATATGTTTTCACGGAACAATAACATTTATTTGAATAATGAAGGCAATTACTTTGTCTAAGTCTATTTAATAATGAAACAAAATGAAAATTTTTGTTTTATTAAAGAGATGTACACTAAATTTCATTACGTGGAGATGTATGTTCCATACTAGAGATTCTTTAGACACCGATAATGTAATTTGTTAAAGTATTTATACTATTTTATTTCAGTTTTAATAAATTGAAATGTAGTAGTTGAAGAGAAGTTTATGTCGGTAGAATTTACTGTAATTTCAACACAAGCAGTTTCCAAAATAAAAATAATTCAAACTATGTTAACCATTTATTAGAAGAAAATCGTTATTTTCATACAAAACTTGATTTCTTTGAATAAAGGCTTACTACTAAACCTTTGGGAAACAGTATAGATCAACAAATATAAATATTCTGCAAATTGGCTTCATGATCAAGTAGAGCTTAACTATTCCCTTAAATTTGTACACTAGTTAAAGACCTGTCTAGTATTTTCAAAAAACCTACACTTGATTTGTCAATTTGAATTCCAGTTTAGTTTAAAATTATAAAAACAAGCTTCTCAACTTGCTTCACCTGTTGTGATGAAATCTTTCAACATAATTTTTATGGAATTTAAGACAATTTTGAAAATTTTGCACATGAAATAAGGATTGATGACAATACAGTCATTTCGTAACTTTGTCCTAATGACTTGGCCAGGATCATCAGGTTGAACAAAAATTAGATAATTAAGGTGTATTGTCACATATACAATATACCAAAAATTAAGTCTCCAGATTAATATCACTTTTGATTCTGTTCTGAGACTAAGAAATAAGATTATAAATTATAGTTAAAAAAATTTAAAAAACACTCTTCAGCAGCAAACTGCACTAAAAAGTAGAAAATACTTATACCTACTTATTGTAAAAAAGCATGCTTGATATTAAATGTTACAATCATTTTATTGGCGGCTACTTATAAAAGTAGAGTTATTATTAATATATAGGTAGTAAAAACCATGTTGTTTTGGAAAAAAATAAATTATTTTTTGTATTTTAGTTCGTTTGTTAGTAAAGCATATTGTTTTAGTTTTTTTAAAGTATAATTTTTTCAATGTTTGTAGTTTTATTATACGTTTATAATTAAATATTCCACTAATTTAGAGTAAGAACTTATTTCACTTTTGGTAATGAAGAGTATTAGTTTTATGTATTGGTAAATATTTAATATATTCAGGTTAACCTGTTGACCTAGTACCTACATATAATAGATGTTGTTATACAGTGATATTTTGAGTTGGACTGATGTAATCTCTTATCTCAAATATATATAAATGTATAGTATAGTTTATTTATGTAAATTTGAGATCCAAATTACGTCAAATAAAAATAGGTAAAACTTGGTTTTAAAACTACAAAAATCACATAAGGTATGTCACAAGACAATACATATTACACTCAAAACAATATACATTCAAAATTAGCATAAAAAATATAGCACAATTAAATTTTTATACAAAATCTAAATTAAATGTGAGAAACTCATCGAATGAGTAGAATGGACGTTGTATTAAAATATTCCTCAGTCTCTTCAGCAGGCTGGACATGGACTGATCTCTCCACTCCAGAGGTAGTTTGTTGTGGAATTTCATGCACCAATAATTTAATCCCAACTGGGTTTTCCTCAGACGATGACGCTGGAGAGCGAAGTCGCTTTTAATTCTTGTATCATAAGTATGTTAGTATATATCATGACGTTCTTATTGAATTTTGTTTATAATATCAAGTTCATAATTTATAATCCACATGCATTTTTCCCGTGCATCTACTCGTACAGTTCAAAGAGTAGTTTAAATTTTTGTCATACAATTATTAATACCACTGTTAATGTCTCTTTTTGTTATGCCGCAGTTTGTTTCCTCGTAGTTGTGATGGAAGTAATATCTAATTTTAATGTGGAGTTCCTGTATAGTACATAACACACCATTCAATCTTAATAAGTTTCTCTTAGGTTTATTGCATTTTTGTAGTTGGATTACCCTTGGTTGGGCCTACTAGCTTATTAGTATTTTAAGATCTTCGCTAGTCTTTCAGATTGATGAATAAATAGTTTTTTCCGCAAACGTCAAAAATGACGACTTTTTTAACCTCAGTTCTCAATGTTGAAGTTTGATTTCACAGACGTCCTTTTGTTTTTACTTTTTTTGTCCGGCCGTGAGCGTACTAAAAAGTACACTTAATGTACTCTCACGGCAATATCAAGAACGTCGGGCGGTGTACAGTTGGGTTCCGAATCCGACATAATGTAATCTGTAAGAAATATTTCATATATTTTAATACGAGTCATTTCTTAACACTCGGGTACTTACCAAAAACGCAGTCCTATAATGCGTAGATAGGTGACTTTAAATGTTTCTGACAATTATTATTTTGTTGAATTGTCAAATTTGTGTTGCCTTGACATCTACAAAACCAGTAAGCAAAGCAATCTAGTTTTATGTTTCTTCACATCTAATCCTTTTTAAAAATATCATCTTAATTCTATCGTTTGAACAACGTTTACGGAAAAAATCGCATGTTTTACTCGGTGAAAAGCACTTTTTCTGGCGCGGCTAGAAAAACATTTAGTCTCGCCACAAAAAGTATCACTTTTACTCCTAATAAAACAATATACTATTTTTAGGTCTCTAAATGATAATGAACATTGGTGTTAAATGAGACGACATTGGAGGCCACCCACCTGTACCGTTTGTTGCGCTCCAAATTTTTTCAGATGATCGCTAAGTAATTGCTATGCGGTTGCGAAAATTTTTCAAACTGGGAGATTAATTATGAACAATATACTCTAAATTCAGCTCTTAAAGGCTTGTCGGAGTGGTTGTGGAGCGAGAAAGCGGTTTTTGAAGGTTTTTGCTCATCCACAGCCCCTCCAAAATGAGTTAGGAGATACACATTTGCATGTGCTAGATTATCGAGTCAGCGTGCTATATACAGAGTGTTCAACCCTGAAGTTAGGACGTCACGCGGGGGAAAAACTTAAATGGAATGAGGGCTCCAGTAGTACCTGGATTGGAAGAAGGGTAACCTTTACTGAATGGCCAGCAAGTTCACCCGATTTGTTACTCCTGGATTTTTTTATGATGCCAACCGAAGATAAAATTTTGCGCCACTCAAACGGAAACATTAGCAGTCTTACATCATAGAATTGTGCGCGTTGATAATACCTGAAATTTTATAAAATTTCCGACAACGCTTTCAACAGAACTTGTATTCTCAAATGGAAGCAGGCAGTGCTCAGTTTGAATATTTATTGAAATTTTGGATTTTTGACGCCCTTCAGAACTATTTGAATAAATATTCAAACTCCTCCTGCTTCCATGCAAGAATTTAGGTTCTGTTTAAAGGGTTTCGGATGTTTTTTTAAATTTCAGAGTGTGGTAAAATTTAATTTTTGGTTGCCTCCATAAAAAAAATCCAGAGGTGACAAATCGGGTGACCTTGATGGGCATTCCATTACCACTCGACCCCTCATTCCATCTAAGTTTTTAAGGGTGGATGTCACTCCCACGTGGGGGTCTAACTTGAGGGTTGACAATATTTACGTGTTTGGCCGTTCTGTTGGGAGACACTGTATTATTAACGACGATAAAATCATATACCTGAATTGTCCCACCAGCACTCTAGCTGTCCAGTTAGCACGTCAAGCCGATAATCTAGCTTTTATAGAACTTTTCCATCTCGAGATCGTTTTCGACTTGTTACGTAATATGTTTTTCGAAAAATCAATAGTATTTATCAAATTCTCGGAGAAAAAGGTTTAATATAAACAATTGAACGATATCGTAAAGAATCTTCAATACTTTCAACATTGTCTATATTTGTGTTGCTCAATATCGTTGTTTCCAAGTCTTGTACGAATAAAAATTGCCTCTTACATAATCCGTTTTATCTCGGCAAGATTGAGACTAGTGGGTCATTTGTTATTCGTGCATGAGAATATAATGTTATGATACATAACGTGCAATTAAACTGATTATTCGATACTGCGATGATTTGACCAGTCGAAATTAACTTTGAAAATGAATATTTTGAATTATAAGAACTTTTGATGAAAATAAAATGACCTATTAATTAGTGTTAATTTTTCGAGAATATGGGAATAATGTTACTACATTTCAACATCTCAATTTGTTGAACAAAACTAAATTTGAATTTACTACGTTTATTATCAATATTTTGAAAAATATAACACTGCGATTGCAATTTCGGTCACTAGTCTCCATCATCGGGCAGATTGAGTTAAGAACTGAATACAGAATTATAGATTTGCGCTTACGGGTGGGAAAGAATTATTGCAGGTACCTAAAGAGACAAGAGGAACATATTTCAAGAAGGGCTAATCGAGGGAATTTCCCAAATTGGTACAATACAATGTTCTTAGAAAAGTCGTTATTGTTTGAATACACTAAATATAGGAGAAGATATCAAGTCAATCTGGTCGTTCAGCAAGATATCTTTTGCATTATGATTGAGTTTAAAAATTTCTAATGATTCTAAGTAAGTAAGTTTGGTTCCTTTCGGTAATTTGTGCAGGATTTGAAAATTATCTATTTGTGGAAATGGGTGGTGTTTTTCACGGCAATGATTTGAAAACGTTGAATCCGTTTTATTTTTCAAAAAAGATTGTTAGTGTTCTTTAAATCTTGTCTTGAACGATCGACCAGTCTGACCTATATATACTCTACATTCAGGACAAATCAACTTATAAACTCCTGAACTTTCAAATTTTGAAGTGATATCTTTGGCATTGAATAAAAATCCTGAGAGTTTTGTCTTAGGTTTGAAAGCAATTTTAATATTACATTTAGGTATGACATTAGCAACTTTTTCTGTTAGAGGACCAACATATGTTAAAGATGTGAATTTTTCCGATTTTTCTACTTTTAATTGAGGATATATGCTGTTGTACGCTACTTTTTAAATATTTTTCAAAATATTTTGTGATTATAAACGTAGTAAATTCAAATTTAGTTTTCTTCATTATGTTAACCCTTTGACTGCCACGTGTGTCGTATCGGCGCACACGGCTTCTGCACTGAACGCCGTGTGCGCGATATTGACGCACACTTATAAGAAGTATTATTCGCTTGCTGTGTCTGAAGCGCGCACAGTTCTCGTATATTTGTATGGGGTAATAGATAGCCCTGGCGTAGAAGAACTTTCACCAGAAATAGCCTACAGAAATAAAGTATATTTTTTGTTTGGTTCAATTTTTTATTTAGAAAAATATCTTACATGCAAAACTTAAAGTTATCAGATATACGTGTGTATATTTAATGTTTTCACCTCTATATATTATACAAAAACAAATATTTATGATATTTTATGTAATTTGTAGAAGCAATCTTTACACATATGTGGTTTCCCGAGACATCCTACACATACATAGCGTACTGTCTTGGCCTTCTTCATGGCATAATTTCTTCCTTGCGCCTCAGAAAATCTATTGTAGCAACTCTTGCAACGGCTTCTAATCACTCTAGAGTTTTTCTCTGAAACTTCTAGCTTGTGAGCGGTCAATGGCTGATGTCCTGCAATATATTCTAGATCAACCGGTTGACCATAATGAAGCAGCTGGGAGCATAATTTCGCCCTGAACTTAACCATAGAAATATTTTTCACATTTACTTTATTATAAAGGAAGAGGGAATTTACGACAGTTGTTCCCAGTAAGGCCTCCACTGCTACCTTTCGGTACCATTTCAATTCCTAACTACTCACAATAATACCGGCACATCTAAATAACCTCAAAACGCGCAGGAAGCTATAATAATTCACGCCACATGAAGATAAATACGCAAAGACTCGTCAATTCGCTAAATAGTGGTGCGGAAACACCCGAACGGTGCAGAAAGCGATGCAAGGTGGCGCACATATGTGTGAGTCAAAATGAAGCACACGGCTCAAACCGATTTTTAGTTGCTCTTGCGCCGTGTCAGACATTTTGTCACGCAAAAAAAAATATGCAGCATCACCAAAAAAATTAATACAAAATTACATTTTCTACCGCAGGTTACCACTAGACACCAATTTGATACAATTGTGACAAAAAAAATTTTTGGCGCAGAGGCAGTTATATCTGAACTGCCTTGGCAGTCAAAGGGTTAAATTATCACGTAGTAACGACGGATTCCATCAATATTTCAATTTGTATGCGACAAATCCGATTTTCCGTCTTTCGAGCTGATTTAATAAAAAAAATTCCGAAATGTATTTCTGATTAAATGAAATACTACTGATAACAATTTTTATCTCACCTATATTTGTTGATAACGCATGACACTCGTTTCGAATTACTATTTTTTCGTCAGATGCTGACTAATCAATGGTAAAATTCTTCGAATACAAATGTTTATATACAAACTGAATTATCTAGGAGCTAATGTAAAATATTTAGGGAATTCAAACCGAACCACAAGCAGGAACATCATTGTTGAACAAGTTCAATAAGGGGCTACTTGTGAGTTCTACGTGATCATTGAGTAAAAGACGTGAGTATTTGAATTTGTTGATGTGTAAAGATTCTAGAAAATTTAATTTTGAGCTCTTAGTCTCTCTATTTAATATTTCAAAGTCTCTGCTAAATGAGTGGTCATGATTAATTAAATGATCAGCATAATGATAGTCTAACTTTTTATTATTAAAACTACGATTATGGTCAGAAATTCTAATTTCTACATTGATATTGCTTCGCGAAAGAAGGAACGAGTTAAGCGCTGTGCTGGGGTTTCAATGTAAGTCAAAACATTAGTTTTCGCAAAATCATAACCACCAATATGGTGTTCCTAACCGTTAATAATAGTGAAACACTGAAAATTCTCAAGCACAAAATATCAGAATATGTCTATAAAGTCAATTGCGGTACTTTTATATTTGTAGAACTTCTAGAAATTTTCTAATTGGAATTTTGTAAATGAACGTAGATTTGATAATAAAAAGACTCTTTATGGAAATCGTTTAATTAATGGAAACCAGGTCGGACTTTGAATTATTAAATTACGAGAATATAGATTCAAGATTTATTTTTCTAGGATGTTTACAAATCTATAAATTTAAATACTCTGGACCGCTCATCAAAGGCCAATTCACAAATAGTCCCTTATTAAACTTGTTCAACGATGCAGTTCCTGGTAATGGTTCGGTTTGAATTCCCTAAATATTTTACATTAGCTCCTAGATAATTGAGATTATAAAATATTTAAGGAATTAAAACCGAACCACTACCAAGAACTGCATTGTCGAACAAGTTTAATAAGGGACTATTTGTGAGTTCTACCTGGTCATTGATGAGAAGTCCTGAGGATTTAAATTTATTGATTTGTAAAGATCCTAGAAAATTAAATTTTTAACCCATATTCTCGCAATTTAATAATTAAAAGTCCGAACCTAATGAGTGATTTCCATTGATTCAATGATTTGCATAATGAAACTCTTAATTATCAAAACTACGATTGTGTTCAAAAATTCTAATTTGAAATTTCTACATTGATATTTTTTCGCAAAACAATATCAATATAGCGGCCTAAGCATTAATAATCTTGGAAAAAATCCATAAGAACAAAATGTCAGAGTATGTAGTTATATAAAGTCAATTGCGGTAATTTTGAAAAATGTTCTAATTAGAATTTGGGAACATGAAAGTAGTTTTGATAATAAAAAGGTATAAATCTTTATGCAAATCATTTTATTAGTAAGAACCAGTCATTCAGCTCTAACTTTGAAATAACAAATGAAAAATGAACCGTATTCTTGGTCTAACTAAAATAAAAACATCCAACATTTGTATAATGCCATATAGTGCCATCTCACAAAATTTTAAGGTAACAGTTGAATGTCATCCGTCGGCAACAATATAAGTATCACAAAAATTTACGAGATGGCGTTATCTGAAATTGTCAGCATAAGAGCGGATAGGAGGCTATCATAAATAGTTTTTTACAAAAAAAAAAACAACTAAATAGGTAATCTTATCAAATCCCAATGTATAATATAAGATATAAGTTGAAACTGTTATCAATATTTTTAAACTTTGAATATTAATTTTCGACAAATATTAAATTTTTGTTGATTGTTGAATGAATCCATTCAAATTTTAACTTTGTTTTGTGTTTTTCAAGTATCGCTATTCGATTGCATTGAATAGAAATTGTTTGTACTTACTTCGAATAATTTGTACCATCCTGCGAAATTCATCTCGACCTTTATATGAATTAATATATTAGAAGGTGCAACAAAAAGGGCCAACTATGGCGAACAAAAACAATAAGAGAACAAACGAGAAAAAAAAATATTACCTCAATTCGGAATTTTTATTTATACTCGAAAGTTTTCGAATACATCGATTAATGGATTTTTCACTAAGTGAAGGTTTCAAGATACGTCACCCTTCGTTTGAGGATTCTTACATGCAATAATATTTGATGCTTTCCGCTGACACCATGTCTTCTTTTAATACAATTTACAAGCTAAGCTACGAAAAGAGAAAATGAAGAAGTTTGCTGGAGTTCATAAAAAATTGTGATCAATGTCTAAGAAGTCCAAAATTTTCACACAAAAAAACGTTAAAGAGAAATTTCAATGCTCACAGAATGTTGAAAAATTGTTTCCATTGTTACAATAAAAATCAATACATTCAATGTCATTGCTAAAGATATTAAACTTTGAATTGAAATAATTTCACATAAGTACAAGGTGACATCGATTTACATTGATTTTTTCTATTTGCAAGCCCTTTTAGATCTTGTTAGCAACTTTGGAACTCTCTTTAGACATGAATATTTCGAATTTTGTATTTTTAAATTTAAAACTGTTCATTAAAATCGAAAATTAATCTCAACATTTTCTCAACCTGCGAGTCCAGTTGTTCCTGGTAAATATAGAGCCTGTACTAGAAACATCTCCTTACATTTCAAAAACCTGTGGAGTAAATTTCTACATTCCACAAATGTCTCAAAACTACAACATTTTCGGGTTGACTGGCAAAAACCACTTATTTAAAATTACTACTGTGATAACCTTAGTGGTCACACCAGAATTTTGTAGAGATAATCACGTGTATCGTTGCATTCGCTCACCTCATTGGTTACCTCGATATTCACTACGATGGTAATCTTTGTAATACCATAACAGTTGCCATTGAGGTCATCACAGTGGTGACACCAGGAGTTTTTCAGAGGCAACCTTGTGTATCACTGCATTCGCTCACCTTATTGGATATCTCTAGATTTGCTACGATGGTAATTTTGGTAATTATCACAACTGTTAGCACGGAGGTTATCACAGTAGTAACACCAGAAGATTTTCAGAGATAACTTCGTGTATTACTTCATGTGATAACTGTAGTGGTAACTACCGAGCTCATCATCGTGGTAAACCTCCAGGTAAGCGAAAGTAATAAATACACAAGGTTACCTCTGGAAAACTTCTTGTTTTACCACTGTGATAACCTCCGTGGTAAATGTTCTGCTAACTACCAAGGTTCATATCGTCGTTAACCTCAAGGTAACGATAACCCTCAAGATGACAATCTTGCCGAACTAAGAGGTAATTAAGGTTACTTTTTCAAAGCTTCTGGTGCTACATCTATGATAACCTGCGTGTTGCTAACCGCAAAGGTTAATATCGTGATAAACCTCGAGGTAAACAAAACGATAACTAGTGCAGTCATTGAAGCGTAAAATAGGTTTTTACCTCCGAAATTTTTTACTATGAACCGATTTACATGAAATGTTGGAATTAGGCTTATCTTCCCACGATTTTCAACGGTTTTTTGCAAATATCTTCAAAACTATGCATTTTAACGATAATACTATAATGAACAAAATTGTAGCAGTTAAAAAAATGATGATATTGAAGATCAAAGCCGTTTTTCATTTTGTCTGAAATTTAATCGATTTATTCAATGCCATCTAGCGGAGAGCGAATAAATTTTATGCATGCTAATGAAAAAGGATTTTATAGTGCTTGAAATAAGCTTCAAAATGAGCACTGTTAAAAGTATTTTGCACGTAAAATGAGTGAGCTGTAATGAAAAAAAGAAGAACATCTAATGGTTTTTTTTAAATCAATGGGTTTCATAAGTGCCATTTCCACCAAAATTGAAATTAATCGTATTCCGTCGAGAATTAACTTTAGTATAAAAAGTTTGATCGATTATAGCAATTTGGCTGCTTTGGAACACATTTTCCGGAAAAATCACGATTTTAAGAGAAAAAAAATTTTTCGAATTTTTAAAAAACCATCTTCTTTTCATAATATCTCAAAAATGATGAAAGATACGTAAAAAAGTGTAATACTAAAAAATGTAGGATTTTTTTTGACAAAAATGTTGTTTTTTTTCCCTGTCAAACGAAAATTGACAGAGATATGATTGTTTAAAGAGCGCGCGATAGCGCAATCACAGTCTCTCGAGCCCTTTGACCCTTCACCGTTCCGAAATAAAAGGTTTTTCACTACATATTGTAATGAAAAAAGTTGTAGCTCATTTAATTACCTTTAAAATGAGGTTTTATAAGTTGTGATAGCTTCCAAATAGAAGGAGTTATGGCCCAAAAACTAATCGTATTTTTTTCTACTTAGTAAACTAAACATTAGTAAACTGAAAATTCCGAATTTTCAATTGCTAATAACTTGAAAAGTATTGGGTTTCTGAAAAAACTTTATGAAACATTTTTTGCTTAAAATTAGGTCTTCTATCGATATCCGAGGTTATTTTGAAAAAAAAATTACACCACCGAAAAGGAGTAGTAACCACCCCCAGGCTGAAAACTGAGTTCCGGTCAGTATCACTTTTGAAGTTAAGGGTAAGATAAGCCTAATTCCAAAATTTCATGTAAATCGGTTCATAGTAAAAAATTTCTGAGCTACAAAGCTTCAATGACTGCACTAAACCTTGGAAATGACAATCTTGCCGAACTAAGAGAAAATTAATATCTAAGGAATTACTGTGAATTCATTGAAAACTTTCAATCTCCCAATACTGATTGACTTCTGTAATTGGTGCTGTGGGTTTTTAAGTACATATCTCAAACACATCAAAGTGCGAGCCATTTTGAATCGTAATCTAAAAAAGGGGATTGTCTGCGTGTTTTGAAATTGCGAAAGAGTGACAATGTGGGAAAAGCAAACCGAGTTTTATTGTTGACTAGTGCAATGTAAAAGTCTCAAACGAAGGGTATCATTTATCGTAAATCTATCTGAATTGTGGTAGATGAAGATAAAATGCAATAACTTTAACTTCCACTGAAATGCACAGATGCCTTAACCGAAGCCAATTTTTTCCACCCGAGCATCCTAGAGCGTGTCATGGCAAGTCGGGCGTTTTATGTTGCGCCCAGGACTTTTGCAATAGCAACGTTTCGTTGCTTCCCGTTAAAGAGGTTCTCGATAGACGTGGTGCAGGTAACTGAGTGTTCCTTTTTGGCCCTTTCCGATTTTTGTTTTTTTTTGTTCTTTCATTATAACAAAACATATCTAACTTTAACGATTTGTGAGTTTTTTTTTCCTCACTAACAGCTATCGATTATTAGACGATGGAAGGGCTCGGAAATTTAGTAAAATGAGAGGCAGTAATAGTTTTAATTATAAATCGGAAAACTTGGACGAAGTTTCAAATGTACTTACGAAAATTTCATTCTGTTTTGTCCGAAATTATTGGTGGCAAAAATGTACACACGAAGGAACTTTTTGTATTGAAGGTTTGAAATGAACATATTAAACTTTTATTTTATATGTATCAAATTAATAAGGAATAAAGTTACAATTGTATTTAGAAAAAAAAATTTTTGTTCATTCAAATTGGAGTTAGAAGTTAGAAGTTCGAAAAGTACAGAGAACTTTTTGTATTTCATTTGGAAATGTCTGTATACATATATGTGGTTTGAAATAAACGTACGAAAACATTCATTCTGTTCGAAAGATATTTTGCTGTTTGTCACTTAATTGCTGACGAACAACCTGTTAAATGTACATAGGAATCACCAAACTATCGCTGAGTAGAAATTGATATGAACACAGTAAAACAATTTTTATGTTATCAGAAAATAACAACCAATTGAGTCCCGGAAATATTGCTATTGTCACAAAATTATCTTATAACAAAGTTTTTTCTTTACGTACGAAAATATGAATCTATGTTTATTTCAAAACCGTCTATAACAAAAGTTGTTTCAAATTAATACGTTAACATATGTTCACGTGTTTCACAAAATGAAATACGAGCGGGAATTGTAGGAATACGCGCGAAAAAGGTGTTCCGATGTATCGAAATTATTATCGAGGAACAAAATTTAAATTTTGTGAACGAAAAATTTGGTCTGATGTCTGAAAAATGTAGGTGCCTGGAGAAGGAAATCTCCGTTCCCCATAACAAACCCATGTTCTGCAACATGAAGCAAAATATTCTCGATAACAAGTTCGTCATGGAGTGCTGCAATTCGGAGGATTTCTGCAATACCCACCTCTCTCCCGTGCTCAGGCACAGACCAGGTAATTTTGACAGATTAGCACTCGCCTAAGAGCCGCCTTTCATCTACTCTTAACTATCTTAGCTATATCCTCCTTCTATCCGATCGCACTGTATATAATTCTAATGATCGGTTCTTTAACTCTTCTTGTCTGTAATTTTGCAGCACGGTAGTGAGCTAGCATCTACTATTCAAATACATCGACTCACACATTTGAGACACCTGATTTAGTAACGTATACTGGCTGGAACGAAGTCTACGCTTTTGAATGGAAATTCATGTTTTTTGTTAGATAGGTTATCCAAAGGAAAAGAAGGAATTTTGATATCTCAAACCATTTGGCTGCTACACGGCGTTTTTGCAATTTATCCTATTTCTTCGATGTTCTAGAACATATTTTGGAAAGCTACCACCATGAATGGCAAATGTGTCGCTGTCGATGGCGTGAGCTCGGACCTGCTTACTACTCTAAACGCCGGGTTGCTTAAAGAGTCTGTCTCGTCACCAACGATTTTTCATATATATTATACATATCAATGATCTCTTGAGCAACGATGTCGATAGTATTCTTATAGCATCACCACCAACAGGATGAGTGTCAATTCATCTACATTTAGCCATCAACGTGTTGCGCAAGCTGAGTCCATCAATAGCGATCTTGAGATCATTTTTAACTGTTGATCTGATCATTTAGTTGCTTTTAATGCCACTAAGACATAAGCCAACAGGTTTTCAAGAAGAACTTTCCTCATAGATCCTCAATTAGTATCAGTAAACCAAGTTATTAAGTCAAGCAACGAATTTCATCTTTTGAAAATCAGCATTAGTTCAAATTTAATCTGGCTCGAACACGTCTCCACCAGATAATAAACACTAATTTTTTTTTGCACATCCCAATATCTGAACGGAAACGCAAACCTATTTTTGGTTTGCGATTTAAATCCAGCAAAAACAGCTATTTCTCCGAAATCATATCAGGGCGCTTTATAAGCTTTCTCTTTCCCTGACAACGTGATCGACGAGTGTCGTAGGAATCCTGCTCTAAAATGAATTCCTACCTCGAATAGAACCAATCATAGAACCCTAACTCACGTGACACGCGTCGACCTCGTAGTCAACATTGTAGCTTTGTTGGTATACACAAGCTGATTCACAGAAAATCTTAGTAATACAGTAAAAATTTAGCGACAAACTCACTCTACACCACAAGCTAATATGAGAAACATTTTTCTCATATTAATTGACGTGGAAGGCAAGACGACTCTACTTGATACTTTATTCAAAAACGCACCTTAGCGGCCAACTGGTTTGAAATGGCAAAAGTTATTGTCACCTTTGGTAAAATTTTCAGCCGGGTTCAGATCAGTGACAGGAATATGGGTTTCCATTCGTAAACGTCCACGTTGGCCCACCTTCTATAGTGCTAGGTAATGATCATGATCCGTTTTTCAACTGAAATCATCGTTTTCGTTTTATATCCGTCTTCCTCGGACATACTGTGTTCTCTGTTTTGCACGAAAACGACGGATATAAAATAGACATTTGTTGTACTTCCGTAATTTCGAAAAGAATGATTTTTCAACATCATCCTGTAAATGATTGCGTATTTTGGTGAAACAGTAAATTCCTTCATTAAACTTTCTGTTTCGTTATGTTTGCAAAGTTTGAGCTAGTTATGTGATCCTGTTCCTCACTAAGTCACTAGTAAGGTGTTATTTCTGAATTTTGAAGCATTTGTATTATTTATTTACGAGTATGGAACACATAAGTTTTCAATTCGCGACAAAATAATTTTATGTAATTCAAAAAATTATTGATTGTTTTTAGAATATTATCCGCATTTATTTTTCTTACTTTCGTAAGTTTTGACCCCACAGAGTCTTTTGAATTCTGTGCGAAGTGGGCTTGTATGTATAATTTAATAGTTTGTGTGGAGAGAATTAAATTTTTGGGGGTTTTGAATCAACAGCACTAGCCCAACTTTGTTCCGTATCGAAAAATTCAAAATGACATTTAAGTTAAAGAAATTCACCAAAGTATGAGTTCTATTATAATGTAATAAAGAAATTTGAGATGCCTTGAATATTCAGAAAATGCCATAACGATAGCAAATTAATTAAAATTTCGAAAATCGGTGATTTTATTGTCAAATTATAATTTATTTTTTGGGAGGTGATCCAATATCACCCTCAAGGTTTTATAATTAAGTTCTAATAAATGTTAGGTTTAAATTTTCTATTTATTGGATCAGATTGACGAAACGCTAATCAAGAAAGAGTAGTAGTACAAAACTGAGTTTTTTTCACTTTATCCGATGATTACAATCTTAGTATAGATTTAATGTTTCTCTACTAGAAGTATTTTATCCTGAAACTGAAAACTACGAAATTTAAGAAAATTAGTTTGAAACATGTCTGAAGAATAATCAAATATAGATGGTTGCAATTGCTTTCGATTGTTTTAATGGCATTTTCTGGTTGGCTAGGAATGTATGGACGACTGAATTAAGCAAAAACAAAATTTTCAACATCATTACACCGGTGACAGACTTCCAACACAAGTAGAAGCTTGTAATAATCGCCTTTCTCAGCATGTTACTTATAATGTAAATAGAAATTTATGTTGTTTTATACTAACAGTGTGCAAATCTTTTCTCAAGTTTATTTTTCAGAACATGGATCGATAAATTGCGTACAGGATGGCGCGGCACTTTATACGCAAGCTTCAAAAGCACGCAAAGTGGGTTGAAAATAAAACAGTATGACGTCATTCGATTTTGTCGTAAGATAAATATGAACCTAAAATTTACGATATCAACATGAGTTATATCGTTGTGGATCGATTAAAAGATACCTTGAGTTCAGGTGGTACTTTATCAGGGATTAATAAAGATAACTGTTTAGGTATTATTTCATTTGTCGATAAAATGTTATTTGATAGAAGCGCGTTCATGATATAATTAGGGAATTTTTAGTAAAATGGCATTAAATATCTTCTATGGAATATAATTGTAAAATTAATTTCTTAAAAAATCTGGGATCAGAAGCAATTATTAATATTATTGCGAGGATGCTGCTTCTGTAACCGCCGCACCAGCTACCTGGTTACGCGTTCTACAAAATTTATTTTTACAGAAATTACACAGCTGATTTTCATAATAGTTTCACAGAAAAATCTTTACAAAGAAAAAAAAAACATTAGAGTTGCCATGTTTGTCGTTCTATTTTTATTTTTTTATGATGCATTAAAAAATACATACAACTCTAAATGTTCACCCTTCTATCAACAACCCATTTTTTAATAGCCATTTTAATAATATAAACATCATTTGCCGGGACAGATAGATTGATAGATAGATGTATAGATAGTTAGATAGATAGAGATACCTCGGCAGATAGATGAATAGATAGAAAGATAGATAGATAAAAATAATAATTTATATGGCAGAACAACGTTTGCCGGGTCAGATAGGTTGATAGATAAATATGTAGATAGGTAGATAGATAGATAGACAGATAGAACGATAGATAACTATCTAGATAGATAAAAATAATTTATATGGCAGAACAACGTTTGCTGGGTCAGCTAGTATGTCTAAGAGCCAGCGTTCCGCAGACTTACGGTATGGTAGCAAAGTACTAATTAATGCTAGGTATACTATTTCACCTGCTGTAGGTTAAGTGGGGATTCACTATTTCCATCAAGGGTTCCATTGGTCGTGCCCAGAAGTCGAAAAACATCAAAATTGACTCTGAAACGTGATCGCAGATTGTCTGCCGTTTTAATATCTTAAAATTTATAATTTTTTTTATGTAAATATTTAATGGCAGGCACTTCTTCCGGTTCCTACTATTAGCACGACTGAGAAAGTATTATGTGTCTTCCTGGATGTCTGAACCGACCTATCTGTCTAGTTTTTTGAATATGCGTATGTAATAATAATATAAATGACATACATCATTTTTAACTTTGCTGAAATAGCGCAAAGTTGTATAAAATTCTCGCAGCTTTGAAATTCTATAAATTATACAAGGAACCGGAAGAAGTGTCTTCCATTAAATTTTTACATGAAAAAAATTATATATTTTAAGATATTAAAACGTCAGACAATCTGCGATCACGGTTTCAGAGTCAATTTTGATGTTGCATGCCCAAAGGAACCCTCGATGAGAATAGTGAATCTCCACTCAACGAACGGCGGGTGAAAGAGTATACCTAGCATTAATAAGGACTTTGCTACTATACCGTAAGTCTACGGAATGCTGGCTCTCAGTCTATATATATATATATATATATATATATATATATATATATATATATAATATATATATATATATATATATTTATTTATATTTATATATATTTATATATATATATATATATATATATATATATATATATATATATAAGATCATCATAGCTATATACAAACATTGTTATTCTCTGTATTTTATGGTTGCATCTTATTTCTTGGTGTATGGGATTTTCTTGAGAATAAATTCGTGAATAAGATAGAGTATAAGAGAGAGAAGCTCGCGCTATTGAATTTATTTTGAAGAATATTTGACTTATTCTTGATCTTTTCTAATTTGACAAAGTTCATAATTTATATTAGAAATATAAATATTATTTGTATTACCTATGTCAAATGATGAATTTTAAAGAATTATATTTGATTGACATTCAGTATTTAATAGTTCTAAAAATTGAATCAACTAATTTTGTCAGTGAAAATAACAAAATGTCATGATTACGGTCATAGCACGCTAAGAATGCACTCGTCCGATAACAAGTCAAGCAGCATCGGGTGCGGTTGGTACTTAGAATGTGACCGTTCGGGAATACCACATGTCTTAAGCTTTTTTCTTGAAGAATGCCTTTAGAGATAAAAATTCTTATTGGTATTTAGAATGGAATGGTTTATTAATACCATAGTCTAACTTCTTCATGAAAATCAATGTTATTACCGAGGTTACAAATTATTCCTGTAAAATGAATATTTTTTTTCTTATATCGCTTATGATGTCTATAAAGTCCAAAATTAGTACAGTTATTTTTCTTGATTTCCGATATATTTATATTTAGCTTAACTACCTTTCTGTTAAAGTTTAATACCATTTCCGATAGCGGTCTTCAAGGGTACTACTTTTTCGAAAAGGTTTCGTTTTTTTCAACCCAATTTGTGTTTTCCGAAGTTTGGTTACAAAGTATTGCGACATACTGAAATTACCCGGCTATAGAATTAACAGTAAATTTTTTTCTAGATGTATGGATTTGAAAAATATACCCCTTATCGCCACGCTGTATTCTGGTGCTAGTACAGATTACTGTAATGAAACCGTGGTCGATTTCGACCATCCGAAGTATACAAAAAGGGTATCCGCATGTTGCAATAACGCAGATTTCTGCAACAATGTCAAGTTTGACTTACCCACTTACAGGCCGATGTCAGGTTAGAAAAAGTTGGGATGTTTCCTCTCAGGGCGCTTTGATTTGTTACGTCAAATTTGTGGTCGAGCCAAATTGACCTGGTCTACGTCATTTTGCACCGTTCATCGTGAATGTTTTTAATGTCATCTTGGGGTTATTCATGCTGAACTGATTTTCGGAGATTGCTTTTGGTAATCGATACAATTTTGTCGATAAAAATGTTCCACATCATGTATTACAAACTAAGCCGCATAAATTTCATTCAATCAAGTATTTATATGAAATAATTCAAATGATAGGATACAAGAAGAAACATGATTAAATTCAAATGTTATATCTTTATTGTATGATAGAGGCTGTCTAATTATTTTGTTGAAATGTTAAGACGATATTTATTGTGTCCTTTCCTAAGTATCAAAATAAATGCCATACATTTTTTGTATTATCAGTATTTATAATAAGTTCACTTTTTTGAAATAAAATCGGTTTCAAGACGGTTCCATAAACCAAAATGTCAACTTACATAACTATGTTACATGTATTACTCCAATATTCTCTCCCTTCGCATTTGGCATATGAAATATATTTTCTCAATTTAGATTCCAAAAGTATTATCCCATGGGGATTAATTAAAACACATTTTAATACGTTTGGGAAGTTCATTTGCATGTAATATTGTGTATCAAGTACTCAAGCGTTCACGTATGTTAATGCCTTTATTTAGAAAACCCAATAAACAAAAATGTATAGAACTAGATTAGTTGATAATTTGATAATCCCATTTGTAATGTCTCAGCATTAGTTTTTATTTTTCTATAATTAAATTATTTTAGTTTTTACTTCCAAGTTTATTGAGATATTTTAACGAAATTCGGTACAGGTTCTTAACTGATTGAGCGTTAAAAAAGAATTTTGGTATTGTTGCTGTTGATATAGTAGTAGGGAGTCAGGGATACAGAAAGGGCGGAGTTGAAAGGATATATATATATATATATATATATATATATATATACATATATATATATATATATATATATATATATATATGCCATATGATCATGCCCAATGCATGCTACTTAACAAGTATCTATCAATTATTTGGTACCAAATACTAAACTCCTAAAATTATATGTTTTTATACCTTCAAAACCTTCCCTCATATATTGAATTCAAAAGGCCTTAAGAAGTACTAACTTAGAAGTGGAACACACCAGTAGTAAAAAGTATGTTGTAGACCAGGATTGTGTTCGGTTGTGAAATTGTCTGCAATCGTAAGTTGTTCACATGACATTGCTGGTCCATACCTAATATATTCTCCAATTTAACATTCCATATGGTTATGCATTTTCAAATTTCAAACATGCTAGAAGCTCGATTTATACAAGGGGGTTTCAGTTATCCATCCATACTTCTTCAAAAAATCTGCTTGCTTTAATATGCATGTTCTCATTGTTCCTGCTTGTACATGCGAATAATTAAAACTGTTAGTATTTTTTTTTCTGAAATAAGGTAAGTGAAATGCACTGAATTAAACTAAGATATTTTAACATTAATGAAATATGCTTCAAAATTAAGGAACAACTGAGGCTTCTCAAACAAAGGTAATATTACTTTATATTGCATTATCGGTTATAGAAAGTAAGCAACTTATTCTTCTGTCTTTTCGGTTTGTATCATTAGGCAACCATACAATTACTAATATAAATTTCCGAAAAATTGTCTTGATTTTATTTTCATTTCACTTTCAATACACTGCAATCAAATTCCACTTAGTACATATCAGGCAACATTATTAAGTTCTATTGCAAGAGAAAAAAGTTATATTTTATTGTAAAACAACTTTCAAAGATAGAAAACGCTGTCAGGCAGTCCTTTACTATATAGTCATATCAAATTAACTGAATATTTTGGTCCTTTATTTGTACTATTCCATAGGAGGATAGACCCGATTCATACAGTTGAAATAGACACACTTGTTTGAAGTGTGTTTTTATTCTCAATAATCTATAACTGATCGATGACATATAAATTGGATTATTAATGACTCCAGAACTTTAAAGTATTTGTTACCTATAATATCATTTGACTAGTCATTAAATTGGGTAGCTCTATCTCTTGTAGCAGTATATCTGAAGATATTAGGTCACAGTTAAATTGAGGTTGTCTGAGTTATCAGTATCCCATTGGAAATAGTTTTTCTTTAGTTAAATTAGAATATATTTGATAACACCTCTTTATAGCACCTATAGATTTCCCATTCTAGAAGGATAACATACTATCAGTACTATTGTATCATATAGACCAAAAATGGGATACACCAGCATAAATATTTGTTATATAATTCTAGTTCAAACTCTCCATTTCTAACCTGCAAAAATATAAGACTAATAGGTCACGTATCCATATTTTTCCAAAATGTGCAACCTAATTTTTATGTCTTTGCTTGAGTTCAATCACTGATGAAGGATTCAAAATTTAAGTTATTGATTTGGGAAAACATCCTGAAACTTTGAAGCATAGAAAAATATGGTTGTCTATTCAAAAAATAATTATAGTATATTCATAATGAAATTATTAATGTATACAATTGTTTCATTTTGAAAACTCAATGATTCAAAATTAATCAGTTTTACATGCTCGTTAGTTTTTGTCCAATTAAATTGGTAGGAAAAATACTGCTTTCTTGCCTCAGTTGTTCTTCTGCAAAATTTATTAGATAGACGGAGGTTTGATATGTATTTTTTTAAAACAGAGCCCCCGTTTTGGAACCTCTCAGCTTTGGAAATAATGGTGATCATTGTGGCCCCCACTGCGTTGATCTGCTCTGCTATCATCGTGTATTATTTCTGTCGCACTTCAAAACAGAGTAGGGGTGGGTTACATCATCACCTGCAGCACGTCGATGACAGCATTGAGGCCCCGGACCATCCCATTTTGAGGGGAGTCAGCCTCAAGCACATGATCGACATGACAACCAGTGGTAGTGGATCAGGTTAGTTGCCATCTCATTTTGACATCGTTGTGCTTGACTACCATCGAATATTAGAAGATGATGTAGTTTCCAAACCTCATGGCTGGCTCCATGCGCGAATGCGTGACTAAATAATACTGAAGTTAACAAGACCTGAAAACATCCTATCGTCAAAATCAAATTTTTCTATGAACTTCATATTTGGGTTGATAAGGTCGATACTTCATGTAAATTAATAAACATATAAAAAAATAGTTACTAAAAACAATTTAAACGTTTATTAGATAAAATACGGAAGAAGCACGTTTCGGTTAAACTTCACCTTCTTCAGAGTGCAAAATGATTACATTTCTCCGTTATATACAATACCAACAAGAAGTAAATAACAAATTGTGAAAAAAGCTGAATACAAAGATGGTTGCAATTAATCAGTAAGAGAAGAAAACCCCCATTCTTAACTGCAAGTCAGGTAGTTCTTTAATTTTGAAAAAATTAAAAAGGAGCTTGTAGTATGATCAATTTGACTATTTTATAGGAGACCGAATATTTCTTATCATTAATCTGTAATAATTCTAGGAAATTTAGTTTAATTCCCTTATTTTCAGCCTTTAATATTTCAAAGTCAATATTGAATGTGTAACTTTCTTGGATTAAGTGGTTTGCATAATATGAATCCGACTTTCGATTAACAAAGCTACTTTTGTGCTTTGAAATTTTGGTCTGAAAGCTTCTGAAAGTTCTACTAATGTAAAACGTATCACAATCAACACAATTAATTTTATACACTGCTGATTTATTGTTTGTGATATATTATTTTTCATATTATTTCGTAAGTTATTGCCGGAACGGTAACCAATGTTGATGTTCTGCTTAGATAAAAGTGATTTGATTTTTTACTTGAATTTCCGATGTAAGTTAGGATGTAATGCTACAGTTCCACCGGAGGAACATTTTGTTGCTGAATGTTTCTCCTTGTTTTCGTGCCCTACGTTGGGCGCCAATTATGTAACCACTCTCCCTTTTATGATATATGCCTGAGCTAGCTAGGAGATTGGTAATACATATATAGGTTCTAGTTCTAGTTAGTTTTCAGAAATAACAACAAGATAAAATGAAGGTATTTACTACTTTCTTATTACAATGAGACTTATCTGTTTTTATTTATTTCATTTTCTATCGACGTTCTATATTCTATTCTATGTAGATTGTACTCCTTTGATTACCTAATCTTCGTCCCTAGTTTCTTGGTGGTTCTAGTAGCGGTTGTATCGTAGCTTCAGTAGAATATGGTTCCAGTCAAGGTGGTTTTTAGTTCCAATTGAAAAGCTTTCTAGCTCCAGCCAAGGTTATCTTTTAAACTCCAGCCAAGGTTATCTTTTAAACTCCAGCCAAGGTTATCTTTTAAACTCCAGCCAAGGTGACTAAAATAATTCGGGGCAAATCAACATACAATCTCAAACTTAAAATCTTCCACGAGTCTCTGTAGGGTATCGATGGCCAATTCAAATTAACATTTAGATTTATCTCAAGCAAAGATGCTAAGAAAGACAGTATATGTTCCAACATTAAACTGAACATAAGATATGACCACGTGAAATTTGCCATCGTTAGACTACAAAAATATTGTGTCAAATTGAGAGAGTGAAATAAGCAAATAAATTAAAAATATTTTAAATTAAGAAATGTAAGATGATTATTTCAATATTGAAAGATAAATGATTTAATATAGATAAATAAAAAAAATGAAATGGCGGAAAATGAAACAAGAAATCAATTCAGATTTTCAAGGTAATGCATTTATACGAAATAATTAGATTTCCTCTCATAACTTACCGTCTATCAGACGCCACAGATACTTAATAAATTTTAATAAACTTTAATAAAATATTCGTTTAATAGATATGAATATAATTTTAATATCTAACGATGTGGTATCTTCAACCGATGCTTGGGAAAAGAGAGATGCTATACGTGCACGTGCAAATAAGACGCTATCTAGATATTCTCGTCATACGCAAGTCATTCCAAACTGCGCGATTCTATTATTCATAGATGAAACAAAATTGAGGCATCATCTGACAGCGCGAATCACGGTACCTCGATGCAGAATTCAGTGGCGGCGGTTAAGCGGGGAATTGACACGTTACAATATTTATTCGTTTTCGTACTTCACTGCACACTGAAAATTTGCAACACGAATGTTTACTAGTTGCGTTCTCGATTCGTTTCCACTACGATAGAAACACGAATTTCTTTACACATGTTTCTTATTTTCGTTTGAAGTTTACAGCTCAAAATGGAAACCGGCGACAAGTAGGAACAGTCAACATTTGAACATTTTTGGAAACACGCAACAGCAACAAAAATGTTCCACAATGTTCTTCCGGTGAAACTGTAGCTCTATATTTAATATTAACTCTAGTAATTAGGTACACCTGGCTAATCACATTTTTGAAATACTTTTCATCCATCATATAGTTTATTATTCTTAATCAAAAGTTGGATTCATATTATGCAAACCATTTAATTCAAGAAAATCACACATTCAATTTTGACTTCAAAATATTACATGCTGAAAGTAAGGGAATTAAATGAAATTTCCTAGAATTATTACAGATTAGTGAATACGAATATTCAGGTCTCCTATTAAATAGCCAAATTGATCATACTACGAGCCCCCTTCTTTTAAAAACTACGGACTACCCGACTAGCAGTTTAGAATGGGGTTTTTCTTGTCTTACTAATTATTTGTAACCATCTTCGTATTTACCCTTTCTACAAAATTTGTTATTTATTTATTTCTTGTATTGGATATATCGGAGAAATTAAAATTATTTTGCACTCAGCATCTGAAGAAGGTGATGTTCCACCGAAACGTGCGTCATGTGTATTTTATCTAATAAACGTGTAAATGGTTTTAATTCACCATTGTTTCAAGAAATTTCATATTTATTCACTAGGTACTCTCATTGTTATCGAAATTCGCGTATAGAGTTTAGATTCGATATTCTAGTCCTTGCCTAGTTGAAAGTTTATCTAGATATTGGATATTTTTAATCGGAATAGTGGATGTGTCATCTGTTTTGTTTAACTGCGCATTAAAGGCCAGAGGCCATGAGATTTTGAAACAACTCCACCTTCTTCTTATACAAAGACATAAGCTGAGTGTGATCGTGCTGACAAAACGCTATAATAAAAATTTTGGGTAGATTGAACATAATTTAAGTTGAGGTTCTTACGAGCAAACAGCGTCTTTATAACAATAGTTTCCTGATAATTTTTCTACAAGTTTTTAGAGATTGAATATTTTTCCAGGATATTTATCAATATTGAGCATCCTCGTCGAAAGTTTTATTATGCACATATTCTATTGATAGTTTAGACCCTTCTCATCATTATAATTTGGAAATTCAGCAATGTGTTTAGTTGCATTCGTGACTAGATAGTCACAATAATAGTTAAAATGAAGAAAAAAACAATTTTGAATAAAATACTTATGTTTCCTTTATTATACTTTCGAGTTAGTGGTGATCATGAATTTCATCCTCAGTATGTTTCTTTATAATGCAATTATGATTCAAATTTTTTTTAACTTTCCGCACGTTATTCATAGGGTTATTGTAGTTAATTCAAATAGTATAAGAATAGACTGAATAGAGATACTAAAAATTGAACAAATATATATATATATATATATATATATATATATATATATATATATATATATATATATATATATATATATATATATATATATAAAAATATATATATATATATATATATATTTATAGGTTGTTCACGATTCCATTATCGGAAACAAATTTTCAAACTGAAGTTAATACAATTAAATTATTAGCCATCAATAACGGTTACAATGAAAGTCTTATCGACAAGCTCATTGGGAAAAAACGAATAAAGTATCTGTTGCATTCAATATACCCCACGCAAACTATTAATGAAGAACAAAAATACTTCCCAATAAATTATGTGCCTAATTTGAGTAGCAAAATTTGTTACAGACTATCGAAAAATAACGTTAAAACAATTTGTACAAATAAAAGAAACTTGAAGTAATTCTTGGTCAATAATAAAGAAAAATCTATCATCGGAGAAAACAGTGGTATTTACAAAATATTTTGCGACGAATGTCCTGCTTTCTATATTGGACAGACAGGAAGAAATATAAATATTCGTGTTGAAGAACATAAAAAGTCAATTTTACAAAACAAAAATACCACTGGCTTCTCTGAACATTGTATAAAATTCAATCACTTCCTGGATTTCAACAAAACCAAATTGTTACATTCAGGTAACAAAGGAAAACGCCTTGGCCTTCTTGAAATTCTCGAAATAAGTTCCGCCCATAATAGTCAATTACCCCTTGTAAACGAACAAATTGATTTTCAGGTATCACCTTTGCTTTTGTCTGTTTTATAACTTACGATGCAATACTCTCCTGTAGTCAGTCTTGATAATGAGTTCATAACTCGAAACATGTCGACTTTTCGTTACTGCTAAATACAGTATCTAAATATTTTTTATATTGTGAAACATAAGCCAAGTGTTTTTATCGTAAAGTTTATACTTTATTATATATATATATATATATATATATATATATATATATATATATATATATATATATATATATATATATATATATATATATATATATATATTCTCAGCAATAACAGGCCATTTGAGCTAGTAAACCGACTTTATTAAACTGTTAACGTTTCGTCAAAAAAATCGTGACATTCTCAAAACCTTTGGCTCTCATGAATTTTAAAAAAATTGGAAAGTCAAAGTCAAATTTATTCAATTAAATTTTTTCCGACTAAACAAAAATAAAAAAAGTAAAACTGCAAATCGAAAAGAAAAACAAAAAATCTTTTTCAATTTTTCTAGAGTTTAAAACTGCTGATTCGCCCTACAGTAGATTTCAAACTCCTCCGTTCCATTTGGCTCAAATCTTAATATATAATTGAAAATCAATTATTGTTTGAAAGTATTTGGATTTTGTTGAATATTTTCATACACTCTTATTGTGGACACTTTGCTCTAAAAATTGAGCAATTGATCGGATGAAAATGAGGAAAGAATTGGCGGGGATTCTTTCTGTTTTTGCATTCCTCGAAATAGTTATCATGTTTGTGAAGAAATGACAGCAATCTGTAGATATAGTGCCACATATAGTTAGAATAGTATTTTGCTTGAAGTTGAATACATGAATATATATATATATATATATATATATATATATATATATATATATATATATATAGATATATATATATATATATATATATATATATATATATATATATATATATATATATATATATATATATATATATATATATATATATATATATATATAGATATATATATATATATATATATATATATATATATATATATATATATATATATATATATATATATATATATATATATATATATATTATATTCATTATTCCATCATTAATTTATTACTTCAGAACGTCCAATTTTTTCTATCAAGTGTGAAGATTTTCTACAACAAAAAAATTTGCAGGAAAGGAATATTATTATAAATAAGGATAAAACCTTGGAACGTTTCTGCTATGATATATTTATTATTATATACGTATATACGTATATATACGTAATTAACGGCAGTATTATGAAATTTACAGAGGATAAATATTTATATTCCGGAATCAAATGTTGAATAAATTAACTAGAGCAAGGCGAGTTATTTTTGTACTGTATAAAAATAATTTAGTATCTCCTTGTTTATATACATACTGAATGTTCTGGAAGAAAGATCTTCCGTTTTCAAAATAATCGTATCGTTAGAAGAAATATATAGTGATAAGTGATCTCAAATGACACTGTATTATTTTGAAAAATAATGTTTTTATTATGTATTTATTAAGTCATCTTGAAATAATTCTGAGTTCTTCACAACATGAGGCAATGATAATCTATAACAATTAATAAAGAAACTATTATTGAACAAACCGTTTTTTCAGTAAATTCATGTAGAGATCGAAATTATCTCTGTACTGATCTCAAAATTGACAGAATATATTTTTATGCTCATTCTAATTTTAAAGCAAGTAATATTCGTATTATGTTAACGTGCTTATTTATTAATTTGGACGTGATACAATTTGCTCAATTTATTTTGCAGAAACAACAGTATTTGTTCTTTTAGTTTCAGGTATATTGAACATTTTCAGACTTGAAAAAAAGAACATTAGGTCGATTGAGATTCAGGTAACTTAAAAGTTATAAAAGCATTATAACTTAAACACGTATTGAAAAAAGATGAATATATATATTTCCACAATACAAGCTTTAAGTCACCATCATTTAGTTGTTTAACAATCAACACTTCTATTTTCAGTTACAGATCTAAAAATTATATCCCAGTATCTAACGTCAGCTTTTTTTACATTTAGGCAGTGATTTTTTTCCCTAATAACCATTAATAAAATAGTAATATGTGAATAAAAACATTGAAATGAAATAAAGATGTGAACTAAAAAAATATACTGAAGAATGTCATGAAGCTCCTAAACTAGTTTTTATTTTTCTTCATTGAATTTTTTTGTTTGATTAAGGTTTACCGCTACTTGTGCAAAGAAGTATAGCTCGTCAAATTCAGCTGGTGGTGAGCATCGGGCAGGGAAGGTTTGGTGAGGTCTGGAAGGGCAGGTGGAGGGGGGAGAACGTTGCTGTTAAGATTTTCAGTAGCCGCGAAGAGAGGTCTTGGTTTAGGGAGGCAGAGATTTATCAAACCGTCATGTTGAGACATGAGAACATCTTGGGATTCATTGCTGCCGATAATAAAGGTAAGAAACGAATTACCTACAAGATTCAAGATCGGAAAATTTCCCTCTTTTTAATCATAAATATATTGTACCATAATTTTAAACTGACTCAAAATTGTTTTCTATTTATAATTTTAGAAAAACTCTTGTTTTAACGATTATCTACTGTTATTGAATCTGTAACTTGGCACTTCACAACACTTTGACTTCATCAGATGAAACTGAATAGAAAATCCTTGGTATCTCATTTTACATAAATTTTAGTACCTAAAAGAAACGTGTACAACTAAATAGTGGCTGATGAAGGGTAGGTAATCCTTTGAAAAAAATTGTACAAACTACATCGGTATTGAATATATTCAGCAGGGGGAGAATGATTTAAGTCTACTTGTTAATTCAGTGGTTATCAGAATTAGTATGTCAGTAATTTGTTTGTGCTTTCCAAAACTTGAATCTTCTACTCTATGTAAAATATGGAAATCTGATTGAATGAATGATTCTCATGTAATAAATGATTTTAATAAGTAAAATCTGTCTTGTTGTTTTCAAAACACCGCTTATGTTCTTTGATTCATTTTCTGAAGTTTCTGTGTATTCTACCGATAATTTTTTTTACAATTATGACAATTTATAGACACCCGATTATAGTAATCGTTCGAATCAATCATAACGTCCTCATTAATTCAAAATTCTTCTTTCATTTTCGTTTCGTAGATGCTACACCTGCGTAGAGAGTCCTTTTCAACATTGTCATTGGAAAGGCATTGTTGGAAATTGAGAATAATCTATTGAATACTTTTGAAAAATAATGCCACTAAAAAGTAAGCCTTTGCTTGTACCTATATTTTCAGATTATGGTCTTGTTAATATGGGCCAAAATAATTTTTTTAAACAAAAATCAACTTTATCGATTAAAAATTGTGAACAGTACTATAACCTGTCAAAGCTTGGTGTCTTTTTAGCGGAACCCCGGTTTAAGAAGCAGCAACTAAAAAATTATGCAAATGTGAATTTCAAAATTCAAAATATTAATTACTTATTCTTCAATAAAATACTGTATATAAGTCTTTATAATTCCTGAATATGATAGCTTAATGCAGGATGCCGTTTGATTTCACTTTGTTATCTTCATGCAGTGATATGTAAATTGTACTATAACGTTATGGCTATATTATAGAAATCTTCTCTTATAGATAATGGAACATGGACGCAGCTATGGCTGATCACCGACTATCACGAACATGGTTCCCTGTTCGATTTCTTGGATAGAAACGTCATGGATATCACCGATATGATCAAGATGGCGTTGTCAATCTCAACGGGACTTGCGCACTTGCACATGGATATTATGGGCACTCAGGGTCAGTTATTACAATCTGTTTGTTGTTTGTATTTTGTTCATCTTGTTTTTAAGTTTTCTAGACTGTGATTACTTTAGTAAAATAAGTCGAGGGACGATTTTTGAAGGGTAATCTTCATTCATTGACAGTCGGACGGATTGTGACTTTCAAACTGTGTCAATTATTTTATTATTACATCAATTGAAAATATGGGTAATGTACATTGTTTATAAGCCCATTGGCCGTTCGGAACTGTAGGCCCCTAGTAAGTTACGAAAATAAAAAATAACTAATTTTTAAGGATTTGATGTTACAACTTTCTTCGTAAGTATTTATATTTACCAGAAATTGAATCATCGAATTCAACTTGCGATAAAATTTAGTATGAAAACGAAGTGTGCTTATTTCGTTTCTAATTAAGTATATATTTTTTAACTCACTAGGGACTTACAGTTTAACGTCGGTTCCGAACGGCTATTGGGCTTGTAACCAATGTAAATTGCCCAACTTTTCAAATTTTTTGAACCACCGAAACTCATAGACAAACAAAACATCCATACCTAACCCAGGATTCGAACCTAGGACGCCTGCTGTACAGATGGTTACTCTACCTCTGCTGCACAAGGCGTGTGTGTTTCTAATTATATATTTACGTAAAAATTATAACTGAAATTTTTAAAATTATATTATAATCATTTTTTGTGTTTCGATAATCGTCGAGTTTATTGATGGAGCTATAATCGTCGAGTTTATTGATGGAGCTTTGCTACTCCCCCATTTTTTTTACTTCACTACTTGCTACTATCCTCTCTTTTTAAGATTGAAAAGAATTAATTTTCAAATATACCGGGTGTCCACGCCCCTATAACTTTTTTGTTTTCGGAGATAATGAAATAAAATTTAGAGGATCTGTTTGATGCATAAAACTACATTTTTTGACAAGTAACTCAACTTCATTCAACATCCGGTTTCACCGGAAGTGACATAAACTTTCGATTTTTAAATAGGACACCGGGTATATTTTTAGTTTTTTGTCTCCATATGACATTTAGAATACAACCATGTATCATATGTTACTTTTTATAACCTTTTTCTTATTTTTTTTTCGAAATAAATTTTTATTCTAGAGGGCTATGGATGCGTTCAAATAACTTATTTCGGTCCTAAAATGTATGTCAAAATACAACTTCACTGTTTTTTTTCGATCAAAATGTTCCAGTTATGTGAAGTTTAATTTTAAAACTTTTATTACTATTTTTTTTCAAATAGCAACATGGTGGCTCGTCCGGTTAAAAAAAAAAGATAATTTTATTACGATTAATTTGATACCGCACTTTTGGTATCAGGTTGAAAGAAAACTTTCGATAAAAACCTGAAATCCCATAACCCTAGAACTTTCTTTAAATGAAGAATCTTATTGAGATTAAAATAACATTTTAAATCATCGAGTAGCATGTGACCAACACAACTGAAACAAAATAACTCCAAAGCCACGCCTACAATTCTACGTGCCTGGACGGCAAACAGGGCCATTTAAGGAACGAAATTATTTATTTGAACGCATCTATAGCCCTCTAGAATAAAAACTTATTTCGAAAAAAAATTGAACAACGGTTACAAAAAGTAGCAAATGATACATGGTTGTATTCTTAATGTCATATGGAGACAAAAAAACTGAAAATATACTAGGTGTCCCATTTAAAAATCGAAAGTTCATGTCACTTCCGGTGAAACCGGAAGTTGCATGAAGTTGAGGTACTTGTCAAAAAAAGCAGTTTTATGCATTAAACAGATCCTGTAAATTTTATTTCATTATCTCTGAAAACAAAAAAGTTATAGGGGCGAGCCTCCTTCAGTGGACACCCGTTATAGAGCTATCTATGAATTATTATTAGATAATATATAATACTAAATAAATAATTGCTTCGCCATTTTGGACCTCCCAAAATGCAAGCATTTTGGCATAAGAGATCGGCCCCGAATCCGATCGCCCGCGTCCTTGCCTACGTTTTGGGAAAACTTTCCGACCAAGATGCAGGCGAGCCGACAGTTGCGGGTCGAATTTTATCGAGAAGCATCGGCGAGGCCCAACGAGTATAGTAGTTTTCGCGCCGAGATTGACACTATTGACGTGCAGCAGATGGCGCGCCCGTTCGACACGCTCGCACTTGACGCGTCGCGTACCAGAGATAAAGGATGCAATCGCGTAGGGCTTTGCCCGTTTTCGATCTTATAGTTTTCACGGGGGGGAGCCTCACTAGTCGCCTTATGGCGCCGTCTCGAACGAAGGGCCCCGTCGATCGCCCACGTCCTTTCCGTAGTGCTAGGCTACGTCTCGCCTCGATCCGCCGATTTCCCGACATCGAACGTTTAAAGTTTGACGTTTCTCCGGAATTCGCGAAAACGCAGCATTTCAGACGCTTAAGAACCATTTTCGCTTCAATCCGACCTCGAATTCACGTGACCGCCTTTGGAGCCGATAGTTGGACGGGTTGAATTCTATCGAGAAGTTTCGGCACGGCGAGTCCCACTGAGAGCGAAGCATCGAGCCGATACCGCACGGAATGGAAGGTGACAGCGAGCAGATGGCTTGCCCGTGCGACAGAGGCAGGGACGGGCTCAGCACTCGACGCGTCGCGTACCGTTCGAAAGAGGCAGGGACGGGCTTTGCACTAATCGTGGTTCGGGAAACTATATTCTCATCGATCTATATTTTTCACGGATCTATTTAATAGGCGATGGAGCCTCTCACTAGTATTAGACTATACATATATATATATATATATATATATATATATATATATACATATATATATATATATATATATATATATATATATTATATATATATATACATATATATATATATATATATATATATATATATATATATATATATACATATATATATATAATATATATATATATATATATATATATATATATATATATATATATATATATATATATATATATATATATATATATATATATATATATATATATATATATATACATATAGTAAAGATATTATTAAATAAATATTGAATTTTTCATTCATTGTTCTAGGAAAACCTGCAATCGCCCATAGAGATTTGAAATCGAAAAATATTTTGGTGAAGTCGAATCGGACTTGCGCTATCGGGGATCTTGGCTTGGCTGTTCGGCATGATGTTACCACAGATACCGTTGATATACCTCTGAATAACAGGGTTGGCACTAAGAGATATATGGCACCAGAAGTAAGTATTATATTGTGATATCGTATATACACTATTGGACAAACGTAGACCAACAAAGTGCTTTTATTTCTTAATATTGAAAAATTAGTTTATTATTATTGTAATCCTCGGCTAATTTTAATGAAATATTATCCCCATAATATAAGTAACATACCACAATATTTTGGACAAATTCAAACAGAATGGAGGTTGAGAAATATTTACAATTATAAAAATCGATGAAATGAAGTGCGACAAAAATAAAGCGACAAACTGTGTCAACAGTATTTTATTTTATATATTACGATGAAAAACATTAAATACATTTAATAATTACAATAGCTATAGGTATTATGTTAATAGTTAATAGAATTTCCATTATTATTTATTACTTACCGACAACGTCGCGGCATTGACGCAATCAATTTTTGAACAGTGTCTCCAGGAAGGTTTGTCCAAACTTCATCGATTTTATTCACCAATGATTGTTTATTTATAAATAATTGTGTACGAATTCCACGTTCAACTTCCATTGATTTTCAATGGGGTTGAGGTCTGGTGATTGTGCCGGCCACTGCAAAACACGAACCTTATTTTCTTGAAACCATTGTTGAACTATTCGTAAACAGTGCTTTGGATCGTTATCCTGTTGGAAAATAAAATGCATTTTCCACTCTGCATAAGGCATCATTACATTTTGCATTATATCTCTATAGACAAATCGATCCATAGTGTCATTAATGAAGTTTGATGAACCCACCCCATTCCATGAGAAACAACCCCATAGAAAAACACTGCCTTTACCATGTTTAACTGAGGGTGTAACGTATTTGGGATTAAACCTTGTGTAGATTGGCTGTCTTACACGCTTTATTCCATCAGAATTAAATTTTATAACTCGTTTCATCGCTGAATAAAAATTTTTTTTACTCGTCTACCGTTCAATTTAGTTCAGTTCAGTTTATTGAGCATGTTATACATAAGTTTACAATTGTCATTATAAAAAAAATCTTGTATATTACAACATATAACTAAAACTAAATCACAATATGAAATTAAATTAATTGCACAGTTACAAATAACAAAACACAGGACATATAAAAAATCTTTTTTTTAATTTAAATGATATAAAAATAATGTACAAATTTTCAATTATGATTTAAAGCTGTCATTTGTGAACTGTATATTTAGAAATTCACCGAAATCAAAGAATGCGTTTTTAATTAGAAACAACTTAATTACGATTTTGAATTGTTTAAGAGGAAGTTCTTTCACTTTTTGTGGGAGTTTGTTAAAAAACACTTTGCTGTAGTAATTGTAACAAGATTTAATAGAGTTTAGGCGTAGAATATCTATATGAATTAGACTATTTTGTCTAGTGTAATAATCATGAATTTCATTATTCAGAATGTAGCTATTGTTGGATCTAGCATGTAAGAGGCAAGAGAGAATATATAAAGAGGGAAAAGTGAGAATATTATACTCAGTAAAAGTGCTTTTAACATCGTCTCTGTATTTTTTTTTGCCATAATTCTCATAACTTTACGCTGCAGTCCAAATATTCTGTTAGCATGAATGCTGTGACCCCAACCCGTTAAAACATAGCACATATGTGATTGAATGAGAGCAAAGTAAGCCGTCCGTATCACATCCACAGGTAAACATTTTACTAAGTTGCGTATGAGAAAGATATTTCTAGATATCTTTTTTGCGAGACAGTCAATGTACCCCTCCCAGTTCAGGTTAGGACACATAGTTAGTCCCAGGAACTTAACACTTGTAGGATTCTGAAATGAAATGTTTCTGTGAGTGAATAACATTTTCGCGGTTTTGTTAAGATTTACGCTCAGCTCGTTTAGACAGAACCATTCAAATAGAAGTTCCTGAGTTTATGCCATTGAGTCTGTCAAGTCTCGTTCATTTTTCCCGCTTCTGACCACCCTGGTGTCATCGGCAAATAACAGGAGATCAGCAGCTCCCACAGCCTGAATTAGATCGTTAATAAAAATGAGAAATAGTGTAGGTCCCAATACTGATCCCTGGGGAACGCCCCTGGTGACACCAAGGAGGTCAGAAGCAATCCCATTTATACAAGTATACTGTTTGCGGTTTGAAAGATAAGATTTGATTAAGTTACAGCTGCATGTATCAAACTTGTAAGCTTCCAGTTTGTCTACCAGTATGTTGGTAGACACACAATCAAATGCCTTACTAAGGTCATAGAAAAAGGTTCCTACAATGAGACCCTCTTCCATTCCATCAACGATGTATTGAACAAGCTTGTTGACAGCATCAGTGGTGGATCTGTTTTTGCGAAAGCCAAACTGGTTCTCAAAAAATATCCCATTAAATGTCGACGTGCAAATTCAAGCCTAGCCACTCTATTTCTTGCAGAAATAAACGGCTTTTTAGCCGGTCGTCTGCTAAATAACTTTGCTTCTACCAACCTTCTTTGAACTGTCCGTAGACTAACCATTATTTCGGTAATTTCAGCAATAATTCTAGGTGCAGATATCCAGGGATCGTTTTGAGAAATTCTATTAATGCGTCTATCTGACTAAATCGTTATTTCTTTGCCTTCCCGATTTCGGTAGATTCTCTAAATGTCCCCTTTCATAATAGCTTGCAATTATTTTGGATACACTGTATCAGAGTAAAACAAACTGTCTTGAAATTGTGGCTTATAATGTTCCTTCCAAGTGTGCAGTCATTACTCTCTGCTTTCATTCTTTCGAAATTGGAATACCTTTTGGCATGATTAATCCAACACTGAAATATTAATTGAACATAAAATAAATATTTTAACCTTCACTTTCACTAAAACCTTTATTTTTTAGGAGAATATTGAAATGTTGCTTTAGTTTTGACGTGTTACAATATTGTATTTCAAAGTTTATGTCAATTGAAATTCATTTGTTGGGATTGTTGTAAAAACTTGTTGCCTGCGATGACAGCAGCCTACTTTGATATTTAACACGTTAACTGCTGGTGACTCAACTGTTGAGTCATGCCGGCCCTCCGCCAACGGCAGATGACTCAATTGTTGAGTCACGTGCAATCTAAAACGTTATGAACTAGTATAGCTCCGGCTTTCGTCCGGGGAGCTACTTTTCACGTCGGCTCCTTGTCAGGGAATAAACGAGTATTTTTGCTCATATTTTGTTCATGACCATAGATTGGCATAGATTTATATTGTTTGTTGACTTTTTTTGTTCTGTATATTGAAAATAATGATCTTTATAAATAAATTGAGGTTTGAGCATGCATTTTATATTCATTTCTCATGACAAAGTTCATTTTAGGGTTTGACTCAAGTGTTGGGTCATCGGCCTCTGTTAAGAATACAGACCTCAGAGGCCGGTGACTCAACCCCTGGGTCATACTAATTTCAGGTATAATGACACCGAAAAAAAATTCAATTATCAACACAACACTAAGAACTGTATTTTCCGCAAAATTAAACGAAAAAAATTCCGGTTATTTGGCAAGTCCCCATATCTGATATAGACAGTCAACGTGTTTTAATACACAATATATTTTAAAACGATATCTTGATATTATAAAATCGAGATCCTTCATTTTTTGAAAGTGTAGCTTTACTTTTACTCCGATAGTGTATATATATATATATATATATATATATATATATATATATATATATATATATATATATATATATATATATATATATATATATATATATATATATATATAAATATGCTGTGCTGGATTTTCACTTATTTTTCGTCTCTAAGCAATAACTTGATTGAGAGTTGAAAAATTACCGTATTGAAAAATTGTTGTCGTTACAACATTTTTCAAGTTATTTTTGTGTCAATTTCGAATCTCAGAAGATTGGGGAAATTTTTATATGAATATTTCATCATTTATTCGCCCGTTGTTGCTAAATAACGAAAAGTAATTGTATAGGATTTATTATAGGAATACAGAGTCTTTCTTCAATGTTCACTAATCTACGAGAATTTAGCATATTCGATCGTTGGTTTAGGCCAGGGATCACCAACCTTTTTTCATCTAAGAGCACATTCTAGCATTCCGGGTAGGAGGCGGGCACCATTTAAAATTTAAATATTCAAGGTAAATTTACAGTTGGAGATTTTCAATAAAACAAATATTGTACAAAAAATACTTAATTCCAAAAACATAATATTGTTGTTTCTATTTCATGTAATAGTGCCTTGAAAAGGCGGTGTTGCATGGGGGCTGCTGGAATAAATTTGACTATTTTGTAACTATTTTCATGACGTGCCCAAAGGGTAGGTAATTAAGTTTGGAAATGGTATATCTTTCTTGCGGAGTGCAATAAATCCTTTGATATTAATTCATATCAATTGACTTGGCATATGTTCTAAATATGTTATAAATATCCTTCCCTGTTGTTCGTCCTTTCATGGGTAATATTTTCAGTAGATCTTCCTTTACAGTTAAGCCACTAAATACAGGGCCATCTTAACGGCAGGGCAAACGGGGCACGTGCCTTGGGGCATCGGGCTCAGGGGGGAATTACACCAGTCCCAAGGTGGTGAATTTTTGATGCTGAATATTGAAAAAAATTAATACAACACAAAAATATTTCAATTTTGTAGGAAACCCTGAAATACATTCGATTTGAAAAAGCTTATTATACATTTTCGATGACCTCTTGTGTCACTCGACGCTGATGTTTGCCGCAGTGGCGCAGCGATAGGGGGGGTTTTAGGGGTTAAACCCAGCCAGAATAAAACTGTATTTTCAAGATTTGATTAACTTTTAATTATAACTCAACTTTACCAGTCATCACATGTTCTTGTGACATAGTGATTTCTTCCTGAAACTGAATACTGGTGATGTATATACATTCAGATATTCCCCTATTCTGGAAAACGACATTCCTGATGTCTTAACTCTTCAATCTCGCCATCTTACTATTTTATTGTAATTAATAAGTAAATTTTAATTTTTTTTTCATTATGTTGATGCCTTTTTTGTTTTTGTTTTAATTTCATGAGTAAATTCATACTGCCTTGAAGTTTTTTCGTCATTGTCATTCATGATTTTTAAATGTATTTCATGTGTATGTTGTTTGAGACTTGAGTATACTCATTACCTGATAGATATTTACATTATGTTTTATTGAATGTAGGTACTTTATATGTAGGTACGTTAAATTTTATGTTCCATATTATATTCTCGTTTTTTATACTCTCCTCAAATTTTTTCTGGAAACCCTGCCTAATACAAAATTCTGGCTGTGCCACTGGTTTGCCGTACTCAAATCAAGAAAACAACCTTATTAGGTTATTTTGTGATCTTTGTATCTTACTCAGTAGGTACCATTTTTTTTCTTAACTGTTTTCAATTACTTTTAAAAAGTTAGGTTAGAAATGTAATAGTTTTTATAAGAATAATCGTAATAATATTTTTGTTGAATATTTGAATTATTATTTGGTTTTGTGAATGAAAATAATATTATTTCAGATACATTAATTTCAGATAAATATAAAAAGTATTGGGGCACTAAAAAATCCGGTGCCTTGGGGCACCGAAACTCTTAAGATGGGACTGACTAAATACTATTCTCATCATAACTGGTATCTGTGCTATGTCTGTTATGTCTGTAGATTCCTCAAGTTGTAATGAGAACCATTCACATACTTCCAAATCATTCTTCAACTGAGCTTGCACGCCTTTTGAAATATCGTGTATTGTTCTTGGGACGGTACTGGTTAACAATTGGAGGTCTTGTATTGCTAACATGATCTCACGTTTGTTGCGAAATCCCTCCAATAATCGATCGGAGTCCGCCAAAAATGCTTCTTTTAGCAACTAACCATAAGCAGGCAGTGACCGTCAGTTGAGACCACTGCGGTACTCGCTCTAAGTTTTCATGCATCACAGGCATCGGTTCTAGTCTACAGAATAGATAGACCATGAGTGGCGGGCACACATGAAACGGTAGACGGGCGCCATGGCGCCCGCGGGCACAGGGTTGGGGACCACTGGTTTAGGCAAATGTGACATTTGAAGATAGTCGTACATTGACGGTCTGTTTTCTCTGCTTTATAGTGGATTCAATAGACGTTTTCAATATCGACAATTCAAGCCTTTTCAATACTTAAATTTCCAGTTCAGGCAATATTCTTTGCCGTTTTTCGTTTTTATATATACGATAATTTTTACTACCGCTGATTTTAATGTGTTATTTTTTATATGTGTTTTACATTTTTAATTGTCCTGAAGAAGCGACCTAACAGGTCGCGAAAGCTACACTTTTATGCAGTAGATTAGCAAACTCTGAAAAAATAGTCTTAATTCCTTTAATCCTTAATCAATCTTACTATTAAAAGAATGGATATACCAAATACTTTTCGGCTGTATTCGAACATTATTTTATTGTAATATTATGTAGGGTCAGCCTGTTTTAGAGGGTATTACAATATTAGGCATATATTGAGTTATAATATTGCAGTGAAACTAATAGCAAGTGTTTTTTATTTTCATTATTAAAATATGTTTCACATAGTGTTGAACTGAACTCTAATATATATATATATATATATATATATATATATATATATATATATATATATATATATATATATATATATATATATATATATATATATATATATATATATATATATATATAAGAATCCCATTACTTCTTAGTGTACTCAAGCAGAAACATTAGACCAATAAATTGAGAGATATGCTAATGAGTTACATTGACACGGTTTCTACAATTCTCAGCATAGCTGTCGTGAGTAGATATCACTCCTCGAGTAAACGACACTAATTGTGATATAAGAAGATCAAAACAGTTGTCATTGAAAGTTAAATAAAGGCAAATGATATTTTCTGTTATACTTTGTGAATCATTAGTTTTTGGTAGGAAAGTTGTAGTATAAACTATTGTTTGCAGGTTTTGGACGAAACTATGAACCTCTATCAGTTCGATTCGTTCAAGAGAGCCGACGTTTACGCGTTGGGATTGATTTTCTGGGAGATAGCAAGTAGATGTGATGTGGGCGGTATTTACGACGAATATAACCTACCTTTTTACGACGCAGTACCTCCTGATCCGACCATTGAAGAAATGAGACGGTGAGTTTCTATATAATTTTTTTATCTTTCCCTTTTTTTTTAAGATTATTGACGTGAAAACTTCAAAAGCGATACCGGTTTCTAATCCGGAGTGTGTGGGATTCAACAGCTGCAAATGCAACAGTCGCCTACCCACTAAAAACACCTCTGTTCTTTCGGTTTCGAGGCATTAGCCTACTAAACCTACAGTCTCGCACGTAGATTAGGACTCTCGTGCTGCGGTAAGCACTAGAATCTGTTCCCTTCCTTGTGTTTATATTTCAAGACCCAAATGTATGTCTCTCTGCTTCGAGATTTTTTTTTTTGAAATCAAGTAAACATACCTGATGACTGCCCGTGGCATTCTCTGTCGACGGAAAGAATTTTCGCTTCATTCCGGGTCGATTCTCTGGTGAACAATGCTCATCACTCCGACATCGAGTTCCAATATCAGTAATGGACTAACATCTCTGCCCGTCCGAAATCCGTCTTAACTCTCGTCGTCTGCAGCGAGCATCGTTCGTCTTCGAATCTAAGTGATCCTCATCCTTCACGCCGTGCCGATTCTCTGTTGGTCGCTGCTCCTTACTAGCGAACTGATCAAGAACCTGTCTGATGGACTAACATCTCTGCTCATATAAGTACCACTTCACTCCTCGTCTTCTTCAATCTTGCTTGCAGTCGAATTCACCGTAACGTAGATATTTGAAGTCCAATGCTGTTCCCACGAAGTAATAATAATGCATTTTGTGACAATATGGTTGCAGAGAATCAGGCTGACAAGGATGCTGCTGAAACCATGCTCACATTAATGAGATCTCAACCCAATCTAGGTGGCGCCAAATTTAGAGATGCTGAAGTTCAAGTCAATACTCCGAAACTATTGACTTTATGTGAACTGCTTGTTACAGATGATAAACTGAAAAGCTTTACTGGTGTCAATAACTTTCAAATATTTGACTATGTGGTGAAAGTGTTTGAGACACATAAAGATAAGAGAGCTCGTTGTTTGACTTGCAGGCAGAGAGTAATGTTGGTATTGAGTAAACTCAAAACTAGTCTCACTTATGTATCCTTGGGTGCTCTTTTCAATGTAACTCCAGAGATGTGTAGAAATTACATCTCCTAAATAATACCAATGCTATCATCTATTTTGAAGCCACTTATACATTTCCCTACCCAAACAGATATAATTAAAAATATGCCCAAGTGTTTTGCGGAATTTTAAAATGTGAGGGTTATTTTGGATTGCACAGAAATTGTTGTACAAGCTCCCAAATGTTTGTGATGTAGGATCACGTTTTACCCCCAATATAAATCACATATGACTGTGAAATTTATGATAGGAGTATCACCAGGTGGTGTTATAACGTTCATAAGCAAACCGTATGGAGGTAGGGCTTCTGATAAAGTAATTTTTGAAGAAAGCAACATCATTTCATTATTAGATTCTGACAGGGATGCAATTATGGTTGACAAGGGCTTTCTAATTGATGACATTTGTGAAATAAACAGAATAAAATTAATAAGGCCACCATTTCTTAAAAAGAAGAAACAACTTTCTGCAGAAGATGCAATTTTAAATGCAAAAATTGCTTCAGCTAGGGTACATATCGAACGCTCAAACCAAAGACTGAAAATTTTCAATGTATTATTTGGAAAATTGAACTGGAATATGATTCCACTGATCGAAGATATAGTTGTTATTATTAGTGCAATAACCAACTTATCATCACCAATTTTAGCAGATAGTAGATTCTTAAAAAATTAATTGTAGGTACCTTAACTAGTGTTGTCCTTGTTTGGGTTTATGAACTGACCGTGGAAGCCTGAACCAAATCAATTGTACTATCTTTCATGTAACAAATAGAGAAACTATTTTCTGCATATTCTTTACTGTACCTCAAGGATTTACCTATATTATGTATTCTTTAACATACCAATATAAAAAACTGATTATACAATAATAATCACTTTATTTAGCACTTGACTAGAAATATTCACATTATTTTCTTTAAAGTATCACAAAATTAATGTATCTAAATTTCATAACAAAAAAATAAAATAGTTATATTTTCATAATTATAATCCAACAGTTTGTTTAACATAGTCAATACAATACCCTTTAAATCTCATAAGATTATCACAGTTTTTAATAATATCAGGCAATTCATTGGATTGCTTTAAACCCTTATAAAAAAGACTGACCATAACTAGTACTTAATCGATCTGAATAAACATTATTTTTTGATCTTGTGAAAATTTAATTTTTCATAATAATTTCAATAAATTATTAAGCTCTGCATTTATTATGTCTGTTATTTTGTTAATATTGTCACCTGATATATAAAGTATGATATCATCTACAAAAAGTTGTATTTTACAGTTCTGAACATTCATGCGATGTTGGGTTTATATGATTGTGTTGTACAGTTTCTTCTAATGATTTTGTTGTACTGTGAAGTTCTTTCAGTCTTCTCTATGGTGAGTAATTGCTGCTCTATTGGAATTGATCCCTTTTCTTTGTCTGCTCTTCTACTTCATGGTTCCACCTTAATCTGCTACCGCAGTTCCCTTTTATCGTTCTTTCTATTGGAGCAATTTCATATTAGTTAATATTTGAGGACATGATATGATATTCTTAGTGAAAAATATAGGTACCTGATAATGTCTTATCAATCACGTACCCTGGTTTTCACATAAAACATGCAACATTTTGTTGAAATAATTTTTTTTATTACAGATAACATGTTCTTTGCAAACTCGTAATCAAAATCTACCTCCATTACCAAAATACTGTCATCAAAAGATGCTATACAACAAAAAATGTCTTATGTAGATTAAGAAGAGCCATCCCCATTTGTATTTGCCCATAATACTTATGTCGCTTCTTCAACTTAAATTCCCCATTTTCTTGGATAACATAAGTGATTTTTTTGTGAGCTTCTGTGATAGTCTTTGTACTACCTGATAAAAGATATATTTAGTGTCTGTGTCATGAGTATGAATAACTGATCAGTGTTGTAAAGAGTATATTACTTTACCTTCAAAAAAACATTTTATTTCCAAAAGGTAAGCTGGATTTCCTTCTAAAATAATTATTCCATCGGAGGAATATCTCAGCCATCTATTTGAATGAGAAATCACCCACATTCAAAAATATCGGCTCCTGTACTCTTCTGGAATACTTCTCGTGCACGATGCTCCCACTGCAAGCCATGCCTTACATATCTATTATTTACCAAGTTGGGGTAAAAATACTTCAGGGCTTTAGTGTTCCATTCGTTTTTGGAATAGGTAAATAATTCATAGCACCTACTTCTGGTCACCCTGAATTTCCTTTGCTTCGCCCATTCAGTCGAATGCTGTTGAAAGTTCATAAAAACCTCTTTATCTTCTTCTGGGAAGAAATTTGAAAACAGCTTTGAACAACAAGTTCTCTGTTGCTGTATTTCAACAGATGCTAAATGCATCATGCAAGGTGATTGACAGGAGTTATATAGAACTGCTTTATTGCACTTATTATGATTGAGAACGGCATGATTCTGAAAACCTGTTCATTTCATCATCACATACTCGTCTACCCTGTCTTTGGGGCAAAAAATGGTATTATTTAACTATGTTTCATTGTCACATTTGAAAAACGAACCTATGTTTGGCTATAGCAGAATTTGGAAGGATGAGACAGAAAAAATTCATTATTTCTTCTTTATCCACTGTTATTACTGGTTTCCTCATTTGATTCTTCAAACAAGGCATCTCATCTATAGGAACTGGTTTGTATTTGTCCTTGGTGATTGCTTTCTGTGTGGACCAAACACATTTGATGTCAGTTGGGGAAATTTTTTCTAAAGATTCAACATCCTGCCGAAAAATTAATTAAAACGAAGTTTCAAATGATCATTGTTCAGGATAAAGATCCTCTTACGTAACACATTTGACTAGAAATGCTGAAATGTGTTTACATTTTCCGCTATTTCCAGCTTTACAGGAGCATGAGATACTCCTGACAGACAAGGAGTTCTCAATATTCAAAGTACCCTTCATTTCATGAGGATCAGAATTGAGAGCAGCAGACTGTAAACACAGTGCATACACTTGAATGGAATCATGATTTGCCTCCACTTGAACAACCAAAACCAGATGGCCGGCATTCAAAACATTTTCCCCTTCAACTATACATTTAGAATTCTCAGTTCCGCCCAGATAATTCATATATTCCAATATGCTCAACTTCATTTTAGAAACACTGAAATTGCCTATACATATTTAAATGCAGGTTCAATCGTTCGATCATGATAATTTATGTTCAATTAGTACGGTGTAATTAGACCTAAACCTCAACATCCAAAGTAAAAGTTTTCCTCCAACACCAAATTGCTCTACATAGTCCCCTTATTCTATGGTAAAAAGTTACACCATTTTGAGCGTCGGGTTTGGGGGTGAGGGGGGGGATTTGAAAAATCACTAGTTTTTTTAGTTTTTCGTAAATATTTCAAAAACTAAGCGGTTTATCCTAAACATTGTTATATACAAAAATGTTCTACGTTAAATTTTAAATAAGAATGGTCCTTTTCATAATCACTCTAAATTGTACGGTTCAAGAGTTACAGACGGTGTAAATGTTAACTTTTTCGTAATTTTGATAATTTTTAAAAAAAATAAGCTTCGTAAAAGAATGTTGCTATTTCAGTGGCCGGTGGTATGTTAGTGATAAGCCCTTGAAGGAATGACAACCTCACCACCTTATCAAGGGGCACTCTTTTTTAAGGGAAAAGAGGCTTCCACAGGCCTAGGCCATATAAACCTGTGGTACGGAGAAACCCACCCTGAACTTTCTACGAACATTGCAACATAAATTTACTTCTTAAGCATAAATATCTTTCAAATTTGGAATGTTCAATGTCTTTATAAACTTCACTCATCCTCCAGCACATTATCCTCCTCCTCTAGCTCGTCGTCTAAGATGTTATTATTGTCCATGTTATCACATGCTTGGCCTGAGCAATTGCTGCATATGCTAGTGCAGTTTAGACCACTCCTTCTGCATTCACAATTACGAACGCATTCATCTTTGCAAGTACACATTATAAGGGACAGTAATTCCTGGGGGGCTGCAGGACGTGCTGTTGTAATTGGTGTCAGGTGGTCGCCAATCTTCTTCCAACCCCACTCGAGTGGATCCTTATCTTCATTCAGCCACTGTTGTACCTGGTGGTAGGTCCTAAATGAATGCTGTCTGGACGCTCCTGAAGTGGGGGGTAGTGCATCCAACTTCAGTAATGCATGTATAGGCTGCTTTGCAATCGTTTTCAAGTAGGACTGGTAGCGGAGACAATCTAGATCTTCAGTGTTCTTGGCTCCAAACATTGCAAGTAGGAAGTAATTTCCTGCATCAGCCACTGCACTGGGGTCGGCTTTGGGGTTGTTGAAGACCAGAAGTTTTTCACGAAGAACGGTGTTGGCTTGAACTTTCCTATAAGGTGCAATTTTTCCCTTCTTATAGACAGCAGACACAGTGTCACATCCTGTGAAGGCGTATGTAACCAGAAGTACATCTTTCATATCCCCAATGCCTTGCTGAATGTCAGAAATACTGTACACTTTTTGCTGGTGATTTCCTTTTTTAGGTACGACCATTTTCAGTTTATTCCCTGAAGGTGCGTGGACAATCAACAGTACTAATAAGTCCTTGTCATCACCAATAACACACGTTTGAACATCTTTCTTTGCTTCATCAATAGCTGTTAAGACTACTAATAGGTCAGCATCACCCGATGCTTGAAGAACTGTGCAACCACATTGTTGCAAGTGCGATGAAAGGAGGGTTATTAGACCCATCTTGTTTTTAGCACTAGCTAAAAATTCATTTTGATTTATGTTGACATGGATTGAGTCTTCTACTTTGACCACAATGTTGGAACGTGATCTTCGTAGGTGTTCTTGATCCTTTGTGTTACTTCGTTCGTAACCTTAAAAATTATATCATTTTTATTTTTACACCGTCTGCAACTCATGAACCGTAAATTTTACAGGGAATATGCATAGGACATTTTTAGTTTAAAATTTCATGTAGAATATTTTTGTATATAACACTCTTTGTGCTAAACAGCTTAGTTTTCAACCAATTTCCAAACAACTAAAAAAACTACTAAATTTCCTACTTTTTCTCCCCCTCCCCCCCAAACCCGACGCTCAAAATGGTGTAACTTTTTACCAAACAATAAGAGGGTTATATAGAACAATTTGGAGTTGGAATAAAACTTTTACTTTGGATGTCAAGATTAGGCCTTTTTTTAGGTTAATAACACCGTAATAAATGATAAAAACTCACTCTCACAGTATAAATTTCAACTTGAGGTAGATAGGTTATCTACTGTTATATCTATCTATCTACTCTATAACAGAGATTAAATTGTCCTCAATCCAAACACAATAAATCGCAGGAAAATACAAAGTCCAAAAAAAAAACACAAATTACGACGATAAACTTTCGAAAACTTAAAACGAAATGAACGTAAATACCATTACAAACTATGTAAACAATCCGTTAATGGCCGATGCTCTAGTACCGATATTAGCCGTTCCGGCGCTACGATCTTAATTTCAGACGCCAAAAGCGCCAATTATGTATTTCGTACTTTGTTATCTGTTTTAACAAACTGCATTGAAAAGAAAGATTGTACTTATGTGGTTGGGTATTTAGCTGTATTTTTTATAGTGGTAAACATATGAAACTAATATACTTGTGATTTTCACTAGTTTTACCAGATATTCTGTGATCTATCCTTTATAATTAAAGGAGCAATTATTTTACGCAATTTTACACACGCACACACAAATATTTATGATAGTCTCCTGTGCGCTTTTATGGTGACAATTTCATATATCGCCATCTCGTAAATTTTTGTGGTATTGTTGCCAGCGGATGATAATCAACTGTTACCTTAAAACTGTGTGAGATTGCGCTATATAACGTTATCCAAATGTTGGATGTTTTTATTTTGGTTAGACTAAGAATACGGTTCCTTTTGCTTTTTTAGTTAATATGTGCACATCATTTAACTTTAATTTACGTTCGTATCTAAATATTTTTTCGAGGAAAAACGATTTATCAAAAATATAATTACCCAGCGAAGCTCAGTCACCTAGCTTTGTATATTTGTACTACCCGATATTAGGAAAATAAAATTTAAATGATAATTTGAGAAATTAAATAGAATTTTTCTATTATTAAATTTTTGGTATTGAGACTCCAGCTCCCTCAAATGTTCCTTGTCACACGATTTTTTCCCTGTCTCGGACTAACTTTACCAGGATAATGGCACTTTACATGCTAGATAGACGGAAATTGGTGTGCTTGGCTGCTAGATCACTTTGGTCGGCCCTAGGGTTCAAAAACTCACCGCTGTGGATACTTTTTAGAAAAATGCTGTTGGACACAGCTCCTATAGTTGGAATTTGACCACGTTTGTTTCTTATATGTTGTCCTACAATCATAATGTGAATTATGTTAATCATAAGTGGCGCCATCTTGGTTTAGAAGGCCGATGAAAATTTGTCATTTCGGTCGAATTTGTGTCATATTTAAAAATATTCTTGAGAGCAAGAGTGCTTGAGGGTGACAGAAATGTTACGAGGGATGAGTCGTTTCGGTAGGAAAGCATACTACACCAAGAGGTTTGTAGCTTGAACCATGGAGTTGTGGGCAGGTGTCTATGAACTTGTGGGTAAATGGCAAAAAAGATGAAGCACATCCGGATCTTTCTGTTCTCTCATATATAATTTTTTGAATCGAAGTAACCTTTACTTGATTGAAATATTTAGAATACTTTTCTTTATCGTGTAAAATTGTTTACGCAGTCGTGCCGGCGACATTTAATAGAAATATATGCCCGAACTTGTTTATAACTAGAACACTTTGAGTTGTACAAAAACAAAACATTTCGTACTTCGATCTATACAAACGTTTAGCTAGAAGTCGAATGCCTTATGCATCTATTTTTCACATGCTTTTGTTAAATCAGCGAAATATCGGTCCAAACTAATCTATAACTATTGCTGAAAATAACTTCAATTGGGCTCTTCATTCCAGGGTTGTGTGCAACGAAAGACAAAGGCCTAACATACCAAACCGATGGCAGAGTTGCGAGGCGCTCCACGTCATGTCAAAGTTGATGAAGGAGTGCTGGTATCATAACGCGACGGCTCGTCTGACGGCGTTGCGCATCAAAAAGACGCTGTCCAACTTCAGGGCGTCCGAGGAACTCAAAATGTGAATTGTTGAGATTTGTGTGTTTCGACGTTTTCACTCGAGGCAGTTAACGTTAACTTTTTATTCTTTAGTTTTCGGTCTCGTTAAGAGATAGTTGTTTCTCAACCTAATTTTTCAGGTTTCAGTTGTGTACGGGTGAAAGGATTAAATTTTGAGTCGCCGCAAGAATGGAACGGCGACATCCAGAAAAATTTATAGTTTTTATCTGTTTAATCTGTCACTTGTCACTCCGGCTGTCATTTGCGTGTAAGTTTCCTTGTCCTTAAAGTTAAGGTTTTTCAAGGTGAAAACTCGGTAATTTAGTGCAAGCAACAGAGTATTTTTAACTTCTCTTTATTTAGACGTTGAATTTATGTAATTGAAGTTAATTACAAAAAGAAAATGAGGAAAAAACAAATATTTCGCAAATACGTTAATTTTTGAAGTTATGGAAATTTGAATATGGCAATATGTTGAATATTGTATAGTTATCCGTTAACTCTTTTTAAGTTTATAAAATAATTCAGATATGATCACCAAATTTTGAACAATTTAATTCATTTGAAATATAGTAGCAGCGAAATAAAAAATAAGAGCGAATGGTATTAGAAAATCTAAAATAAATAAAATGCTGAAGTATTTTGACTGAATGCTATTGTATATTTGTCTGTTAATTTTATTAACTATGCGCAAGAACTGTGTTGTAAAACTAAACATTTTTTAATTTAAATTGAATTATGTACTGAGCAATCGGAAAGGTAGCCATTATCTTTCAATAAGGTTGACGTGTTGAGAAGTATGGAATTATTAGGAAATTTTAAAGAATGTTCGAGTAAAACTCAATATATAAAATTTGCGATATTGAACGAAATCTCAGATTTTATCATTGTTTCATTGTCGTTTAAAAATATTTATTAACAGAAAAAATTTAATATTTGATAAGGAAAAATTTTGAACGGTGTGTAGCGGTGGTTAATTAGAGTGATTATATATATATATATATATATATATATATATATATATATATATATATATATATATATATATATATATATATATATATATATATATATATATATATATATATATATATATATATATATATATATATATATATATAATATATATATATATATATATATATATATATATATATGTTATCTGGCATTACTCTTAGCGATTTTGTATTGCTTCATCATAGATAAAATGTAAAACTGAATTCTGAAGAATGTGAAATTTGATAAAAATTTTTTAAAATTCGGGGAACGGTTCGAAACTAAATTATAATTGTAGTTATTTTAAAAGTAGTGCCGATTTTTATTGAACATGTAAACAAATTCTATTATGTACCCAATCATCATAGATAAAATGGAAAACTGAATTTGAAGAATGTGAAATTTGATAAAAAAATTTTGAAATTCGGGGAACGGTTCGAAACTAAATTATAATTGTAGTTATTTTAAAAGTAGTGCCGATTTTTATTGAACATGTAAACAAATTCTATTATGTACCCAATCATCATAGATAAAATGGAAAACTGAATTTGAAGAATGTGAAATTTGATAAAAAAATTTTGAAATTCGGGGAACGGTTCGAAACTAAATTATAATTGTAGTTATTTTAAAAGTAGTGCCGATTTTTATTGAACATGTAAACAAATTCTATTATGTACCCAATGTATGAAATTGAGTCACATATTCAACAGACCTCGAAACTCCATTCTTGTGGTGACTATTATTATTATGAGATTTTAACGTTGTTGATTATTTTGAACAAGAATCTACCTTTCACTGATCTTTGAAAGCTATATGATTTGTGAATGAAAATTGATTATATAAAAAAATTCTGTACTTCTTTGTTAAATGTTCATCAGAAATACCTGTACTGTTAATGCTTTATTTAATTTTAATTGGATCTTTTATTTGAATGTACATAATCCGAAGATACCTGAACTTGAACATTTTGAACTGCTCAGAAAAGAAATTTTCAGAATACACTTTGTTCATTTAAGCCCGGATTTCTCTCATGAATTAAGTACGTGTATAAAATGAAATATTGAAGAAAACAGTATATTCGCAATTTTCAAAATAACATGAATTGTTGAATAATTATTGATTTTCTTGAATTCGAAACAAATATATAAATTCAAAATTGAATTTTAAAATGTTTAAATACGAAAAATCAGAAAAAAATTCAAGAAACTACTTATTCGCCATTCCTTACATTAAATATATATAATAAAGTGAAGTTTCAAGATAATTCATGATTCAAAAGATTTTCATATTTCTTAGCTCTTCTAATTTTTCGACCATAATGTCATATGTATTATTTAATTAATTTAATTTTTCAATTTTCTACGAAATAAATTTATTAGATAAAAAAGTATTCATTCAAGTGCATATTGAATATGTTCATGGTTTGGAAATTCTTATCATTGGATCACGAGAAAATATATTTAATCAATTTAATCAGTCTGAAAATTACAAAAATGAACTTAATAATATAAAAAGTAAGCTCTTCATTATTGAACATATTAAAGGTTTACATTAATTTGTAGTTATTACTAATGTCATATCGGAGTTTTTCGAAACTGGATAATTTTGAAAGTTGAAAACTTTATGAAGACAGGCAATTTGAGCTTCTATACTGAATATCTTGTATAATTGTGTAAGGTGTAGAAATTATTATATTATTACAATATAATTATTACCTTCAATATCGAATATGTTACGAGTTCTTTGTTTAGGTATTTAAAAAGTTTGTCGAGAACTACAAGAAAAAACTCGTAATTTATTGGAAATATCGATTATACAATGAATCTTCACGTATGTGAACGATCATAAACTAAAATTTTGATGGTTATTATAACTCCTTCAGTATATCAAAAATTCTATACCGTTTTCTTGAATGTTCGTTTGTCAAGCAGTCTTTTTTCTCAATACACTCCCAACAACAAGGAGTTCAATTCTTTATCTTTATTGAATAATATAAAATGTATTCTGAATTTTTTGAAAAATTGTACTGCCTTATCCATTCCATAGTTACATAGTCGTTTTTTCAATTCTCCTCAGTATAGTTGTTATAATTACCGAGTGCCGTTATTGTGATCTTCCTGCTCTCAACACGTATATCCCCAGTTTTTCTGCTGATCTTCAATTTGAGTCTAGAAAGGTCGAAGAAGTTCAAATTTTGTTTTTGTGACATTCAGTTCATTCCTTCAGAGCTAGAACAGGTCTATACAATACCAACTTTAACTCCAGGGTTCGTAAATATTATGATATTTATTGAAAATATCGGATATATATCGGATATATATATATATATATATATTATATATATATATATCAAGAAAATGGATATAAATAAACTTTTTTGATATTTTCACTTTTTTTAAAGAATTAATTACTTGAACAAATAAAGCTTAAATCATCAAAACAAATCCTCAATCATCAGCAAATGTCCTCGTTTAAAAAAAAAACTAAATACACTAAATTCGTATGGTATATAAAAAGTAAAAATACAAGAACTTTAATTAATGTAATAATGTAGCCAGTTGCACATCATCTGCTGCTTCAGAATCTGTATCTAAAACAGCAGATCCAATACTAAAGGTTGCATCAGTCCAGATTGACGGCTTTTTCTTTAGTATTCTGGTTAAAGTGCCTGAACAAAAACGTTAGTTTGCCAGCTTTTTCATTCCCCAGCTTACTTCTTAGTTTGCCATGAACGAATCCAAAAGTCGAAAAAATCCGTTCAAGGCCTGCTGAGGCTGAAACTGCTATCAAATGCTTGCTGCACATATCCAGAAATCCTTCTTGGAGCTTGGCCCAGTCAAAGTACTTTTCTGGCTCAATCAAACATACAGACTTCCACCATGTCATTGGAGGTGTCGTTTTGAAATTATTTCCAAACACACACAGGTTTTGCATTTTGCCCATTTACCAGTATTTTTTTCTTTTGATTGGCAATGAAAATGCTGCCATATGAGAAGTTTATCTCTAGGCATGTTGATTATGTAAATATTATGTCATAAATTTTCAACTAGATTATATTTTTTCGCTCAACTTGCTTTAATGAATCGCCGAAGTCAAATGCTCTATAAGGCGCCCTCGAAATTTCAACTGCAAGCGGCACCTGCAGGGGAATCACACGAGATCGAGCATGTAAATCCCCGACGGCCGCAACCGGTATTTCACGTCGTTGCCGTTTAATGATGCAGTGTAGCCAATTTATCGCAAAAAATTAATAATTTTTCCGTCTTTGATATATATCACGAATTTTGATATTTATTGAAGTGAAAATATCATGATATATATCGTGATATATATCATGATATATATATATATCACTTGATATATATCAGCGAACCTTGTTTAACTCCCCTAGGATTATTTCAATTGTGTAGTTAAATGACGTTACTTCGTTGGAATATTTTGTAGTTAGCATTTTCTAAATTCTGATATTGAGAAATTATGCCATATGATTAAAATGGAACAATAATAATGAAATTTATTGCCTTATTCTCACTAAGTATTTTTTTTTGTCGAGTATTGATGCATCGAGCAAGTAAATAACTGATTTGGCAATAACCATACATTTTTTTAACATGGACTCAATATTAACATTCAGTTTTTTGTTACATAAATTCACATTTATATTAGTTTGAAAACAAATCTTATATCTAGGTTAGCAAATAATCACGAAAGAACTGAATGTCTTAATTCAAAATAAGTCCAAATACTTTTTCATCTTTAAATAGTAAGGAGTATTGAGTAAATATAGGCCAAAAGAAGAGTTAGTTAGCGAATTATTTGAATACTATATTATTGAAAATTATATATGTTTTATCCAGATTGTTGTCAATCATTACTAAGTTCAACATACTCAGCAGGCAGCTAAATTTAAGTATATTTTAGAACTTAGTTTTTTTAACTAAAACGGGATCGAACATATCTTAAAATTGTAAGAAGTTTTCATTTATTTTTCAACAAAACTTGAACAACTTTGTTCCCTATATTTACTTCTCTTCTCAGGTAATATAACTAGGTTTAATTCAGCAGCACTGATAACTGCCACCTTGCCAAACTTATAATTGAGTCAATTATTTTTATAAACCCGAACAATAGCAATTGAAAAGACAAATGTGATGAATTATTGTTATTGAACATCTTCGATTTTTCTTGGTGTTTTTCAATAAGAAACCATAAGCAGATATATTGTTTATATTTGTGAAAGATGTAGATACATTTGTATATAACTTCATTACCATTTTTATTTTCTTGTTCATTCATTGTGTTTAAGTCTTAACACTAGTCATTATATCCGATAAACAGCATGCTTCACTCTTCCTATATAAATCGATTTAATCAAGATTGGACAGGTTAGGGCCTTTTTATTTACAATTTAAACTGTCAACTATTAGTTGAACAAATAATGTAATCTACTATTAAACCATTTTATTCGGTGTGATTTTCAGTTATCAAATTGGAAGATACAGGAAAAATTCCTGTATCATATTATGAACCAATCGAAAGGTAATTCATCTCAAATTACTACTCATTTTTATCATATGTTTGAATTAGCGCGATTTCATAGTGTAGATAATTAAGATTAATTTTAATTGAATAAAAATATTTAAGAAACATCTTGAAATTACCTTTGTTTAAATTTTTCCTTTTTTGGAATGAAGAGAAAATTGAACAAATTATAAATACGGCACATAATAATACATTATTATTCGTGCGAAACAAAGCCACAAACTTAGAGAACATTCCTAAATTTTTCTGCCTTGTCACGGATCGTGTGAAAATCCTTTAAAAGTTGTGTTAATGAGAAAAACTAAATCGTAATATTTTATTGTAGCATCTAAAGATGCATGTTATCGTTCATTTTTCAGTCTACAAAATGTATCACCTATAGCCTTCAAACTATCAAGTCTAATTTGTAGAGGAACTTGAGATAAAGATGTAACTGAAAATCAAACTGAAAAATATATGTTTGCCAGAAAGTTGTAGTTCCTGAAGACTATTAGTTTTTAGTTATTTTTATCGTTCAGCGTTTGGCACTTTTCTATTAATTGACGTACCTGAGAAAAAGCCAGTGATTATGTACTAGCTGTGTTCTACGATAACACATCATCCTTTGCAATACAACTTTCAAGCTATATGGTAAAATAAGAAAAGAACATTTATTAATTGTGGCTTTTTCTCGAAATACCAGCATAGGTAATTTCCTCTATATACATCTGATTGTAACATGATCTTCACCTTTCGTATTACAGTCGAATTCTGTGACTTTTTAGTGTCTAAATATGAAAAGTGTAATTTTAAATCTGAATTTAAGAGGTTAAATACTTGTGCTAACTATATTTTTAAAAATATCTAGAATTAAACGTGAAATATATATTTTAGAAAGTAAAAATCATTGTTGTAAGCCTAACATATTTAGTTTTGCGAAAAAATTTGAAAAATTATTGGAAATGAATATAAGAGTTATATTCAATATTCGGATTATTCTTATATCAGATATTAACATTCAGTGTAATATTAAGATTAATTTAACAATATTTTAGGTATCTATATTGTTTTCTCAATAACCTCGTGGAAGGTGTAATAAAAGCAGGAGTTACATTTTGGATAATCAAGTTTATTCTTTCGATTTTGAAATAGAAAATTCACACTGTTAACTAAATATCCTGCACACTCTTGGAGAAATGAAAGTAGACGTATAAAATGCGCATTGCATGCCTCAAACGAAAATCAACAGACCATTTGCATAACCTAAAATTAATATACTTAGTTTGGATAAAAAAAGTCAAAATAACATATTCGAGAGAGCAATGCACTCAGTTTCAGATGTTTTTTTGAAGTTATGACAGAAGACAGTGATAGATGGCGGTGCCATTATATACCTACACACCGAACTCGCTTTTATGCGAGTAGTAGAACTAAGGGGTCATTCCAATTGACAGTTTCATATGTCATTGTGCTTGTACCGCTGTTATTCAGGTATTCTAAATTTTGTTAATGTGATTCGGGTGCAGTTTGTTTATTTTAATTCACGGAACCTGCTGGAATGCATATTTAGATTTTTCATATACTTTGAATATCTTTGTTAAATAACTAGTAAATCAAAGAAGTTACAATAAAAATAGCTTGTTGACTAACGTACCTATATAACATAAGATGAGTTTCAAAAACATCAGCAATTACCCTTGATAAAAACAATTCTAGTAATTTCACAAGAGTGTGTCTGGTTAATAGTATTTTGCGTAATTCTAAATTTATGGGCTGAGTACTGTGAGACAAAACATATTAAGAAAAAAGTGGTGCGAGATTCAAACAAGACTGAATTTTTTTACTAAATTTAATAACATTAATTTTATATTAGTATTTGATAGTTTTCAAAATTGTAAACCTATTTGCACAAGGAATTATTGTAAGGTTATATACTACAAAGCAAAAATTAAAATTTGGAGAAAAAATGAAGTATATTATACTCTTCAAGTATCTATGACAATTCCTTTTTATTATGTTATGATCAGTTCATCGGTTTGGATATTACCCTTATTATCAAGTCTTTGTCAATATGTATATACAGATGTAGATGATTTAGTAACAAACTAAAAATATTGTTAACCATTTTCGAATGGTCAAATATTTTTTGAATAACAATAGTGCTGTTTGCAATGGTACAAATTCATGTCAGAGTTTTATACGAGAGTAAATTTGTTGTCGAATTTTGCCAAATATTAGCTCATGGCCATATTTTCTCATATATAAATGATATCGGCAATATATTTAATATTCATTTCAAAAATGTTACGTCTGAAACAATTGCTACAGTAAATGACAGGAAATTTCAGAATTTTTCCAGATTATTTAAAAAAATCCTAATTTCAGCAACCTAAAAATATGGTCATTTGCAAGTACATGAGAGTAGAGATTAGGGTTTTTAACGATAAATAAATCTAAATTTTCACATTTTTAGAATAGGTCCCTCCTTTGGGATTTTATTTTTATCTTAGATTTCTCTTTATGCTGGAAATAATGTGGAAACTTAGACTAAATATTTGAAAAATTCATTATATCTATTTCAGACAACTATAATTATCTACATGTAAGAAATATATTGCTGTAATCTCTATGACTATATCCATAAATTCCTCAGGATTCTTGTTCTCACGATTGCAATAGATTACCTGGATTCCATACTTGATAGGGTAGATTTTTATTGAAGCAAGTGCATTATTTTATGAAAATGCATGCAGGGTGATCTGAAATTTAAAAGAACTGGAACAATATTTGCTTCCAGATGTTTTATATTAATCTTAAACAAAGAGTGAATGCGCGTATGTTTGTAGATCACTCGCTACAATTCAATCCGATGGTTTAAAGTTGATTTTCAAATGAAATAGTGAGTATGCATCATATTGCCTTTTGTATATTTTAAATTGTTTTTTGTTTTGTGTACAGAGAGACAGTTGTTTTGTGGCTTAGATGCAGTATAATATACCATTTGTAAACGTATTTGAAAATATATTACTACTCATTTATTGTAGTGTTTTAATTCAAATTTTCATTTTTCAGAATGGAGTTGGAACAGGTTCAGTTTACTTCTAAATATTTAACCTTGTCCAGGCAAAATGAAAACACGAGTAAAAAACTATATCGCAGCGAGCTGCATTAGAAAAGCAGGTTTTCAAAACATTTCCAGTTTGAAAAATCTATTCATTCAATTATGATTTTTGTTCCAAATCTAAAAATCCGATTTTTATAGAAACTTGCTTTTATTTCGGAAACCTGACTTTTTAGGTATAGGAACATGATATATCATTTGAAAGAAATTTCAATTTTCTTTCGAGATATTTAATAATATACAGGGTATTACATTTTAAAAAATGCACTTTTTACTATTTTTGTATTTATCGTTAAAATCGCAAATTTTGAAGGACCCTGTATAATGGAGAACAAAGTCCTTAGAATATTCCTAATACGTCGGAACTTGGTAAACTACACCTAAAATTTCAGCGTCCTACGAATCTGAATACCTTAGCAATGAACATTTAATTGAAGCTATGTTTTGCACAAAAAAATAAACCATTTAATTTCTCGAAAACCTCTGGAGATAGGTATAGGGAAGTATCAAAAACAATTGAAAAATGGTAGAGAAGCAAAAAATGAAATAATATATAGGGTGTCTCATTTGAAATTTCATAGTTGCTGCTACTTTTTAGTAGAAGCGGCAACGTCGCAGCGCCACTATTATTTTAGATCGATAGAGCAAAATAAATTACCCAAGAAACCAAATTTTCAGAATAATCTCATGTCCCGTTCTCCGTAAACGTCTAAGCTATCATCCACCGTGAGTGACCCTATATATATATATATATATATATATATATATATATATATATATATATATATATATATATATATATATATATATATATATATGTAGAGATATATAAAATTGAGTTTTTGGTGCCAAGCATCATAAAAAGTCATGAAACGAAAAACTATCTTGGTCCTAGGTCCAACTTTGCTAATCGCACCCATTTTAATAAGCAGGTTTTCAAAGTGTAAATCTGCTAAAAATACGGAATATTTTTAGTTGGGTTAATTGCAATGCCACCCGCCCGTAGGAGGGGGCAAGGTGAGGCCGTGTCGCCTCCTGAAAATTTGAAAAGTGGATCAATATGAGAATCAGACAGAAAAAACATTTTACACAAGAACATTTTCTAATTCGTTTTGTACCACGTTTTGTATTCACGTTTTATTGTTTGAAAATTAAACAAAGGTTTCTATCTTCAATTGAATAACATAATAGTAAAATTTCTAATAAACTTCAAATCAACATTCTTATAAATGAACGAAAAATAACAATTTTGTTGGTAAATGTGCTCAGATACTTTGATTAAATCCTAATTTAAAATTTTGTTTCGGATTACCCTTTCTTTTCGTGAGATAACCCCACAACCCTTCTGATATCTCGCCATATTGCCTTTATCTGGAAAAATTTGCGTGGGCCTGTGGTTAATTGTTATAAAATTATTAGTTTGATCTTTTAATTAATTTAATTCAGAAAATATTATTGGGAAATGCAAATTACGACAAAAGGTTATCAGATACAAATTTCGAAATTTTGTGCTGGGATCCCAACAGAAAGGAATACATATATATTTACATTATGTTTATTTGAATTAATTGTATTTTTGATAACTGTTTTTATGTCAAGACTTCAAAAAACAGAAAGCCCTTTTATACTTAAATGAAAAGACAAAAATCATATATGTATTCATACAGGGTTATTCACGATAAACGAAAAGGAATATTTTAACCAAAATATGTAGGTATCCTTCAAAAAGTTTCACTTTTGGGATATATGAAGGTCTATTCTGATTACTTCTTACAATTATTTACGTATTATACAGAGTGTTGCAAATGTCCATAAAGTACAAAGTTGTGTTTTTATAACTGAAACTCCCTGAATATTATTGCAGATTTGGATTATCCGATCAAAATAAGTGTCTGTTTCATAAAGATTAATGATACCTACAATTTTGGGTATTTTAAATAATAATTGTTATTTTACCAAACTATAATCCAATTTTCATGTTTGAGATACATAGGAAGTGAGTTTGTAATATGAGCGAAATGTAGGTACCTACAGTGAAGTGTAACAATATTTCCAACTATTTTATATTTAACGGTGAATTTTAGCACCAGATTATGGGAACCCCAATGGGTAGTGGCTCAGATGATCTTGGATGACTTATTTCATTTTTAAAGAAATTTGTGGATGATATCATTTGCGTAGCCCCAGAAAAGAAAATGTCTATAGAATATGAAGAAAATGACAGTGTACCATTCTCGGATACATTGGTCATTTGAAAAAATAATACAGTTAAATAAGATTGGAACCAAAAATCAACAAATTCAGCAAGATACATCCACTACCTTTCTTACCATCCCTTCAGCATTAAGATCAATTTCATAAAAGAAAAGAATGAAGAATATCTGCCATCCCACAATGTACAATAAAAATATACCTACGTAAGTTCAAAAATATTTTACAACATAATGTATATTGTTATATATAGAATATACATGTTTATTTATGAGACCCTTGGGTCTCATAAATAAATTATTGTTCTACAGTCCAGACCCTCTTGATATGAATAAAACACATGACGTAGTCGTAGAGAATAGGACAGATACCAAAATCACTGTGCTCCCGTACGTACAACCACTTACTTCGGAACTAACAAAATTATTTCGAGGTAAAACAAAGGTAGAAAAAAGAAACCATCTAACAATATCCTCGCTTTTTTCGAGACTCAAACAGCCAGTTCCGAATAAGTTCAATTTTGATGTATATAAAATACCATGCACCAACTGTGAAGCCGTATATATTTGTCAAACGTCACAGAACTTACAGTATAGAATTACAAGACATAAAAATGGCTAAAAAAATATATATAAGCAGATCTCTTCCGCTTTAATAATCCACATAAAAGACATGAGGCATAATTTCAATTATGAAAATACCAAAATATTGGACCAAGAACATAATTATACAAGAAGCGACTTTTTTGGAAATGTTGGTACCATATAGAAAATCACCCTGAAGCTCTTAATAAAATATCGGATACTTCCAACCTGAGTAATATTTATACATACTTGATAAACTTAAAATTTCCGAGATGCATAGAGATGCATAATTATATTCCGGATTTTAGCTTGTTTACCCATGTACACATGTGCACCATGCGACGTCTATGCATTTGTCCGCGTTTCATTTCAGATAGGTATTGTTTCCGTAAAAATCGCGCCATTTAGTAAATGAATTTGAAAAAATTCATTCTCATAAACCTATGTATATGTAAATGTATGTGTATGTATAAAAAACCCATGAATTTCTAGAGTTGGTTCACAGTTATGGTGCTGTGGTGGGAATCAAAAAACCTACACGAGTCACATCTTTGTCGGCATCGTGTATTGATAACATATTTACTAATATTGAAAAATATGAAGCATCCGTATTCCAGGCGCATCTTTCAGATAATATGGGCCAATAAATCAAACTCTCTGATACAGGTTAAAATAAAACTCTTGAAAAGGTAAGGGTAAGACTCATAAATGGTTTTACTTTAAAATATTTCAATGAAACTCTGGCTAACCAAAAATGGGATGATGTCTTCAGCACATCATCTGATGACGAAAATCGAATGTGTTCTCTGAAAATTTCAATTTACTCTTTAAGTTAAATTTTCCTGAAAAATTAATAAATTATGATACGAATATTAAGAGTTTTTGTCGTCCAAACACAGAAGTTAAAACTTTGAAAGAACAGCTAGATAATTATAATGTTCATGATGTCTAGGTCAGCTCCTACTATTTTAGAATATTATAAAAATTTGAAAAAAGTTTATGACCTTGCCATTACAAAAGCAAAGCAAAAGTTTTTTGGTCAGAAAATTAAGGCCTCAAAGGATAAATCTAAGGCAGTTTGGAATGTTATCATAAACTTATCTGGTAAAGAGAAAAGGAAATCTACCTTTACCTCCTCAGAGGATTTCTCAAGGTTGACTGAGGAATTTAATAATTATTTTGTGAATATTGCACCCAACTTATCTCGTGAATTCCATAAGAAAAAAATGAAAAGGAAACTCAAAAGACTAGAGAAATCATTTTTCATGTTTGAAGTGAATGAATCTGAAATTTTAGCAACTGTTAGACAACTAAAAAATAAAAAATTATGTGGTCATGACATGATTCCTGTCAAAGTTATAAAAGATTGTATTGTACACATCGTATCGCGTCTCTGCCATGTTTATTAATCAGTCTTTCGAATATGGAATATTTCCCGACGAACTAAAAACTGCCATTGTCAAACCATTATTTAAGGGCAAGGGTTCTGATAACGATATGAGTGGATATAGACCTATAAGTCTTTTATCTTCTTTTTCGAAAGTATTTGAAAAGATTCTAGTAAACAGGTTCAGAAGTTTCCCTTTAAATTTAAAGTTTTCACTAAACATCAACACGGTTTCATGAAGAATAAAAGTACTGAGTCGACAATTTTTGAGCTTGTTAGCGCTATACTAAAAACTCTTGAGAAAGGTGACATTCCCGTAACTGTACTGTTAGACCTCTCTAAAGCTTTTGATTGTGTCGATCATAAGCTCTTACTTCATAAATTAGACATATATGGTATCAGAGATAATCAGCTCAAACTTATGGGAAGCTATTTAACTAATAGAAAACAAAAGGTTCTTACTAATACACAAAATGGTGATTTCTCATCATTTTCTGATGAGGGGGCGAGTCCGATGCTTCGTCAGGTTTTTGTTTCCCAGAAGCGTGCAGTGAGGGTTATGCTGGGCATGAGTTACAGAGATTCTTGTCGGGGTGTTTTTAGAAAGAATGGGTTGTTAACCGTCTGTGGTATTTATATTTTTAAATCATTACTTTTCATGTATAAGAATATGCATTATTTTGAAGAATACCTGAATAAAAATAGAACACGAAGAATTGAACCCTTTCTGTATCCTGTGCATAGCCTTTCCCTCACTGAAACGGGAACACTTTATAATTGTATGAGAGTATTTAACTTGTTCCCTAGGAGATTTAAGACTTTTGATCTAAGGTATAACAAATTTAGACAGAATATTTATGAATTTATTTTGGATATGGAGCCTCATGATGGCAAATTTTCAGCTTTTTGTAAACGAATTTAATTATTGACTTTGACTTGTTTTCTTTATTGTATTGTTGCTATCTATGTAATGAAACAATTTCGGAAAATGGAGATATATTATTATTATTATGTATATTATGTATATGAATATATATATATATATATATATATATATATATATATATATATATATATATATATATATATATATATATAAATATATATATAAATATATATATATATATATATATATATATATATATATATATATATATATATATATATATATATATATATATATATATATATATATATCAGGGGCGGCTATTCGAAGGCGGCTAAGGAGGCTAAGCCTCCTCCTCAATAATATTCCGTGTATCACTAATATATTATATTGAATAGTCAGCATTCAGCATATTCATATTAATCAAAATCATATTATTTTATGCACCTACCTTCCTTTCAACCTACATTATAATATAATATAATTTATTAATTACGATAGAAGGTATTTACATTTACTGCTTACTGCATTTCATTAATTTCAAGATTTCATAAAAACAGTGGCAATGCTGCAGAGGCTTAATAAGGTATAGACTCGTTCATTATTCCATGCCATGCCAGAGAGAAAAGGAAACGCTGCGAAATAATATATCTTATTCACTTTAATGAAATAGACAGACAGGGGTAAAAGCAACACCGATTGAAGCTAGCTGCTCGGTATAAAAAGGATACATAAATTATCACACAATGTCGATCAATCCCAACTATAGACTTTCGGGTAATATCGAGTGAACTCGTTGGAAAGCATTAATCGTAGTGACTAGTGGACGAAAAAAGTTTGTTTATTCATTTTGCTCGCGTATTGTTTTAAAATGAGTTCGGTTACTGAAGTTAATTTCAAAAATTTCAATGGTGACTTAGTGGAATATTTGTTATCCCATAACTTTAGTGCACTTACATATGACGATAAAGTTTTAATAAAAACATTGCGACCTACCCCGGAATTAAACAATTTGGTGCAGCGTAACAAAAATCAGAATCGCGGTTTCAATATCAGAAATTATGAGAGACATCCTTGGCTAACCGGATCACAGGTAAAAAATAAATCATGTTGTTGGCAGTGTTTACTTTTTACTAGGGAAAATGTCTCTGTTTGGCACTGGCACTTATCGATAATACAACAGACTGTCCCGATTTTCTTGAAATTTCGGATTATAGCTTATTTTGGCCTGAAAAAGCCGAATATGAAGTCAGATTTTGTCGCTGGGTCATCTTTTCTTTTCAAAAAGTTGAGCTGACCTGACTTTTTCTAACCTTACTAACCTAGCCTCCAAGTTCAGAAAAGTATAAAATTCATGAAAGAGATGAAGTTTATTATCAAAAAGGCAATGTTTTAGAAAATAAAATTCATCTATTTCATGAATTTTATACTTTTATGAACTCGGAGGTTAGGTTAGTAAGGTTAGAAAAAAACAGGTCAGCTCAAGTTTTTTTCAAAAAAAAGATGACCCGGCGACTAAATCTGACTCCATATTCGGCTTTTTCAGGCCAAAATAGGCTATAATCCGAAATTTCAAGAAAATCGGGGCAGTCTGTTGTATTATCGATAATTACCGGAATTGTAAAAAAATAGATCTGTATACCTAAGAATTTATTTCAATTTTTTTGTTTAGGTCTAAATGTATATTTTATTATTTTATTTTGTTTTTATTTTATTAAGTTTTGTTTGACTTTTATGACACGAATTTTATTTAAATCTATTTTTGGGAGGGGCCTATTTTATTTCTGGCAAGAAAAAAGTCTCACCTCCCCGTTGGTTCTTGCTGGGCAGCAATTGATTAATTCCTCGAATAGGTACCTATTTAATATTTTAGGTTGCTTGTTTTACTTTGATTCTCTTTAAATTATAAGGCAGTTGACCTTGAAATCCTATATATATATATATATATATATATATATATATATATATATATATATATATATATATATATAATATATATATATATATATATATATATATATATATATATATATATATATATATATATATATATATATATATATATATATATATATATATATATCAGCGGCGGCTAGTCAAAGGAGGCTAAGGAGGCTAAGCCTCCTCAATAATATTCCGTGTATCACTAATATATTATATTGAATAGTCAGCATTCCGCATATTCATATTAATCAAAATCATTTTATTTTATGCACCTACCTTCCTTTCAACCAACATTATATAATATAATTTATTAATTACGATAGAAGGTATTTACATTTACTGCATTTCACTCATTTCAAGATTTGTGGCAACGCTGCGGAGGCTTAGAAAGGTATATTCTCAACGTTCATTATGCCTGCCACATAAAAGCAAACAACGGTGCAAATACTCCGAATGAATACTTCATTGCAATAGAAAAGCAAAACACATGTAAATGGCAACACCGATAGAGCCCAGTCTCATACAATGCCGACCAATCACAACTATAGAATTTTGCGTGACATCGAGTGAATTCGTTGGAAAGCATTAATTGAATCGTAGTGTGATCGTAGTGGCTAATGGCCGACAACAGCTTGTTTACTTATATTTCTCGCGTATTGTTTTAAAATGAGTTTGGTTACTGAAGTTAATTTCAAAAATTTCAATGGTGACTTAGTGGAATATTTGTTATCCCATAACTTTAGTGTACTAAGTTATGAGGATAAAGTTTTGATAAAAACATTGCGACCTACCCCTGAATTAAACAATTTGGTGCAGCGTAACAGACAACAAAACCGCGGTTTTAATACAAGGAATTATGAGAGACATCCTTGCCTAACCGGATCACAGGTAAAAAATAAAATATTTTGTTGGCAGTGTTTACTTTTTACTAGTGAAAATGTCTCTGTTTGGGGCCGCTTAGGATTTCAGGATTTAATTCTATACCTAGTTGAAAGTGAGGAATTTTTCACCGATAAAGTAACTTTAAATACAGCACGCGGATTAATATCTTACTTACAAGATAAGGAATTTATATATTTTTTAAACATCTTTAAATTAATTTTTGAACAAACAGAAATAGTTTTTCAAATCTTACAGCACAAGTTTTCAGATGTAATTTACTCACGAAATCGGCTCAAGTTTCTTTTGGAGAAAATTTCTGAATTTCGAGCAGAAGTTTATTTTAAAAAACTATTTTCTGTATTTCAAACTACTGATGATACGACTCAATTTAGCCCAAAACGAAAGAAATTCAGTTACGCAGATATGGAGCTTCATTATAAGCAAATATTTTATGAAATTTTGGATACTATTAGGGGTCAAATAGAAATAAGGTTCTCTGATTTGAAAGAACAGCATTTCTTCGACTTACTCACTAAAAATTTGTTAACCGGATTTTCGGCTGATTTTCCAGATAACCTTCTGGAAAATTTATGTCAAAAATACAATTTTTTTTGATAAGGTGGCCATAAAAAGTGAACTGTGTGTTGTTTATAATGACAATGAAATTTTGGGGCAAAATGAAAATCATGTGAAGACTATTAAATACCTTTTTGATAATGATTTGAATCAAGATTTACCCCAAGTTTATAAACTCTTATGTCTAATTGTTTCTATCCCGGTGACATCGGCTTCCGTAGAGCGCTCGTTTTCCACTCTTAAGAGAATTAAAACTTATTTACGAAATTCAATGAGCCAGGATCGTTTGAAAAATATTAGTTTGTTGTCTATTGAAAAGGAATTGGTAAAACTTTTGGCGAAAGACAAAAAATTTTATGAGGATATTATAGATCATTTTGCTAACGTTAAAGATCGCAGAATCCCGCTAATCTTCAAAAATATATAATAACTTTTTATTTGCTGTCACCAGCTGTTAACAAATTCGTTAAGTAGGTAGGTAGGTACCTATTTTGTGAAAGAAAAAAAAAATTGAAGAATAGATGAATTGATTAATTGGCTGAGAAGAGTTTTTGTGAATATTGTAAATAGGAGTTGTAGGTCTCAAGGTAGACACTCGAAAGTGAAAACAAATTAATAGCTTAGGGTGCTTGTTTTAATTTGATTTTCTTTAAATTATAAGGCGGTTGACCTTGAAATCCTAAACATTTTCGCCTATGGTGTATTTTTTAACACCTCTTGTAGCCTCCTCAAACCAAAACCTCACGAGCCGCCACTGATATATATATATATATATATATATATATATATATATATATATATATATATATATATATATATATATAACATACTCAAAAATAACTTCCGCACTTCACTGTTGACGTTCGGTACAGTGCAGTAGTCGATTATTTTCGGGGAAGATAGACTGAAACTTACTGCCAGTAATCGTACGATTGCAGAAGATTTCAATTTAATTTTTCCAAAACAAATATACCTATATATATTTTGAGTTTTTGTCGCCTTTACTATTGAAACTATTAATTATTCAGAAAAATATGGAATTAGTTCTAACAATAAGCAACTGACAAAATGGTACTTTTCAGCCTGCAATAATTTGAAGAATGTGTGGAATAGGATGCCAGTATCTCTCTCTCGCTGTTACAAATTACAATTTACTAATTTTATCACCATTATATTTCACTTAGTAAACGAGTATTTCGTTTAGGAAAATTGTAAATTTCCTCTCCTTCAACCAGATCATAGGATACATTTGAATATACAAGTGCTTTAAATATGTGTGATATCGGATAATACAAGGAAGAGTCATTGAAACCGGGTTCAGAGAATGAATACTAGCCCAGCATTTGCCTTTGTAAGTTTTTGAGTGTAAGCAGTGATTTACATACGTCAAGATGAAATCTCTGAGAAAAACTCATGGAATAGCTGTCGCTGGGTTTTGAACTCAGGACTTCCCAAATGCTAGAGATCCAGCGTAAACACTCGGCAAACTAGCTCGGTTGAATCGCTATTATATTTTCAACAACTTTATCAACACTTCCTGATTATTTCGAATCTATAGACGAAAGCTGTAATTTTAACCCTTAAATAACAATAGTATATTTTGTTACGTCGAGTACTGAATGGAGCCCTTCAGGGACTCCATCCGTTTTTTCTGGAAACATGTAACTCTTTCAATATTGAGTAGCAAATAGGATCTTCTCTCTATCTTTTAGAAAAATATATATTATTCTAGGAAACACAAAAATAAAAAAGAACTTGTTCGCATGGATCAGGAAACTTTATCAAGCCTTAAACGTGGGATCATTCTGGAACCCAGGAATTACATTTTTTGCTCTTCAGTTAAATCATAACTATTCTTAAGCATGAAATGTCAAGTAGTTGTTTGTGTTTTTTAACTTCTGTAAATAAACGAGGACTGTTCGATAATTTGCAACACAACTTTGAGGTATTAATTAGCACCTAAAAAAACTATTTTACATGAAACAGAGGGTCGCCTAGGGCCCCTATTGATAAAAATGCAGTTTTCATGAATATTAATTATTTAAACTTGATTTACTTACTCGGTTTTCAGTTATTTTATGGAAAATTATAAAACTTAGCTACTTGACATTTCATGTATAAAGCGAAAAATGTAATCCTGGGGCCCCAGAAAGATCCCACGTAATACTTTGAGGGTTAATGCAAATTTCATGTTTAGTACAATTGTTTGAAGGTTTAATCGTGTACTTTATTATCGGTAGTAAATTTTTATCTAATTTCAACATATTGCTATCTGTACAAGTTATCGCAAAACAGATTTCGTATTATATTGTATTATATTGAAGCAATGTTTGGTAAACTGCATAGATTCTTATCTGCAAAACAAACAATAAAACCTCCATCCGAAAAGTTGTTCCGATTGTGTCCCATGGTGGAAATTTACAGTTGCAGTCCCACAGGCATCCGAAATAAAATCAAAAGTGAAGTAAACAAGATGCTATTTGAATATTACTTTCACAACTCGTGCATGTGAATAGTACTACTTTTGAAGTGGGGGTACTGAAATGTCGCCAGTCGTCAGTTTCACAAGAGTGTGGAAGGTTGTGCATCACCGATTCCAAAACTCCCGCAACATACACGTGAAAATTCACGGTTCGATTTTCGTAACAATATCGCGCGACAGTTCTGAATTTTTTCAATGAGTTTTCTTCGGGAAACCTAAAAAATGGCAAATGTGCCAATTAAATCCTTAATCCATTGGAATTCAATTGTGTGCCTGATTGTGACTGTTCGCGGAAAGTGATAAGTTATCCGAAGGTAGATATTGATTGATTGTGAACGGAAAGCGGAAAATAATCAGTGTAAAATGCGTGAAAAGTGGGACAAGCAAGAAAAGCCGAGGGAGAGTGATGGGCATCCAGTAAGTTCATAATAAATTTTGACTCCGACATAATTTCGATTGTAGTTTTCCTTTCAACACATCATCAAGCATGCTGTAGATTGATGGATTTTTCCGTTTGACATTAGGTATTCGGTATTGGTTGAAAATTCGCGAAATTCGCGTTTGAACTTCTTCAATTATATATGTTTACCGAATGCGGAATATAACTTTGAGATCACTAAGTGCATTACAATTTACCAGTCACAAATTCTATTAGTTAATATAAATTTTGACTTCGCCATCATTTCGATATAATAGTGGCTTTCCTCTTAACACATCAACAAACAAGCTGTAGGTCAATGCAATTTTCCGTTTGAACTTCTTCAATATTTATATATGTTTACCTAATGCGGAATACAACTTTGATAATACTAAGTGCATTACAATTATCAAATCAAAGGAACAAATTCTATTTGTTAATATAAATGTCGACTTCGCCATCATTTCGATATAATTGTAGTTTTCCTATTAACACATCACCAAACATGCTGTAGATCGATGGAATTTCCCGTTTGACATTATTTGTTGAACATTCGCGAAAAGTGCGTTTCAAATTTTTCAATATTTACATATGCTTACCGAACACGAAAAATAACTTTGATAGCACTAAGTGCATAAAAATTATCAAATCAGAGGAATAAATTCCATTTTCTCGAGCATTTTCTATTCCTTTTACCTAATTTGAAGACAACCAATCGAGAAAAACGCGAAGAAATGATTTAATAGAGTTTTTAGAATGAAGTTCCTTATTACACGTTACCTTCACTCCAGATACATGAAAGCTCGGCCTAAAACGTAGTGTAAACGTAACAATTTCAAGGTCACCTCTATCCGTATATATGCGTTTATAGTTTCAACGCTGGCGAAATTTTTTATTTTAAAGAAGAATAAACTTAATATGTGCCTTGAAAACTGTGCTATATTTCTTTTTTCAAGTATAGAAATATTCTATTGAAGTTTGAATTGATTATCTGTTATTGAAAACGTTTGATTTAGAATTGGAGAATTATAAGTAGTATATATATATATATATATATATATATATATATATATATATATATATATATATATATATATATATATATATATATATATTATATATATATATATATATATATATATATATATATATATATATATATATATATATATATATATATATTATATATATATATTATATATATATATATATACAGTGGCGTAGATAGGGGGGGGGGGATCAAGGGGATCAATCCCCCCCCATGAGCTTACGAAAATCATAATGGAATTGAATAGAAGTCTTCGTATCTACGTATTTAATCATACATGAAATTTACTAAGCACTAGCACCTCTTTTGATATTATGTATGTGCAATTATATAAAAATCATCTAGATATGTTTTCGTGAAAACTGTGCAATCGAGTATTGTATAATTTCCGCGCTTCGAACAGGCCAACCAATCAGGAGCCACGAAATGGTCGCTCGCTATAATTATGGACAGATTGAGCACATGTAAATTAAATATCTACTCATTATTTTAACATAATAATAAATCAAGAAATTGAAACGTTTTTCTAATTTTGGGTAAAAAAAACTAGTATTTAGTATTTTAATCGGTCACTATGAGCAAAAAACGTGTTTAAAAATGTTCAAATGGCTCCAATAAAAAATTTTTATTTCGAAAGGAAGAAGTCAACCAAAATCTCCTCGTACTTCTTCTCTTTCTGAATTGTTTGATAGTATAGTATTATATCTAAAGCACGAGCAGTTTCGTTTAATAGTATAGGAAGTATAAAATTTAGAAAGAGAAGAAGTGGAAGGAGGTTTTGCTTGACTTCTTCCATCGTGAATAAAATTTTCCATTTCACATACGTTTTTTGGTCCTAGTGACCGATTAAATTCCTGTTCACATTCGAGGAGCTCATAGAAGATTTTAAAACAATATTTAATATTTCGAATATTTTTTTGAAATAGAGTGGTATCAAAATATGACCAACTCTTGGCTTTAATTGTCAATTTAATTACTCCATAATATTTTGAAGTTAATAAAAATTGTCGAGTTAGTAAAAATTTTCTTGTGATGGCTTTCAATCCATTTCTGGACTTATACATCATGGATCTTGGAGAAAGATTTACTCATCATGAAAATATAGTCTAGTGAACAAGTGCTTTTTTTGTTAAACTTCTTTCATGAGTCTCGGAAGAATATGAACAAGGTGTCATTCGATTTGGAAGAGCATGTAGATATTTTTTGAAGAAAGTTCCGTTTGCGAAAATTGTAAAAATTATAATCAATTTACTGAAAGGAAAAATTATCTCAAAAACTAATTCATATTTTGATATCTAAATAAATATACAGAAAGAGGAGGATATTTTCTAAAAGAAAGTCTCCCGGAACTGTAGGATTAATATTTATAATTTTCTCAGATGGGTAAATATACCTCCGAAAACGGGTAATAAGGCTTGCGAAAGTAACGCCCATTAACACTTTAACAATAAATATTAATTAACTATATTAAATATTAAATTAAGGAATGAAAAATTTCAAGCTTTACTGGATAGGTAAATGAACCAGAATCCAGCGAAATAACATTTTTATCGCGATTTTTCAATTATTTATGCAATAGTTTTTTTGCTGCTTGAACAAGAACATTGCAAGTGTGATAACTGTTAAACTATAAATCTGATATTGTTTTCCTTTCTTGGAGCTAGACTGCAGAATAGATCCCCTTTAAAAAAATTAAAAATTAAATCTTCTAGTTTTTGACTAGTTGCAAAATTGAATACTCACAACGCACTCGTTTATAGCAATTTTTTAAACAATAGGAGATGAACATTGAAAAAAACCATTTCTTTGTAGCTTCCAATAATAAAAAACGGATCATTAAAATTATAAAAAAAATTTCATTTTGATATTGCAAAACTACGTAAATTGTTAATAAACAACTAAAAAATTGAAATTTTTTTATTTTTTCAACGACGATTTACTCTGAAGCTTTATAATAATAGCTCCAAGAATGAAAAAAATTCTCAGATCTATAGTGAACAGTTATAACGCTCACAATTGTCATGTTCAAGTACCAAAAAATTGTTAATTAACTATGATGATCAGAATATAGGCTACGCTACCGGTATCGACGTTTGAAGCGAATAAAAACCATTCAAAGGAGCACTTTAAAAGAAATGTACTTCTAATGACCCTTCTGAATATATGAAATTAATTGCAAATTAAAAACTCATGTATGTCCAATTTTTTGTTATTGAAAGGTTTGGCTACTCTGGCAATTAATCGTGACATTGGAATCACAGCTGACGAAGTCATAAATGGATTGTCAAAAAACGCCAGAAACTAGAATTTCTGCTCTAATTTTCCCAAGAATATTTTCAATGATGTATATATCTAATTAAATATAATTCAATTTTTCACTGATTTTTAATTAATTTTTTCCAATTCTAATAATTTGAATTTTCTGCTATTGAATTTAACTTTTCTGCTTATTTTGCACTACCTATATGATAGATTATTTCTAACAAAAATGGAGCTTTAGAAGAAAAACTTATGAAAGTTTGCACTAAGTCATATCCCCCCCCCATCGGAAAAAGCTATCTACGCCACTGTATATATATATATATATATATATATATATATATATATATATATACAACCTCAACGTTTGTAAAGTTGACTAGGGGAAATTGTTTGTTATTTGATGTTTGACGTTTTTCGACTTCTTTTCAAAATCTCAAGTTTAGTGAGTATATATAAAACATGATTTTGTTTTCATATTTTATTATAGATGTCCTGAAGAAGGAAATAAACATTTCCGAAAGCTTGACAAAATAGCAGAGTTTTCTTTTTAGGCCCCTACACACGGCCGTTGATGTCTTAACACATCAACGTGCATCCAAGAACGTGCAACCAATAATGTTAATGTGGATGTAAAAATACCCACGTTTTTGAAAGCACACCCCGAATGAACGCCGCGTTGATGTTTTCTGAATCGCTTGAATTTTTGAATGCGCATTCAAATGAACACGTGCATCTATCAACGTGTGGAGGCGATTCACCGATGTTTGTGCATTCTTAAAGCAGTGGTTGCGGTTAATCTTTATTTTTATTTCTATTTTTCTTCTCAAGAGCATAAGTACACGCCACTGTCACAAGAGCTAAACATTCTTCTTCGAACAAAATTATGGTTTTGTTCGATCGTGTGTACGCAATATGCTTGCACGTTTTTGGATGCACGTTGATGTATTAACACATCAACGTCCGTGCTCGCGTCCGTGTGTAGCCCGCTTATGTATATGTATATCGAAAGTATATTTATCTACAGAATTACCAAAATTCCTCGTAATTATGCATAATATTACATATATTCCAGATAGTCGTTATTGCATATTCGCATTAAATGTTTTCATGTTAATTTTTTTATCAGAAAATATGTTACATTGAACATTCCCGTAATGAGAATATTATTTTTTCCCACAAAATTCTGAATATCGTTTGCCATGATACCTCTCGTCTTTTTTAAAAAGTATTTGCAATTATTATAATCAAAACTGCAGTAATATGAACATCTGCGTTTTTATTTTTTGTTGTTCTTCCACTGCCATTAGTACAATATATCGAAAACGGCTGGTGAATTTTAGACACCAAGTATTCACTGTACCTGTCCTAATCGAAGGGTCAAAAATTTTTGGAAGTAATTGCAATTCCACCTTGGAAGTCAGGTAAGTAAAATTCAGGTACACAGGCGCTTGTAATTTTTTCTTGATGAAATTATTCGTCTATACTTATTAGATAATTCTAGGTATTCACTTCATACTGGACATAACATATTACCAATTTTGGTATTACCTCATTAGTACGTTAAAGCTTTGGCATTAGGAACATGCCAAAACCTACGTATTGAATTATTAAATAAGTTTATTGAAAAGTTTCCAATGACGACAATTATCATCATTAGAAAAAATCACTTTCCATCTCCAAGACAAGTAGTTTAAGCGTGGATATAAAATGAGAATGATTCTCAAGATTGCCCATCATAATGGGCAATTGTGTCGACAAAAATGTCGATGATGTATCCATAAAATTTATAGAAATTGAATATATTATGTGGAATTATTCCCGTTTTATTGAATCACTCTTTTAAATATTTGCTAGTGCAAATAAAGCCACAGGATTAGCATTCAATTTGCACGTCCACTTCGGTCTCATTAAATTGGCAATTTCACTATTGAAACATAATAGTTTCTAATTATATGGATCGTATATGCGAGGATCTATAAAATTTTGCTTCAAATTATCATTGTATTGGAATCGTTTGACGCAAAACAAATGTTTTATCTTATCTAAGAAAATGGTAAATGTTATCGATTGAAATGAAATGCTCCACTACAAGTGAAAACTAAGTAGGTACTTTTTCATTTTTTAATGTCATAAATAAGAAACAAAAAAAGTGCATCGCGTACTGATGGCGAAGCAGGCCAAGATACGATTCTAACGGAATGAAGTGCAGACTACAAAAAAAATCATATTTCAACATGAACTCAATTCATGTACCTACCGAATTTCAACGCTCTAGATGTAATGTTTTGATAGTTCTGTTGGATAGTTTGATACCAAATTTCAGCTCATTTAGTTTGATGGGAGCTGCTAGAGATGCCAATATGTAGGTACTCGGAATATATATATATATATATATATATATATATATATATATATATATATATATATATATATATATATATAAATATATGAAAATAAGAAATATTTCTTTAAAAATGGAGGCGGTTGAAGAAATTTAGGTAGGTACCCAAATTTTGACAGTTTCGTTTTGCCTCGAAAACAATTCCGGATAGATACTAAATTTTAGCTCGAATGTGGTTTGATGGAAGCTGTATATATATACATAGGTACATTTTTAAAAATGTACCTATGTATATATATATATATATATATATATATATATATATATATATATATACGTCCGACGTTAAAAAAATTTTGAAAATCGTTGCCAAGTAGGTAGAAAAAAACTACTCGCGCACTTGACTGTTGACTTTTGATGCGCTGGAATAGCCTATTATTCTCGGGGAAAATACGAGGAAACATTTTAAGTATGCAATAATAATTTAAAATCAAAAACCTAGCTTTTCTGACGTAAAATGGTAAGTTACAACAGTGTGAAAACCGCTCTAAAAGCCGCGGTAAAAACCCACTTTGAAATGTGTACCATCATTCAATTTCAGAGAACTATGATTTCTACCACAGACCCGAGCACAGACCACTCGATTGAAAGTTATACGATATTACCTATTGCATATTTATGTTTCATTTAGAATTCTTAGCCGGTCCCATATACCGAACTCTTATCCCAATTAAGAAATAAGTAGATACAGTACACTCACAATTTAACATTGATTTTACCTATTTAATTCTCACTCCACGTTTCTTCTCCCTGGGGAAAATACGACCTTAGTTTTATAACTCGGATGGTCACGCAGATACCTAAAAGATGTGATATATCGATAACATCTGAAAAGTAAAAATTCGTCTGTGAATGTAATAAATAACAAACGGATAATGGAAAAGAATACCAATAATTAATTTTTCATACGAAGTTCTGATAGGAAAAAAAATGAGAAAGCAGCAAAGCTCCATTACTATAAGGTCTCACACAAAAAGTGCAGCGCGTCGAGATGCATTCCAACGGAATAAATTATGGTTGATAGAATCCGTCGTTACTACGTGATAATTTAACATGATGAACAAAACTAAATTTGAATTTACTACGTTTATTATCACAAAATATTTTGAAAAATTTAACACTGCGATTGCAATTTCGGCCACTAGACCATCATCGGGCAGATTGAGTTAAGAACTCAATCTGCCCGATGATGGTCTAGTGACCGAAATTGCAATCGCAGTGTTAAATTTTTCAGAATAAATTATGGTTTGATAAACCACGCTTTAATAGCAAATAATAATTTATTTCATTGAAAAAAAAAAATTTTTATTTGCGCTGTGCATCGCTTACTGACAGCGAAAGGTCAAGATGCAATTCGAACGGAATACACTCCACGAAGTGCAGTGCGGTCGAAGAAAAGAGATGAAATCCACAAAGCTTCATATTTCAACATGAACTACAATCTTTCAATCATCTAACTCAATCTGCAGAAGCTGTGGGTTTCGGCAAATTGCAATAGTTTAGTTCCACCTCGAGAACAACCTCTGATACCAAATTTCAGTTCATTTGGTGTGATGGGAGCCACTGTCATTATGTACTGGTATATTCATGAAAACACAAATATCTACGTTAATTGTAGGCAGTTGGAGAAATGTACCCAAATTTTTACCTTTGGGTTCGATGGGAGCCGATGGAGATGTCATATCTATATATATATATATATATATATATATATATATATATATATATATATATATATATATATATATAGGAACAATGAAAGTTTAGCTCTGACAGGTTAATTTAATTAAACAGACTATACAACACAATGACAAAACAAAAAGCAAATGAATCTATAATACCGGTCGCCATACCATATATAAACAAATTGTCCCATAAGATTAAAAACATTTTAACACCATATAACATCAAAATTATGAACAAACCTCGGAACCAAATTAAACAAATATATAGCAAGTTAAAAGTAGCAACACCCACAAACAAAAAGTCCAAAGTGATATACAGTATACCATGTAAGGATTGTGATAAGAGATACACTCGGACAGACTCACAGAGACTACAGGATAGACTAAACGCACATAAATACACTAAAAAACGCAAGTACCGCTCTCAAACAAACCATCATACTACAACAGGGCACACATTTGACTATGAAACAAACGGTTATATTAGGAGTGGAAGCAAAACAAAAACAAAGGGAGTTTTTGGAAATGATTCATATACAATTAAACTTAGAAAACACGGTAAATGACAGACAAGACATTAACAACTAAGTCAGACATACCTTCCACTATTGACAAGACCAAACACACGAACATAAAGAATAAAATAATGACAAGACAAATGACATGACAATACATATGACAGATGGTTTGTTTTTAATGTGTTTATATTTAGTTGATTGAGTTTTATCTTATTGTAGATGTTCTTGACGAAATATTGTGTGATTAATTGATTCTATATGTAGTATGTTTGTTATATTTAATGTTGTGTACCCTATCGTCTGTATATATTTCTGGTATCCGATCACGATATAATACGTTTTACAGTGTGTTTGTGATTTAACTCATATCGAGTGCTGAAGAAGGTGGCGAGTACCACCGAAACAGACAATTTTATACTTTTATCTCGTTTATAATATTAATAAATTAACCTGTCAGAGCTAAACTTTCATTGTTCCATTTATAACGTAAACAGTGTAACAAATTCATTCATATACATTCTATATATACTATATATATATATATATATATATATATATATATATATATATAACTAATATATATATATAATAATATAGACATTATATATATATATATCTATAACATATTATATATATATATATATTCAATATATATAATATATAATATAATATATATATATATATATATATATATATATATATATATATATATATATATATAAAAATATATATATATATATATATATATATATATAGGTATATATAGGGGTGTTCCTAAATGAGTGCCAAAGTTTTTATTGGGTGATTCCTTGTCAAAAATTAAAGGGGGTCTTAAGTACACAAAAGCTCTTAGACATGTCCTTGAAAAGTTAGACGTTCCCAAAAATGAACATCAGTATGATTATTCATTTTGAAGATTTAAATGGCACAATGAAACTTCCAACCAATTAGGTACCACATGCAAATCAAATGGAATTTTCAACTACGACATAAAAGTCAGAGCGGCTAGACAGCTACCCACTAAATATTTTGGATTTCATTTACAGACTGGAATCTGTTCATGCACGATGTTGTATTTTATTTTTTATCTAGAAACTATTGCTTTTACGTAAACAACACAAGAGTTGAATAAGTTCAGCAAAGAATCGTTCTTTTCAATTAATATTTTCAAAGTAAGAAAGTTCCTTTTGTTGAAAAGTTCTGGTAAAAAATGGAATAGGGGTTGCATATTTCAGCACTTTGAAAGATCACAAAAAAATTTGGAAAATATTCATAGGTAGCCCTTTCATTGGTAAAACACGCCCACAAAATACCATTTCTTTAACTCTTAGCAACTTTTCCGCAATAACTCAATTCAGCTCCAGACTATGCAAAACAAACTGTTGAAAATAATAGTTAAAAAACCGAAACTTCATTCAACTATACAGTTGTATAAAAAACCAAAGCTACTTGACGTTAGGGGCTTGTATGCCTGTCAGTGCCTGGAATGGATGTTCCATGATGCAAATCGGCCTTTGGAAGTTAAACAAAAAAATACTAGAGCAGTACAAAATTTCTCCCTCAATACACCACTGTTCAGGAAGGGCCACACAAAAAGATATATTTTCTTTTTCGGACCTAAATTGTATAATCTCTTACCACCTGACATAAGTAAAATAACAAAATATAATAAATACGAAAAACAAATCAAATACTTCGTTCGGGAAAATATAAAACTAATCTACAATACAATAAATTAATTGATGATTTTTTAAAAAGTATTTACCAGGTATATATATATATATATATATATATATATATATATATATATATATATATATATATATATATATATATATATATATATATATATATATATATATATATGTATGTGTACACTTCATTTTTTCTGAATAAATTGAATTGAATTCAAGAAAAAAAATTTTTTTCTCATTTTTAAGAGCGTTAGGTACTTCTCAGGAATAGGCCTTGAAGCTTTTGATCACATGAAATACCCCTATAATTTTAGAAAAGGAATTACCCGCTAAAAACTTTCTTAGTTTTTTGTGTACCCCGAATCCTGGAAGCTGGGAAATGTGATTCCGTTGCCTAAGACTAATCAGGTCACACATTATAAGGATTTGAGGCCCATCAGTCTTCTCAAGGGTATTCGAGAAACTGGTCGCTCTGCAGCTCAGAGACTATGTAGAAGTTAATAATATTTTACCAGATGTTCAATCTGACTTCAGAAGGGGCCAAGGGTATACGAATGCCTTGATCAGAGTTGTGGATGAAATAATAACAGCTGTTGACAATAATGAATTGCTAATACTCGTGCTGCTTGATTATTCCAAGGCCTTCGACAGAATAAATCAAGAGTTACTGTTGGCGATATTTCATTTTGTGGGCTTTACTGACCCCATCATAGAACTCTTTCGTAATTATCTGAAGAGCAGATCGCAATGTGTCATTTATAACAATCAAAAGTCAGATATAAAACATTTTTCTTGTGGAGTACCACAAGGGTCTGTCCTCGGGCCATTGTTCTATATTATTTATACCTTTCAGCTAACAAGTTGTTTAAATGATTGTCAGGGGCATCTATATGCTGACGATACACACGTATTTTTGGCGTGTCGTAGGGATGAAATTCTTCAAAGTGTGGATATCAGGAATTCGGATTTGGATCGGCTCTCTGCTCTCTCGAGATCAATGTGCCTCACAATAAATCCCGAAAAATCGGTTGCGATGGGGTTCGGCAAGGGGAACGGGTAGGCAGATATGTGAGTATAGAACTCGCATTATTATGGGGGACAAAATTATTCCATGGTCATCGGGGTTCAAAAACCTGGGACTGATGTTAGATGTAAATTTGAGGTTTACGGGACACATAAATATGCTTCTGAAGAGAACTTTCGTGAACCTTAAGTTAATATATGGATGTAGGGAACTCTTGAACCAAAGGCAATTGAAATTACTTTGTGATGCCTTGGTGTTGTCACACTTCAACTCTGCTGATATTGTCTATGGCCCCTGCCTCTTGAAGACTGACGAAATGAGAGTACAAAGGATTCAGAATAATTGTATCCGAGTGATATATGGTCTCAAGAGAACATATCATGTGTCTCACAAACTCGCTGACTTGAGGTGGCTGAATATGAAAAATAGGAGGCGTTTACATGTGTCATGTTTTACATTCAAACTTTTAACTGACAAAAAGCCGGTGCACCTCCATAGGAAAATTAGATTAAGATCTGATATTCACAATTTAAATATAAGATTTAAGAACTGTCTTGCCATTCCTCGTTTCAACACTTCTCTTTTTAAGCGTTCCTTCTCATACATTTCAGTAGCTACAATGAATAGTATACCAGAGAACTTTTTTTGTTGTAAATTCGTTTCTTTTAAGAAAAGGATGAAACAGTTACTTTCAGACCAGCAGTAGCAATGGCCTATATTCTGTATTTTTACATTATTAACTATTATATCAGCATCCGGTTCTTGGTGACTAGTATGTTTTGTATATTTCCTTCATTCTGTATGGTTCTGGAGTTTATTTTGCTGTTTTTTTATGAGTTCTGTTGTTTTCTCTCATTGTTTTGGTTTTCTTCAATTGGTGGTTCTATAGCAAAATCAATTATGCTTCTCGGTAGGATTAATCAGCAATGCTGTATCCCACCTTTTGGTACCTAAGATTACAGATGACACGTTATAGTGATATTGATAAGTTTGTATTATATATGTATATCCAATATTTGTAACTATGTTTATCACAGTCTGTATGAAAGGGTATCAATAAAGTATATTATTATTATTATTAAACATCATGTATAGGTATATGACATCGAAAAAATTTTGAAAAAATCGTTGTCTCGAATGTCTAAAACGGATAAAAAACTACTCCTCACTTGACTGTTGACTTTCGATAGGCTGCAATATTCTATGATTTTCGGGGAAAATACGACAAAAATTTTTTTTTAACAATAATTTTGAATCGAAGTTATATACACTTAAAACAATAGACAGAATATATATATGTTTTAGTAATAATCCCAGCTTTTTCGACGTAGAAAGATAAATTACAACAGTGTAAAACCCGCGGTAAAAACCTACGTTTAAATTTGTACATAAAATTTCGGAGAACCATTATGTCTACCACAGACCATTCTACTGAAAATTATACAATATTATCTATTGCATATTTATATTTCATTTAGAATTTTTAGCCGGTCCCATATACCGATGCCTTATCCCAATTAAGACATAAGTAGATAATATACACTCACCATTTAACATTGAAATAATTAATATATTATTCTTCATACTCCGCAATTATCTACTGGTAAGGTTTTTTCCCTATTTTGTTCACTATTACGAAATAATATTTTAATTATTTCAATGTATAATGAATCTATAATTAATGAAGAAATATGAATACACTACTCAAAATAATAATGATTGTATATTTATGAATGTCTAAAAACAGTTCATTGTTCCTTTTGGTTTTACGTTTTAAAAAACTTTCAGGTTTTTTTGTTCAAAATGAAACACTTTTTACAGCAAGAAATGGAAGTTCTGATGGTTCTTAAAATATTCACTGAAATTTCAATATATTGTCTCAGTTAATGATATTTATATTAGATTTTGGAACTAAGTTCTTTATCGCACGTTGCACTCCAGATACTTGACGAATAAAAGCTAAAAGTAAAAATGTGTAACAGTAACGTGCGCCCGTGCGCGTCAGTTGTATTCGTATAAGGGTATGCTCGACTGTATGTATTCAGCAATCTTACGAGTCATAATACTAACAACCCTCGTTATAACCTCTCTTATTCATTCATTTACTGTTAAACGAATTTATTTACTGCAAAGCGATGTTGTGTCTGTAGTCTAGATGGTTGAGAAGTTGTCTAGGGCACAGACGGTACCGGATTCGAATCCCAGGTAAGATTTGGATGGTGTGATTGTCGTCCCATTACAATTTGACGAAGATTCTACGTGTATCTGGGTATATGTATTAAGTTTACGAATCCATGAGGGTAGATGATGGAACACTGGCGAATATTCGCCTGTGTCCCATCATTCCCTTTTACAAAAAAAAAATGATATTGTGATTCAGTATAAGTTAAATATAGAGCTAATGAATTGAGATAAGTACCTGTTTTTGTGAGTTTCAATAAGACACTCTACATAAATATAAAGGCATGGGCATAATATCATTGTATTATTCAAAATATCAAATCAAATCAAAATAATCTTTATTGTCTTCAAAATGATACAAACATTGAAATAAAAACACATCAAACCACATTTTCATACAAACAACAAAAGATATATTATTTTGAATTTTAGAATTGATTACCTACAATTTTTACAAAAAATCTGTTATTTATTTGTAAAATGATAATTAGGAATCGGAACGAATAATTAGAGAAAACAAATTTTTCAACACTATTATATTATTATACATAATATATTTTAACAATTTCAACATCTACTTTTCTGAAGAAAGTTGAGAGTCATTATTATATTTTGTTTTGGATGAATATGATTTAAGAATTAACAATGATCTAGCAAAATTCACAACAAGATACAATACCACTATCAGTGCAGATTTTTTGAGATACTTACATAAAATTGAATAGCAAACATGTGTCCTACTAGTTACCACAAATCAATCATTACTAAGATTGAGTGTACTGATTAAGTTTATAATAAATCGATATTTTTATAATAATTAGTAATCAAATGTTTATTTTCATAACTTAAATTTATTAATTACAATTTTATTACCATTCTTATATTTTTCTCATTTAAAATTACTCTCTAACGTTGTTTATTTATTTCATTGTACCTGTTATTCAATACATAATATATAGTGTATAACAAAAGGTACTTCGTCCTAATCAGTTGTCCCGTCCCACCCACGAAACCTCTCGTTTTTTTAATTACAATTCTTTTTGAAAACTGATTTTAATACTTTCAGTTCTAAAATTATAATGTATTTGAGATGACCTTCGTCATCTCAAATACAATCAATTTTTTTTTGAGTAGTGTAATCGATTGAGTTGTTTGAAGCTGTATACACCCATTCCTGTTGTATAATTTGGTTATATGGTATAATTTCTAACTAGACGTTGAAAAAAATTGTTTTTATTTTTATATTTTGTTACAAAATAATTACTCGGGTTATTTATACATTTTTCCTATTCAGTCTTTCATGTTCTACAACTTCCATATCTTGAAGGTCAATTTTAACTCGCGTACAATCAAAGCTGAGTAAAAGTTATAATAGTATAACTGCTAAGAAAAAGACAAAGACTAATGACTCCATAAAAATTCGAGCACAACTGTCTAATTACATGAAAGAACTTCTTGGTTAAATCGACAAATAATAAAATATAAGTAAATATTTGAATTTCGTTTTCGAAATCACGATTTCCGTTATTTGAAAATCGACTCTTGATTGATTTTGAAGTATTTCAACGAGACTCGTGACTCGTTACTGAAAATTTCATTAAGAAAGTTCGTTATATTCGCTATTCAGGTAATAATAGCTATATTAACAATTCAGAATAAAACCGAGAATTGAACTAAAGTCCTACAACAAGGCTAGAAGAAAGAAATTAAATCTAATAGGAATTTTGGATTGATTGGGCCGATACATGCTGTAAATTAATAAACATATTAAAACAATGGTTAATTATAACAATTTATACATTCATTAAAAAAAATAACGCATGACGCACGTTTCGGTGGAACTTCATCTTCTTCAGATGCTAATGGCAAACTAACTATGTTGGTTTGCAACATTAACATAAGCACAACATTAACATTGCTTATCGTACCGGTAATAATTTAGGAAATCATATAAAAAATAATAAATCCAAAGTTCATAAAGATAATAAATCAAGAGTTTATAAAATTAATTGTGGTGATTGTGATAAGTTTTACATTGGTAGAACTTTCAGAAGCTTTCAAACCGTTTCAAACTAGAATTTCAGAACACAAACGTAGCTTTGTTAATCAATAGTCGGATTCACATTATGCAAATCATTTAATCCAAGAAAATCACACATTCAATTTCGATTTTAAAATATTAAATGCTGAAAGTAAGAGTAAACTTAATTTTTTAGAATCATTACAGATTACAGGTAAATAAATACAAGCATTCCGGTCTCCTATTGAATAGCCAAATCGATCATACTTCAAGCCCCCTACTCAATCTTTTCAAAATGATCGAACTACCTGACTAGCAGATCAGAATTGGTTTTTCCTAGGCTAATAATTATTTGTAACCCTCTTTCTATTTACCCCTTCTACACAATTTGTCATCTCTTTATTTCTTGTGTTCGATACTTCGATATAACAGAGAAGCATAGTTAGTTTGCCATTAGCATCTGAAGAAGGTGAAGTTCCACCGAAAAGTGCGTCATGCGGTATTTCTTTTAATAAATGTGTAAATTGTTATTATTAACCATTGTTTTAATACTAATAGGAATTATTCTAATTACCAAAGTAGAGAAGCAACTTCGCTGTCTGTTAGATTATACCTCTGGCTCTAGTATAGGTATAACGATAAGTAAAATACAAAACATCGTTTGAAAGAAATGTCTCAGAACTTCTGAAACAAAACACTAATTTGATAATCACACAATGTGAACTTTGAAGAAAAAATACACCTAATATTTCAGTCAATAATGTATCTCCTGACAGTTATTAAGTATATACAGTCTATAGGTACATTATTGACCGATATATTATGTATGTTTCGTAATGCGCATGTTTCATATTGTGTGATTATTTTGTTAAATATTTTAATTTGGATATATGCTTCGTATATAATTGTTCTATGTGAATACATGTACAAAAATTACCAAATGACGCATAGGTAGATACATAATGTCTACTTCAAAGTATCCATTTTAATTTTCATTACACATTTTATTTGTTATATTGTTTACGTTCATTTCAGTGTAAAAGTTTTCTTGATAGGATTCATTATTATAGATTAAAGATGAAAAATATGCAACATTAACAAACTTTTTTCTTGAAAAAGCGGTGTTCATCAATTAACTAGTAAAATTGAAACTTGTTGCACACAAATGAAAAATTATCCTACACAATTTAAATACTATCGTAAACGAAATAAAGATTATGATATCTACACAAATTAAAATTTATCGTACAAAAACTAAAAAGTATTGTACAAAAATTGAAAGTTATTGTACTTAAATTATTGAATTGTCATTTTTTGATGAAAAATCTTGATAGTAGGTATATAATTTTTGGAAATTGTAGGAGATTGAAAAAGCTATCTAGTGAAGTAATACTAACCCTTTTTTCAATGAATGAAACAGAGCTTCTTCGTCCTATTTGGTTAATAGAGACATTCGAGAAAAATACGTATTTCATTCTAAATATGTTTAAATCTCACTTTCGACACTTAAAATTTGTTTCAAAATCTCGAACTAGGAAGAGAAAACTTATTTTACGTAAGTAAGTAGGATAAAAATTCAATCTTTCAAATGTTACGAAACGAACGATACGATAACATATATTTACTCATCAATATTCTGGTGGTTTTAATAACTCAGTTTCTTTTAACCTAACATTAATCAGCATAAAATACTCCATAAAACGAATTATACAGCTAAATGAACCTACAGATTCCAATTATATATAAATATTAAACAATTTCAGGGTGTATCATTGTTTAAAGTCGGAAGCGAAAATGACTTATTAATAGGACAACTTCAATCTACATAATAATGCTCTTAATGAAATATTAAGCTTACTTAATTATCACATTAAGTTCATGGATTATTCCAAGGCTTATAGAGAAACAGAGATTTATTTTCCAGGACCAGTATGTTGCTTTTTTTTCTGGTTTGAAGAATTAAAACAAGGTCGTTGATATTGTTGAAAAACCTGTTGTAGATATTAATAAAAAAAATATTGCTGGTTTTGATTTATGTATTTGTATGCGCGGCGTCGCTCGTGTGGAATTGAATTCGTGTAGCTTTCTGTCACCGCTAACACATTTCCGGAGAGGCGCATTGCGTGCCGACCATGCGACTGCGTCGCGTAGCTACCTATTTCGCAGACGTACCCTCCTTGTCCCTCGCCATGATTACTTGTATTTTCGCCGAAAATACTAGACCATTGCAGGGAATCGAAAGTCGATAGTGTAGTGCAGGAGTAGTATTTTCATCCGTTTTAGACCTTCTAGACAACGATTTTTCAATTTTTTTTTATGTACCGGATGGCCAGATCAGAATGCAAAGTGCTGTATCTCGTAAACTATTTGTCGTAGAGACTTGTGGTAAAAAATATTATGACTAAAGTGGCCAAGAGAAAATCTTGGAAATTATTTTCAGTTTTCTAAAATGGCCGCCAGGGGTCGTAACCACCATCTAAAATTTTTGAAGTGATTTTTCTCTGAAATTCTTCTAGTAAATATATCACAAAAATATATGTGTTTTCAAGCTAAGCTTCATTCGAGTTATTTTTGTTCATCACTCTCCAACGTAGGTATCTATTGAAATGAAGTGGTGGGGGTGATTCAATGTTTTTTTGAATTAACAGCTGTAACGACTGAACGGATTTCAACCAAGTTGGTCTCGTTGGAAAAAGCATTTATTGCTCCATTTTATTCGTGATATGTCAAATTTATAGTGATGCCGCTAGAGCTCGTTTTTTGATATAATAAGAGATAATTGTCAATTTCTCTAAAAAAAATTGAATGCAATAACCTGACGTTTTTGCCAAAAAAAATGTAGTGCAATGATACCAAAATAGGTTAGTGAGAGCCGTATCTCGATATCTTACTTATTACTAGCCTAAAATATTGAACATTTAGTTATCATATAATTGTAAAAAGACACCATTACACCGGTTTTCATTTTCATATATTTGTCTTTTCTCGAGAATCAAAGATGAAATTTCATTATTTTATGATTTTTAATTATAGTATACTCAGTTCAACAAATTTAAACAAAAACGTGTAGGAGCATAATAATCGATGTAATAATATGCAAGAGCAAGGTAGTCAGAATACATATGCCTTATATCCACTTGTCAACAAATATTAAAATTATACTTGTAGTGGCAGTGTAATGAGTTTTTGTTGCACACACAAGTGAGGAATGAAAACGATTGAAATGCCTTTCACAAACGTCGAAGGTGTTTATATCATTGGGGTATATTTGAATGTCTTCAAAATGCGGCTATGACCCAAAAAGTATACACCGGTCTCTATCCAAATCGGCGTTCAAACTATGCAAGAATTTTTTCGCGTTTAGTGCGAAATTTGTGTAATAATGCCAGCTTTCGACCTTAAGAATTCCAGATAAAAATTTTCTATACTCCGCAAATATGCCCAACAAATTCTCGCATATCGCGAACGCCGATTTGGTTATTGAGCTAAGTATACTCATTGTGTCAGTTCCGTATTTTGAAGATATTCAAAATATAACGCAATAATATCAACAGCTTCATCATTTGTAAACGCATTTGAATAGTTTTAAGTCCTTGTGTGTGCCACAAAAACTCATGACTGCCACTGTATAATTTTAATATTTTTTGACAAGTTTATTTTAGGCATTTGTTCTTCCTCCCTTGCCTACTCTTCATATTTTGACTATATTGCACTTGCATATTATTACATTGATTATTATGCTCTTACACTTTTTTTAAAATTTTTTCAACTAAGACTAATATTATTTAGAAATCATGAAATAATGAAATTTTATCATTGGTTTTTTGAAAACGACAAATAAATAATAATAAATACCGGTGTTATGGTGTCATTTCAGAATTATATGATAACTGAATTTTCTTTCTTCGATATCTTAATCAAGAAATAATATATCGAGATACAGTTTCCACTAGCCTATTTTTGTATCATTGCGCTACATTTTTATGGAAAAAAATTAGGTTATTGCGTTTGATTTTTTTGGGGAATTGGCATTTTTCTGTTATTATATCAAAAAACGTACTCTAGCGGCATCACTAAAAATTTGACATATCACAAATAAAATAAGTTTGATGGAGCAATGAATGTTTTTTCCAACGAGACCTACGTTGTTGAAATCCGTTCAGTCGTTCAGGAGTTACAGCTATTTATTCAAAAAAACATTTGAATCACCCCTCACAACTTCATTTAAATAGATACGTCAAAAAATATTGAACAAAAATTACTCGAATAAAACTTATCTTAAGAAAGGAAATAATTTTGTGGTATGTATGTGTGTATATATATATATATATATATATATATATATATATATATATATATATATATTTAGAAGAAGTCTTGATATAGGCGGAGCCTCTGTAAATCTTTCGAAATCGAGTATTTTTATTTTGTTTTAACTGCCTTTTATTTTTTTGAATACATCATCCGCTGTTCTGAGAAAGTTACTCTTTACTATACTTCGAATTTTAACCACATCAATTTGTAATAAAGTTCATCATAAAGTAGTTATTGCTTCGAATTTCTAAGTATATTATCATGATTAAGTCGATTATTACCAACTATTGATAATGACCTCCATTATCATAATTTCTTGGCTGTCGAAATGCAATGAAATATATCAAATTTTCTTCGATGAAAGAAGGAAATGGAAATCTTAAGCGTTCTCAATAAATACTAATTGAGTGTTTGATCTTTTAGTCCGTTGATTTCTTGTGAAATTTATATATTAAAATATTAATTACATCAAACGATATTGAAGCGGAACACGAGTATTAGCGAATAGATATAACTGAAATATTGTGTCATGAGAATACCTGAATTTATAATTATTTTCTATATGTAAAGAAATTTCAGTTAATACAGGATTCACTTTTGTTGCGTATAAAGCTGATGTCGAGTTTAGTCAACAACGTCTTGAGATACTCAAGACGTTGTTGGTTTAGTCAACTCTACGACCAAGCTGAGACCATTGCTGAAAAAGTAGAATGCCCTATTAAAACACCCAAGTTATATCTCCAGGTCTCAAATATCTCAAAATTTTAAGATTGGATATTTTGGATAACTCAATAGAAAGTTAAGTACAGTCCTTTATTCATTCTTCATAATGAAGAAATTTAAATCAAGTGAAGTTGACCATGTTTTCGTTAACCTTCAGAATGGCCCACAAATGGGCTTACTGAAAAAAAATTTTTTTTTAATTATTCCCCTAAACCTCCTATAAATACATCTGGAAAGACTGCCTCTCCCAACAGAACTTCAGTAATCCGCCACTGTATAGGTATATATATATATATATATATATATATATATATATATATATATATATATATATATATATATATATATATACTTTTATTTTTCAATAATTTGGCTTAAAATTTCGTTTAAATTCCTTAAATTCTCAAACCACTTTAGAGAAAACGTAAATATTGAAAATTGTTTCTATATCCATTATATCCATTATCCACTATAGCATTATATTTTTAATTACTACTTTTTTTAAAAATACATTATATAATAATAACAGTTGCGTATTTGTAGTAGTTGGATAGGTATTAACTGTTGAATATCCTAATTGTGAAAGTTTTATATATTCAATGTTAATATTTTTTGATGTTTTTATGGTTTTGAGATTGAAAACTTGTATTTTGATTGAAGAAGCTTTGAATTCTTATATAGTTTTTGTATATTGGTATTTATCAAATGGGTAACAATTTGACAATGTTGTCAAAAAGTCATATAATTTTTTTCTCAAAACTTTTTAGCTCTTACTTGCTAAAAACTATAATTATTTCATAGTAAACATAGCTAATTTAAATTGTCAAAATTTTTATTTTGATCAACTTTCATATAGTACATCATTTCATCGATTCCATATATCTAAATTTCAAATTTTGTTCAGTTCTCTTTGCATTAATTAATTAAGCATAATATTCATCGTTATTGGCGATAAAAGTCTTATTTATAACAAGAGTGTGGTTTCAAGTGAATGAAGAAATTTCTTCAATTCAGTTCAGTTCTTCAATTTTTAACCACTTGGTTGGGACGATACTGGGTAAAAATGCATCACAATAATGTAAATAAAACCTTTGGCGTTGTTAAAAATTGAAGATAAAACTTTGGTTTTTGATTTTCACTTTATTTTGTTAAACATAACAATTGTTTCGTTTAACGAAACAATTGTTATGTTGAAAAAAATGAAGTGAAAATCAAAAACCAAAGTTTTACCTTCAATTTTTAACAACGCCAAAGGACTGCTCGCTTAAAACTTGATGTAACATTGTTCAAAATTATAAATGTATTGAACTTCTGTCCGAAATGATTTAATCAAGTTTTCACTCAAAGTATTTCTATGGTATAACTTCCTATACTTTATTTCACCTAACTTGTAACTACAAATGGAAGCCAATAGATATTTTTCGTTTAATTCTTATTTGTGTGTAATCTGTTTAAGAGGATAATCATTAATAACAAAAATCTGTGTTAAGGAAATGAAAGCAAAAACAACCAGTTTCCGTTGAAAGTAGAAGTTAATAACATATTTGGAAAAAAACAGATACTTCACAAGTTTCACTCGTTAATTTCTACTGAATCTTTTACAAGAGAAAATAACAATTGATCAAATTCGTAAAAATGTAATATTCTAAGGAAATATTTCAATATTGCACTAATAGCTTGTTTTTAGTTAATTTTTTGGGAAACTGTAAGTATTTGCCTATAGAAGTTTTGATCTTGAGATTTATTTTAACATAAATTGTAGAATCAAAAATTTTTCACAAATTTTACTTCCTTATTTTCCTGAGAAAAGAAATTTCTGCAGTTGAAAAAAACGCAGCAGAGATCCTTCACTATAAGGTCGTATTTTACGCGAAGTGCTTCGCATAGAGATAAACAGAATGAATTATAGATCTGAGAAATACGCTTTAATAGCAGACAGAAGAAAATAATTCATTTCATTGTAAAAAAAAAAAATCACGAAGTGCATCGCATATTGATAAAAACAGGTCGAGATGATATTCGAACGGAATGAAGTCTTGGTGAAGAGCAGAACTTTTGAAGAAAAAAGTTGAAAGCTACAATGGATAGTAGTCTAAACTTAATCGAATCTACATACCAAATTTCAAATAATACTCTAATTATTTAATCTGCAGAAGCTGTGGAGGCGAGCAAATTATTTAAAAAAATATCTTACGTTTCCTATCATGAACTCAATGTACGTGCTCATTTGCAACCCTCTAACACAATCTAGTGTAGTTTGAGGGTGCAAAACCCCTTCAAAAACCAGGTTTTGTAGATCCATACTATCTTTAGAAAAACCTTGAATGCTTAATTTCGAATATATTATTTATAACTAATTGCCACAGATTTGAAAAGGTTCTACCCTTGCCCATTCCAACTACTTCCCTCACCAATGTTTGGAGATTTTCTCTGAATGTATACCGATTATACCGGAGAAAAAAAAATTTATATATATATATATACATATATATATATATATATATATATATATATATATATATATATATATATATATATATATATATATATATATATATATATATATATATATATATATATATATATATATATATATGTATATATATATATATATATACATATATATATATATATATATATATATATATATATATATATATATATAACTTTTTGACTTTTTGATAATTATTAGCAATAAAAGGCTTGGTGAATCTCAAGAAACTCGATTTTATTAAAAAGTTGACGTTTCGCCACGGCATTCGTGGCTTTTTCAAAACGTTTGAAAAATTGAAATTTCTTTGACATTTATTGATTTGAAAAAATTTGAATAGTTAAAAAAGACTACTATGTTTCATCAAAATGTTTTGGTTGTGAAAAAGAAACGAACAATACATTAAATTTTCTTGATATTACTCTCATACACAAAAACAAAGAAATTATCACAAAATGGCATAGAAAAGAAATTTTTTCACAAAGAACTTTGAACTACAACAGTACACATCATTGGTCATGAAAGAAGAGTTTAATTATCGGATATATAGACAAAGCACTTAAACTTACTTCACCTACACACAGACATGAAACATTGCAAGATGTCCATGAATTACTCATAAAAAACGATTATCCAATAAAACTAAATACAGAAAATCACTAAAAATAGAATTCATAAACTTTACAACACATTAGAAACGTTAGAAAAAGAAAATATTAACAAAAAATATATTCCTCTTCCATATATTCCTCATTTAAGTAATAAAATATCACATATTTTAAATCCACATGATATTAAAGTAGCCCACACTGCACAAAATCAAATAAAACAAATATATTCTAAGTTAAAAAGTAAAACACCTCTTCTGCAAAAATCTCATGTTTTTTTAGTATAACCTGTAATAATTGTAATAAATCATATATAGGACAAAATTTCAAAATTTAGAAAAAAGATTAAAAGCACACAAATATACCAAAACACAAACCACAGCACTAATAAAACATAAAAACAATGAGAATCATAGTTTCAACTTTAATAGCACAAAAATTTTAGAAATAGAAAAAGATCAAAAACGCAGAGAAATTTTAGAAATGTTACATGTTCAAAAAAATTTAAATAAAGTCGTAAATGATACAACAGATATAAAACGTTTAAGTTCAATATACGCAGATTTAATTCTTTAATTTTTTTAAGAACAACATAAATCAAAACAAAATAATTCAACAAACAAACTCTAAATATAACAACTCATCTTCTTGGACGAAATCTAAACATCTAGAATTTTCAATTTATCTAAAAAGAAAGTATAGTTTAGAACATGTGATCTCCAAAATCACAAGTAATGTCTTTTTAAAGACAACAATCAAATATTTTAAACCTATTTTGTACATTACGTGGGTGAAGGTTTCTGTGGTTCCCTTCCCATCTAATATCAACAAACCGGACTGTTGATATTGGACTAAATAGCACGTAATTGATAACTGAAGACGGCCACAGCCGTAATAAAAATTTTTTAAAAAAAAGATAAATATTCTTTGACTTTTCAAAATCAAAATAATTTGAACCTATTTCGAACATTACGTGGGTAAAGGTTGCTGTGGTTTCCCTTACCATCTAATAATAACAGATTTGAATGTTAATATTGGACTGAATACCACGTAATAAATAACAAAGAACGGCCACAGCCAAAAAATTTTGATTAAACATAGTAGTCTTTTTTAACTATTCAAATTTTTTCAAATCAATAAATGTCAAAGAAATTTCAATTTTTCAAAAGTTTTGAAAAAGCCACGAATGTCGTGGCGAAACGTCAACTTTTTAATAAAATCGAGTTTCTTGAGATTCACCAAGCCTGTTATTACTAATAATTATCAAAAAGTTAAAAATAGTTCACAGGCAACAACAATTCAAATAAATAAATATATATATATATATATATATATATATATAATATATATATTATGTATATATATAATATATATATATATATTATATATATATATATATATATATATATATATATATATATATATATATATATATATATATAGTATATATATATATATAATAATCTCTTGATAATTATTAGCAATAACTAATCAAAAAACTAATTTTATTAAAAAGTTGACGTTTCGCATAATCAAAATCATAAAGCACTTGATATTTTTTAATAAAATCAAGTCTTTTGAGATTCACAAGCCTATCTAATATATATATATACATATAGTTCACAGGAACATATATATTCGATATAAATAAGTATATATATAAATATAAATATATATGTGCGTGTGTGTGTGTGCGTTTATATGTGTGTGAAAAATGTTGAAAATCGTAGTCTCGGAAGTCTAAAACGGACATAAAAACTACTCCCGCAACTTGACTTTCAATACAATATATACTTTAGTGACAAATCAATATTTGGAGTCTCCAATCATTATGCATGTAACATCGATATTTTTATGATATTATGAATACTGTTAAGACGACATTGATACAAAAATTTCTCATGGAATTGTGAAACAGTTTTCGCTGTGTATATCTCGTGAACAATGTTAGTTGATTTTTATTTAATATATAGTTAGTTAGATTTGAGTTTTTTTTCCTCTATACTTGTTATTTAAGTTTACTCTGTGAGTACTATTTTGGGTGTGAAGTTTACATGTTTTTTTCCTTAGAAATGAATAAATCAATAAAATAAATGAATATAGTGCATTAGTCTATTTTTTCAAGAAAAATACGACTAAAAACATGAGTTTATGATGTTGATTACTAACCAGCTATTTGAAGAAATTCAGTTAAATTATTAACTCTTTGCATGTGACGAAACTCGTATGAACGGAAGAGAAAAGGCTCGATAAAATCGTCCGAATGCTGATAGTTTTAACACCACGGATGTTTGAATCTGTGGGAATACTTTTATTTATGTATGTGAACTTCCGGTAAATGTTAATCGAAATCTAATCATTGTTCCGGTTCAGTTTTAAATATAGAAAATTGATTTGATTACACGTCATTGATATTTAGAATATTTGTTAATCCAAATCAACTCTCTCTAGTATACCTGTATTTTCTGTATGTATTCCATTTTCAATGAGTTTATTGTATGCATAGTGGGGCCGGGGAGAAGAAAAAAATACTTCAAACAAAAAATTATCACTTCTCAATAATTACTTCTCTCCATACTGCCTCCGAGAAGCCCTAGAAAGCTGAATTTCAGATGTATAGTTCATAATAAATTAATATCCACATCTTTTGCCACAGTTCTGAAAAATTTTTGCTATCGCAACTCTATTGCTTAATATTTTGACAGGCGAAAATTTCAACCTAACCTAACTAGATACCAAATTACAACTCATTAGGATTGAAGGAAGCCGCTGGATGTGCCAAATTCGGCTGAATTTGAATTCAACTGAATACACATTAACAATAATTTTTGAACTATTACATACAAAACACAAATTCACACTTACCTGAGGAAAAATTCATTATTGAGTTCTAAGTAGCTTTCCCCTGAAAATAATTTTGTTTTTGGGATTTTGGGGAACAGATTTTTCAATATCGGTTGTATGAATATCAGGCGATGAAGTTTCAGCAGCAACAAAAAAATTTTTCATTTCATTAATGAGATTTTTTTTTCACTTTTGATGTGGCATAATGCTTAGATGCTATTTTTTTATTATCAATTGGGGACTCGACTACTTCTTAAAGGGATATGTCGAGTGCTTGAATAAGCACTGAGCTTGTAGTACAGTCTGGGTGTATGTTTGGGACTGTTACCTCTGATGCAGAAGAATCCTCATTTTTAGCATTATTATCACTGAGTAAGCTCTGTATTTTTCAGCTTGATCACGCGTTGTCTACATTTATCACGTATCATGAAGCCATTAGTTATTTGTGGAAATGATTCCAGCATCTTCACGAAATTTCTCTCCTTTTTTTGTCTCTAATAAAATCATTTGATTTTTTCACTGCATAGGTACTGAAGAATATATTCTCGAAAATCCCAAATTTTTTTTTCAGAGATTTGTGTTTTGTATGTAATTGTTCAAAAGTTATTGTTAATGCCTATTCTGTTAAATTCAGCTATGCAGGCTAGCTTTTATAGTAAAAAATGAGCATCATGTCCTTAATTTCTTTCAACAATGAAACACATCATCAACCTGGATATTTCAATTTTGCCAGGTGATTATTATTCATTTATTCATTCAGCTTATGGCATGACACACAAATAGATAACGCAGAATCAAAAATATAAAATATGAACAAAATAAAATAAAGATGTAAAGTTAACAGTAGGTTACTGATATTTACACTTTATCATATCTTATGTTGAATATTTTATTTTGTAGTTTCTTGAAAGTATTTTGACTTTTGAATTATCTATTGATATCAGTATTAAATGATATAAAATGCCAATTATTTTTGAAATATATAATTCTTAAAGGTGTATGGGTATTATAATTTTGTCAAAACGGCCTATTAAAGAAAAACAAGTGCCAATTAAACTTTTTTTAACAAAGAAGCCATTACCACCCCACATTTATATTCGGCCAGGTGATTGACAATAGTACTAATTATTTGTAGAATTATTTTGAAAATTTCAAATTTTGTACTTTTTGGAAAAATATTAAGTCAAATTATGAATTTGTATTTTGACAAAAACTTTTTTCTTATAACGTATGGCATATTATATATCACTGGAAAGAGCATAAAGAATGCTGCAAAATGACACCTTCTCCAACTCTTTAGCTCAACTAGGACAGCTCCTAGAGCAATTTCAAAAAAGTAACTTTTCGGTTTTTGGCCGAAATTTTGAAAGTTTACGCAGCCATATTTTGGAAACGGTCTGAGATATGGTATTTTTCTTAGTTCCAGCATCCACAATGAGTATTCCAAATTTCACCGAAATCTGAGATGGTGAGGTGAAAATTTAATTAAAAGTGTGTTATATATATATATATATATATATATATATATATATATATATATATATATATATATATATATATATATATATATATATATAACATCTACAAAAATTCAAAAATCGTGCTGCAGGAGGCATAAAACCGGCCTCGCTCACCTCTTGGTTGACTTTAGACACAGTGCAATAGTCTATTATTTTCGAGAAAAATGTGACTTATATAAATGAGGTTTAATCCACACATCAGAAACGCATAAGCTATCATATTCTCTAATGTAACGTAAAATATACTCTGAGTACTAACAATTTCAAATGCTGAGGAAGGATGAAAAATCATTCTCCTATAATCGTCTGTACAAGATGCAGTGTATCTAATAATAATTTGATGATTAATTTGGTACAGGTAGTTACTGCAGGTATTCAGAAATAGTCGTGCCATAATCAGATGATATCATCAAACAGATAAACAATTAAATTACCCTATCTTTTCTGATAAATAATACAACGTATTCATATAAATAAGTATCAAAACAATACTGATTTTTTTTCATGCTCCAACTGCAAATTTATTAATAATCGTTAATAATCAACTGTAATCCGGATTCGAAGTATTCTTTGATAGATAAATTTGAAGATGATAAGTAAGATGAATCATAAATAAATGATGCTGTAGGATCAGTTTGAGTTCGCCAGATACTTAAATTGAAATGTGGTCGAATAGAAACATTATGTTGTTTATGATGTATTGTGTTGCGCAAGCTCAATCCATAAATATAGCAATTTTTAACTGATAATTTAGAAGGTTTTAATGCCACCAAGCCATAGGCAATCTGGTTTTCAAGAAAAACTTCCTTCATCGATCCTCAATTAGTATTAGAAAACCAATGAAATGCATCGATTTAAAAATCGGAATTAATTCCAATTCAACCTGGAACGAAAACGACTCCACTATTTCCAAGGGTGTATTCGCGTTGGGCGCTTACACGCTTTCAGCACGCTCAATCCTCGTTTTCAGCATTCGACTGGCGTCGTGAGTGTCGAAAAATCACACTCTGACTCGGTCGTGCAGGTAGCTTTTGCGCTCACACACGCTTACTCCATAGAGTTAACCAAGCTAGTTAGTCGTGTGCTTAGCGTACGCTGCCTAGTATTTGGGAGGTCTCGGGTTCCAACTCCGGGGCCGACTGGTCTGCCATGAGTTTTTTTCAGAGGTTTCCTCATGGTAATGTAACTCACTGCTTGCAAACTTACAAGGCGAATGCTGGGCCAGTATTAATCCTGCGAACCCTACTCACACTTCCTATGTTCCATAAATATCCCGTCCCACCTATCCTTAATGCACTTGTACATACAAGTGTATCCTCTGATCTGGCTGAAGGAGTTAATCCAAAACTCAAGCCGCCTGCCTCCCTGACACATACTTCAGGAAGGAATGAAACACGTGTGTTTCCTTTTTCCTTTTTTCCATGGAGTTAGGGCAGCAAAAACGTGAGCGCTAAATCTCACTTTTCGATAACACGAATGCTTCGTCAACATGAGCTAACCTAACTTTTCTTGGCGTTAATTAATTTATATTTGACAGATCAGAATCAGAATGGCAAGTTATATTCATTTATTTTCAATAAATTTAAATGATCCAGAATCTGGTAAAACTTATATCTTTTCTGTTACGTCCGATGAAATTAAACTGACTATCATCAGAGTCATCGTTCATAATCTCCGATAAATTATTTATTATTATCATATTTCTTACTTTCGTCATGTTGAAATAACTAATGCTCATAATGTCCAAAACGAACGATATTTTCTCAGCGCTAGTTGGTCAACATGAACACCAATAATAATTTGTGCTTATAAGCGTGAGCACTTACAACGTGTAAGCGCCCAACGCGAATACACCTCAAGTTAGCTGCATAGAATTTTAGTTATCTACTTTTTTCGTGCTAAATATTTGTTTACGACAAATAAGCTAATGATGCTTCAAAGGGCCAGGTTTGTCCAGCATTGGAATTCTGCTCTCATGCTTGTAGCTCTGCACTTTAGCACTTACCTGACTCAATTTAAGCTCTAAGGCTAATAGACCCGTTATCAGCCGCTCAACTTAATTTAGTTCACTCACTCGGCATAGGAAAAAAGTGATAGACTTATGCCTCGTTTACAGATATTATCACACCACAAGGGCGGATCCAGGGGTGGACATGGGGGCCACGACCCTCCCCCCTCAGAGCATGTTGAATATCCTTAAAATAATGACGTGATTCCCACAAATTAAAATAAAAATGATTACCCTTGACACCAAAACGAATGTTATGCGATTAAAACCATAAATATGTCATTTTAAACCAATAAACTGGTGGGAGAGAAGAGCTTTAATTACTATCTAAGCTGAAAATGCTTAAATAAAAGAGAGTGTATGAAAGTTCACTAGCTATTATAAAATGCTAAATCGTAGAAAAATATAGTTAAATGACTACGAATTAAAACTAACTTATATTTTTATTTCTTACAAAAGCCATTCACAATAACACTCAATTGGATATAACAATTTCTATTCTCTCACAATCTTTCAGTAGTTTTCTTCTAAACATTTTAACATTTGAAAACAAATTATTTTCTCGCACTTTTTATGAAATGCCTAATCTGTTCGGTTTCCTTGTCAATTTTATAATCGATTGCAATCGATGTCTTGCGAATTGGCTCACAATTTTTAGACTCATAAAATTTTAATCATTTTTTTCTACCTTGTTCCTGTGTCAGAAAAAGTTAGTAAAAATAATGATAACTTAGAAGTTGATATATCGAAAACACCATTTTTTTATCGCTCAAATTCTAAGGAAATATCTATAATTATATGTACTTTGAAATAAAAATTTCAGAACGCAAACTGGTAGTTTGCTGTTTTTTCGCAATTTTTTGAGAATTTTCACGAACCTTTTACGTCTAAGTCTACAGTAAATCTAAGCAAATATCTGAATCCTCCGAAAATTTTACATCGAATATGGGTTTGTGAAACTTCCAAATACGTTTTTACGCGTTCTTGTAACTGAAAATATGCGAAAATGCTAAAGGTAAAAAATTAAAAAAGGCAATCTACATTATCTCTTGGCAACATTGCATTAACAATTGAATTATCTATAAGTTAATCCGTTAAGTAGCTGAAAGCAAAACCTTCGATTTGTGACCTTATAGAACCCCAATAGCCCAATAGCTCCTTAGGAACAGAAGTTACAGCGATATTTAAAATGCCTTAAAATTTATATATATATATATATATATATATATATATATATATATATATATATATATATATATATATATATATATATATATATATATATATGCAAATGAGGAATGGGTAAAAATTGGAGTTTACGATATTTACTTATTGGAATGGCAGTATAACTTTGGTTCTCGGGCACCTATCTAGGTACATGTTTCCACACTGAAATTAAAAGTTTTCCTTCCGGTGTGATACTAGACGTTATAATGAGTCTTCAGGTGTTCTAAATTTCAAAAATAACTCTCACAGCTGTCTCGTCAATAATTGCGTTAAATTATGGCTTTGTCGTTTGATATTATGCAAAATTTAAATTTTTTTTAAATAGAAATCTATAATCAAATTCGAGTTATATGAAGCAAAATCTTTCATTTTTTTTACCATTTGCCATTTGCATATTTAGGTATATATTTTCCGGCATTTCAAATCACTGTAACTTCTGACTTCTGTCCATAAGGTATTTGGTCGTACAAAGGTTCTATAAGATAGCAAACTGAAGAATTTGGTCTCAGCTATTTATGAGATTGATTTAGATTGTTCATTTATTTAAGCAACGTAACCAATTCCGAGGATCCAAATATGTGCTTATATTCATTGAAGACTCAAAGGAGAAGAGAAAAAATGTAAAAAACCCGTAAAATACTCTACTAAGCCAAATCAGAAGACATCGATTGCAATTGAACTTTTGACGTGAAATAACCTTGTTATTATTTTTGAAAATTGTATTAAATGATAATTTTTCATGCTTCGAATATTTAATCTAGTTTGCCATTTTAAATGGATTTTATAAATTTGAAAAAAAATTTAAAATCTTAATTTTGACTCCACCTGCATAACCAATTCAACCTTGAATCAAGCATTTCATCTCATCGTCAATCTACCACTCACCCTCATAGTCAATCATATTGCAATCACGCAAATGTAAAAGCAAATGTGATCAAATTATCGTTCACAATTGAAATATTTTAAGTGATTATTACTAGTACTTTCATTAATTATATTATGGGTTTTATTCAACATGTAATGCTTTCAAATAAATTTAATAAATTATTTATTTTATATAAAACAATTTAATTACACAATTTTGTTGTTTGGCTGAATTATGGATACAGTTTACTTTTTAAAAAAGGGGGTGCAATTTTTTGCGTTACAAATACATCCTCAGACTCATGGCCCCCTCCAAAACGATTGCCTGGATCCGCCCTTGCACCAGGAATTCTGAGGCCATTTTCTACATTATTCAGTCCAATTCAGAAGCACAATTCATTCGTCTCAAAACTTATGCAGATAATATATTCCAATTTGCCGTGCACATACCAACAGCCAGAATATCAGTCCATCAGAGGGCAATTCTAAACCGAACATAAAATCTAAGGAGTGCTCTACCATCACAAGTGTTTTCGGTCTGCCAAGACATGGAACGGTTTGAATTCAGAACTAATCCATCGGAGCAAACCTGAAAGAAAATTTTGAAATTGATAAAGATAACTCATTTAATAATTGAGATCAATTTGAGTACCATAAAAATTATTTTCTTTTGTGTTGTTATCTTATTTCATTAGTATTAACCATGCTACTCCCGAAAATTAGCAAATAGCCCGAAACATGTACAGTTTTTAATAATCCAACCCAACAATTTTTATTTTTATTTCAGACTATATTCCATACCTATATTCTTCGGTTTCAGAGTCATTTAATGAGATCGGAAACACAATTTGTTATTCTCAAGCTATACAGTCCGTATAATTTGAAGTTGTCACATATTGGAATTACTATTTGTGAGATCATTAATGAAAACTAAGGAAACAGAAGGGGTAAAAATTTCTCAATTAGTTGTTGTTATTAGAAAAACACATATTTGATTTTGATATATAATCGAGTCTATGATGCGTCGTTTCACTACACGGTGACTTCATCAGAAGGAACTTCATGCAAAATTCTTGGTATCTCAGTTTACAAAAATTGTTGTACCTGAGAGAAAGGATTACAATAGATAATTTAAAAGTGGGAGGGGGTGATGGGTAGGTAATCCCTCGAGAAAACTTGTACTACCTACATCAGATATTGAATATATTCGGTAGTTGGAGAATTATTTAAGTCTACTTGTTAATTCAGTAAATTTTCAGAACTCATATTCCAGTTAATTTCTAGAGTTTCCCAAAATTTCAGTTTCAATCCTCTGCTCCCTATGTGAAATATGAAAATCTATATTCAGTGAATGATTTTTATGTAATTAATAATTGGAATAATCAGAATCTCTCTTATTGTTTTCGAAAAGTACTCATTTTCTTTGATTGGTTTTCTGAAGTTTTCATGTGTTCTACCAATATGCATTTTTTTTTACTCAAGGGACCTACAGTTTAGCGCCGGTTCCGAACGGCCAATGGGCTTGAATCGAAGTCATTACCTAATATATTAATTATTGAACCAATAAATTCGGGACATACACAACACCCAAGAGCACAGTGATACTCGAACCCACAATCCTCGATTTACAAGCGATACACCTTACCGCTAGGCTACCGAGGCCACCGAATATACATTTTCTTACAATCATGACAATTTATAAACATCCGATTTTTGGGTGTCGGTTCAGTTTTATCTGTTGAAGCCACCATGTATTGCAACGCCGCGTCATAAATTCAATTACATTAATCGTTAAAATCATTGATAACGTCCTCATCAAATAAAAATTCTTTTATTTTTCACTTGTAGAGTCACGTGGGGCAAGTGTGCGCAGCGAGTAAGTGTACGCACTCGAAGTATCGCGAAAACGGTTTATATGTACGAACTGACAACCCTGCTCCTCACTCCTCAGTGCCGCCCGCAACGCCATACTCAATGCATGTGTGTCACTGTCCGCCAGCGCGCCATTTTATTTTCACAGGTGAGTGTTGTTTTTTGCTTGAATCATTGCGATTTTTACTTAAAATAAGGGATTCAGTCTTTATTAACATATTCATGCTTTGAAATTATGATGAATACCATCGAACAATACATAATATCTAATATAAGCCGTGATTAATGTTTTGGTGGTGACGATTACGTAATATTGCTCAGTTTTGATTGAATCTCATTTTGATGGTTTGGGGCAAGTGTGCGCATACTCATGTCGAGTAAGTGTGCGCATGCGCACACTTACCCCGCATCGTTTTTGCTTTGTATTTATGATGCAATTCGTTGTTTCAGAGTACAATTAAACATTAAAAATGCCTCGAGATTACACAAGAATACAAATGTTGTCACAGAGGAACAGCTAGAAGCTGCCAAACAATTAATTTCAAAGGGTGCTAGCAAACGAAAAGCTGCATCTCAAGTTGGATTGAAGGAGCGTCACCACCCAGGGCGCACGATTGGACAGACAGAAGTAGCTCAATTGGTAAACGAGGCCTTCAAAAAAGCAGCATCCCTTAGTAATGCTGTATCGCGCTTCAAAACTTCTGGAATTTGGCCAATGGATAGAGAAATTTTTTCAGAGGAAGATTTTGCGGCATCTACAGTGACAGACATTTATCCAATTACAAATGCTGAAATGTTACCCATTACTGAATTTATTTCTGCAAATAATCAGGTTCAGCCAAAGCCTTTACAAGAAACGGTAGCCACATCATCAGGTCATGATTATGTGCCAAGCATTGAAGCATTTTCTTCAATGACTTCAACTACGCAAGAGGAGGCCACTCAGACCAGATCATTCTCATCTAGTACAGCATCTCAAGATGATTTGGTTGGCGCTCCTATTACGAAATCACCAGCAGTCATAACTATGGGCAATACGTTGGTACCCGCAGTAATGAGCGTAGCTTCGACTAGCAAGGAATATAAACCACTGTCATCCATTCAAGAATTGCCCAAGGCCACGTCACAAAATCGGCAAAAGAATGGAAAAAAGTCAATCATCGCAACTGAAAGTCCTTATAAATCGGAATTGAAACAAAAAATGAAGGAAGCGGAAGAATTAATTGCCAAGAAAAAGATACGATTAGATCTGAAAGAAAGACTAAAATCGAAAAAGACTTGTACGAAACCGACGAATACTATTAAGAAAAAGACTGTTGAAAATAATAAAGAAAATAATGAGCAGGAATACTTTTGCCCGCTCTTTGAAGAAAAATACATATACCCGCCGAATGAAGACTGGATCCAATGCAGTGTCTGTGAGAGCTGGTGGCATGAACAATGCAGTAACTTCGAAAAGGGAACATTTGTTTGTGATAATTGTGCTACAAAGTAAATTTATTTTTGTTCCCTTACTTTAATAATTTACTTATGACAAAAGATAATTAGCTTTAGGATGTTGATTTACTGGTTTATAGTTTTAGTCTGACTCTCACTTTTGTATGATATGTGTTGCGTACACTTAGCCGCACTACCGCGCACAGTTACCCCTATATTCGGGTAAGTGTACGCATTTGGATTATTTTGATTTTGTTGATTTCCAAAGAATATGTGCCATTGATAATTATTTTTGTTCTGTTTAAGTTGTTGTTTATTAAATATTGTAACTAATAAACCTTGATTTGTTTCATTCGCCTTCACACTTTCTATTATATGACGCTTCAAACCTTAAGTGCGCGCACTTGCCCCACATGACTCTATATTATTTGTTGATTTTACCTTAGATACGATTGCTATAAATACACTCATTATGCCCTAGGGCGTTATGAGAGGGCATTATGGATCATATCGCCCGATAATTGTTCGAGGAGAAATGAAGCAACTTCCATTGATTAAATACTTCATAATCCTTGTCGTATACGACTTTGGATTTCTCCGGCAATGAATTATTTCCATTATTTCTATGAGACTACACAAAGAAAGCAGCAATGACATTCACTAAATTTGATGACAAAAATATTCACAAACGTCAAAATATCAACAAATGACATGCCTAATATGAAAAGGAAAATGGAAAGTATAGGAGCAATTTACCGATTTTAAAATCGATTTTTCATTATAATATAAAATAATTCTTTCGTGAAAAATAAAATCTTGTATACACCACGTGCGTTCCTAGATTATAACGCACTTGGTACATAAATAACTATTATTCACTTTCATTTCATCACTTAATGCAAATATCTGGTTTCACAGTTTATATAAATTTTAGTAAGGAAAACAATAACAATAAAAAACTGAACAGTGGCGCGAAGGGTTGTCTTTCCAGAAAAAAAAATCAAATAAATCTCGTTTGAGAGATCTCATCTTGAACTTAGAAAATTACAGTTTGTTTACCATAAATGAAGTCAATAATGATGTTCTATAACCATGATAATCATTGCATTCACTTGTTTGAATCATTAATCATTTAATTAGTTTCATGCGAATGTTTATACAAATATATGGTAACGAGAAAATTCATTTTCACTTTTAATTAATACAATGAGAATCTTCAATAGGGAAAGTGAACATCTTCATATTTAATAAAGTATTAACTTTAAAATAAAAACACTTGGCTTATGTTTCACAATATAAAAAATATTTAGATACTATATTTAGCGAGAAGTCGACATGCTTCGAGTTATGAACTCATTATCAATCTCAGTTATCTTCATATTTATCTTATTATAAGTTACGCAATAAAAATATCGGGACTGAAAGATTTCTGATGTCCAATAAGTATAAGCATTAAACTTCATTGCATTTAACGTAATTCAAATGAATATTAGAGTTCAAGCAGTTTAATTTTCACCATTCGGTAGCTGCTATATGAGCTTAATTCCGTGAATCGAAATAAAATGAAAACCCTGACAATTTAGGCGATATACCTATCAAAATGCTCTGACTGTACCGATGTAGTAAGGCAGATCGAAACTATCAAATTTTGGATACATTTTTCCAATCGCTGTCATTTTTACGTAGATATTTCTTGTTTAATCGTGGTTTTTGAAAATTTGCTCATCTTCACAGCTTCTGCAGATGTAGTTAGAGGGTTAATATTTGTTACGTGGATTGAATTAATGTTGAATAGTCCAGGCAACGAAGGAAAAATAGAGAAATAATTCATGAAGAAGCCAATTTTGGCATAGTTGTAGGGGAAGGTGTTCTTAGCAACATACTAAAAGTACTGAGGAGTGGGGGTGGAGCTAACATTGGGAGGGCCCTCTAAAGGTCCCGTTTTTCAGTTTTTCGTTGATAACTCGAAAACTAATATCTGTAGCGAAAAAAAGTTTATGTACTAAATTAATCCAAATTTTCTTCAAAAAATGTTTCATACACTTTTTAGCTTGGATCAATGCTTAAGGAGATATGGAGGGAGGAAATGGAAAATTTTGAAAAAAAAAGTTTTTGTTATTAAAAATGACATGTTTATTGTTAGAAATGAAATATTTGTTGTTTAAAATGATGTTTATTGTCAAACATGAAATAATAAGTGTTTAAGGATGTATCTTGTATGTCGAAATCTAAACTTTCATCGTCATCGACGATGTCTCTGACGGGGGCTCCGTTCGTACATGAACCAAGGCTGCCGCAGGTACTGGAACAGACAATCTCTGCTTTGCGGCAACAGCAGCGCACCCCACACCCTGTCGTGCATCGGCAGAAGATTATTTTCAAAACTGAGTCTGGTGCCATAGAGTCATTCGTGTTAACTGGGTTAAGGATCTCATCTTCTCCCTTGACCCATCAACGTGTTGCTATCCAGTTGCGAAAACTAATACAGCGAACTCCTTCAATGACGTGTAGATGGCGGTGCCTCTTGGTGATCCACAAACCCAATTGGCGAGTACAGAATCAGTAATTCCTCTTCCTCACGTCAGGACACCTGAACTTTTCATGGAGCACATAAATGTATGTTCTATAACCATATCCGACCAAATACCTGCTCAAGGTGTACCTGTGCGAATAATAGTAAAGTACCCCTTTTCAGAAACTCAACGCCTCCGGATGGCTAGCTTTAAGTTGTATCATATGTTGTACGTAGAGATAGACACATTTTGCGTACTGGAAGTGCCCACTTGCATGAAAAAATGGGATCATTCGCGATACACACGCCAAGTGGTCATCCCAAACACGCTCAGAAACAATGAAATTATTCATCAAGGTAGCCATGTGGAAGTACTGATTCCATAAAACAGTGGTAGGCCCATTATCCTTGATGGTTTCCAGATGATCCTGAGATTTCATCAAAGCTTACACCAAGGAAACATTCTCTTCAACTTTGTCTGAAGTAAGTTTCTCCATGTTGGTTAGCATAGTCAAGATCTTCTGAAACATTGGCATCTTCAAGAACAATTGAGCATAAAACAAGGTGAACAAGTAAATGTCCTCGAATAGCTCGGCTGTAAGCGTGACCTCTTAAGGAGAGCCCAGACATTCCAACGTTCTCCCCCTACCGTAGACTCCAACGATGCACATTACACTGTGTCCCCTCCGCAGACAATTCTTCAGTCATATTACTGATTACACGTGGTCTTTGTTTCCTGGACTAGAAATACGATTCTTTGTGTATTACAACTCTTTTCCTGAACCGCGCGGCATTTCGCGGAGGCTATACGTTTCCAATCACATCTCGTCCTGCTTTGATATCAGAAAGCGATGCTTCCCAAATTATTTTTTCAAAAATAAAATAAATTATTTTATAATTTATATTACTGCTCTATTATTTGCTATTAACTCGGCGTTTTTCAGTACGCCAAATTTTTTTTTTTTCGGTAAAAAAATTATTTTCGAATTTTCTATTAAAGCTTGGTTTTTCAAACCATAATTTATTAATACGGCTGGTTTGCGCTCGACCGATTTGCGCTCTTACCTGAAATCGACCAGTTTGCGCTCTACGAATTTTATAATAGAAATGTATGCCTAACGTTTTTCTTTTTTCCTACGACATATTATATATATATATATATGTATATATATATATATATATATACATATATATATTAGTATATATATATTATATATATAGTATTAATATTATATATATATTATATGTATATATATATATATATATATGTATATATATACTATGAATTCTTGATTTTTTACCTGTTTATATCGTATTCATTCCAAGAGATATCATTTATTGGTATAACAGGTTATTTTCAAACATTACAATTTTAAAATTTAAAATTCATTGGACGTTTCAATGGAGTTTCCATCTTCATCATCTAAAATCGGGATAAATACAATTCAAATGCACTAAATATAAAACATATATACACATTACACTAAATAAAATAAAATAAATTGTATCTCACAAGAATGTTCGTCTGTAGTTGTCACAAAATACTACTTGACTCTTGAATCTCTGTTTAACCGATGTATAATCGTTCATGACGTATAGAGTCATGTATTACAATAATGGGCATATATCGAACTTAAGCCTTTATAATCTATATTTTGTTGTTAACTATGTTGTCTTGGTTCTTTCTGTATAAAAAATCATTTCAAGGATTTCGCGTGATTTTAGGTTTTTTTTCTATAGTTTAGTTATGTGTGTTTCATCGTAATCGAAATCATTGTCTTTCTGATTGTTTGTTGTTTGTTCAGTGCAGTGTTCGCTGTTTTGGCATATCTGTGGGCTTTTAGTCTACATCTTGTAGACGTTGTGAGCGTTTGTCCGATATATACTTTATTGCAATCTTTGCAGGAACGCTGTGTATACTACGTGGATTTCTTTTCTGTTGGCATTTTGCTCTTCTTTAAGTTGGTGTAGAGTTGTTTTATCTGATTCTGAGGTTGATGCGCTATTCATGTATACTTGAACGGTTTTAAAATGTTAGTTATTTTCGGGGTCAGGTATGTGATGTATGGAAATAGGTTACGTATTTTTTTATCTGTAGACTCTGGTGTGTTAGATCTTGGTTCCTTGTTGTAGGTTTTATTGTACTTGGATTTGATAGTTTTTGTCTATTTATATGAGAAGGGTAGGTTGTTTGCGTATCAGAAGTGATTTCGCTTTTTTTGAGTGTTTCAGGTCGGAATCTGGGAGATGTTAGTTGGACAGCTCTGTATATTACGTTTGCTAAGCAATGGCCTTTTTATGTGAGATGTGGTGTGCTGAGTGGAAGTCAATTAACCGGTTGGTGGCTGTGGTTTTAGTGTACCATTTCGTGTTTAATTTGTTATTATTACGAATTATTGTCATGTCTAGGAAATTAATAGAAAAATTGGTCTCTGCTTCGAGAGTGAATTGTAATTTAGGATGAATATTGTTGAAGCTCCTCAAGATTTCATCTACCTCATTGGGGTTGGCAATAAGCAAACAGTCGTCTACAAATCTTTTGTATAAAGTTATTTTGAATTTACTGTCCTGTAATATTAGCGATCTGCGCTCTCTGAAATAAATTAGCGAGAAAAAAAATTAAATAAAGAAACATAAGTTTTTCAATATTTTTATTATTTCAGCTTCTGAATATACGCTAACGTCAAGAATCTCCCTAGTTCTGTTGCTGGCAAACACCAAGATTCTATCCCCCGAGGAAGTCCTATCGTCGATAAATAAAAATTTAGTTCAGTCACTCATTGTAATAATTTCTTCTGGATATGCTATTTCCGATGCTGTAGCGGGTTCTCTCTGCAGGCCATGCGCACGTTTTCTCTAGTCGTTTAGAATACCCTCGACCGAAGAAAATATTGGTATTTCTACCGCTAACTCCAGTCCTTGATCATACAATTTTTGAAATTCGTCCTGATATATTTTTGACATCGGCAAATAATTGTTATACTGCCTAGCTCACTTTTTAGCACTGACGATACAATTCTTCACTTCTATCGCTGCAACACTAGGCTTACATAGATTTTTCTGTTCTCCATGATGATATTGCCTCGACATTTTCAGTTTTTTCTATCATATAACTCCAAAAAACCGAACCAACTTTATTTTTTCCATTCGAAAGTTATACCCTTTGTACAAAATACACGGTTGCCTCTTCAAGGTAATTTGCACTTTCATTTTTAAAATACTTCAAAAAGGAAAACGAATATTATCCACATTTCTCAACACTTAGACACAAAGATACTCAAAGAACATAATGAAAATGATTAAACAGCAATAAAAAATTAGCTAGGTATTTATAGACACGTACGTATTGTTTAGGGTAAGGTGCACTTGATAATTCAAAATTGAAGTTGGAAAATTATATACGGAATTCTAATAATTTCAATATGAATAGTTAGCCGGAAGTCATTTTCATTTTAAAATTTTAAATCTATAGCAAAGGAGATAAAGATTGCAAATTATTCCCGGTAAGATGGTATATTATTTAATTTTTCTTTTTTTCGTAATTGTAAAACGGTATGTTATGGATTTGAAATTGTATTGTAAGGGGGCGCAAACTGTTCCACCGAATAAAATAAGTGAGGTATATATTTCTATTATAAAAATTGTAGAGCGCAAAGTGGTCGATTAAGGTAAGAGCGCAAATCGCCCGAGCGCAAACTAGCTAACACCATAATTTATTCCGTACGAATTTCATCTCAACATGATGCACGTCGCGCGAAAAATATGAACTTATTGATAGAGTCCTGCTGCTCACTCATTTTTCAGTCCTCGAAGGAAAGCAGTCAGTTTTCGAAAAATGTTTCATGTCTGATACCTATATATATATATATATATAGAATTTATTTTATCTAGGATTAAAATGGAACCTTATTTTTTATAGTTATTTTTATTAATGAATATAATATATATAATATATATATAAATCCAATAACTCATATACTGGGAGGAAATATAATAATCTGCTATGAATAATATATATAGTCTGTATTAGGGTTACCAATATATATTATATCTAATATTTATATAGGTTTATTTTAGTACTATTATAATAATTAACATGGGTTACTGAAAAATGCTGGTTGACATAGACCAGTTATTAAAAAAGCAAACTTACGAAAAACTACCAACTAATTAAGGTATCTGTATTCGTGAAACGAGGATCTGCAGCTCAATAATTTATGGGAATTTTAAGACCATGGGTTTTTCGGCTTAAACCATGTAATTTATAACTTGGGGTACTGCAAATATTTTCATTGTTAATATTACGGTGAGTTACGTGTAATTGATTGAACAGATAAATTGTGTGCTGCTTATTGGGCAGTAGTGGACGAATTAATTATCTGCCTTTTTTAAAAATATGTTTGAGATCTGACATCTGTTAGTTTTTTTTCAAGAGACTGCTCACAACTTGTAGGGATCTGCTTATCTGTTTGTATTTGATAAGAATATGATGTTGAACCTTTTTTACTAAATAGGTTGCCTCAGTTTTCTGTGGGACTCTAGTCTCTGTAGAGACAAGAGATATATAGAATAGCATTCTTCAGAATAGCCACTTCGATATCTCATACAATACAAAAGTGACGTTTTTCCTCTTTTTTTTCTTGGCAATTTCCGCAAAATATTTGAACTTCTGCAGCCCTTCAATGTTAACTAGAATATACGGCAATTTTAGTTATAGGTTACTTGCGAAGTTTGCTTTTTATATATATTTTAATTATATTAATATATATACCTATATTATAATGATACTATATATACTATATATATGGCATATATTTATATATATTATATATATTATATATACTATATATATTATCATATGAATCTGTTCTGGGTTTTTTTTGGATTTATGGCCAAGTGCTAAGGTGTTAAATAAAGTAATACGAAAATTGTGATAGATGTTAAATGTTAATCCTCAAATGTAATTATTAAACGTTTTCTGGAAGAACTGTGTCTTCTTCATGTCAGTATCGTAAGTATAGAGCTTTAATCATGCTTGTTAAATAAAAATTGTATGCCGTTGATTGTCGGAAAAAAGGAGTAAAGCAAAACCAAACATGGTTTAATCTATTCCAATTGAAGTAAGGTCTAAGATGGTTTAAGGGATCCTTCTAATCTAGAAGATCATAGATTGTGACGAAAACAGTTTGCGAGTATGGTAACTTTCTCTAAACCTTCTGTTTAACAGAGAAATTTGAGTAAAATTAAAATGGGTATGCTCTCTTAGTTATTACCCTTATTATTGTAAACTCCCCAATTACGTACAAACTTTATTGGCATGTCGATCCATTGTTCTAGTATAATGGATGTACATTGGTCTCAAACTTATTGTGTTGTGTTCTGTTTCTCTGTTTTCTCATTCCTTCTTTTTTTTCTTATTTTTCTTTGAATATGAAAATGGTGTATAAAAAATGGGCTTAAACCTTCTTTGATGTCTTGTCTATCATTAAATAGGTATCTTCCTAAAATTTAGTTTTTATGTGGATCTATTTCCCAAAACTCTCTGTGTCTTTGTCTTGTTTGGTATTCTGTTTTTGATAATTTAGTCTCGTTCGTAGTCGCGAAATCATGTCCCTTTAAGTGTCTTAAATGTTTGTTTAAGTGCTTTGATAGCAGTTTTTAGTGAGTATTTGTGGGCGTTGAGTCCTGTCTTTGTAGTTCTCTTGTGACTGTCTGCTCCAATGTATTGTTTGATCACAGATCGCGCCTGCGATGGTATGCTGTAATACAATGTTTTGATTTTTTTTATTTTTGGTAGTCACAGCTTTAAGTCTACTGAAAGTCTACATTTATCAATTTTTATCAATTTTCTATACTTATTAAACACCTACACTGCCTAATTCCAAAAAAACCGCAGAAAAGTATAAAAAGAAAGATACGGTGACCAGGAATAAACCGCCATTAATATATAAAATATATATGTAATATATATACTATATACTCATACTAATATATATTAATATATAATATAAATATATATATATATATATATATATATATATATATATATATATATATATATATATATATATATATATATATATATATATGTATATATATATATATATGTATATATATATTTCCCGGTACATATTGACATCTCCAGCGGCTCCCATCGAGACAAATAAGATGGAGTAGCTGGAATTGTTCCAATCGCAGCCATTTTTACGTAGATATTCCGTTCGAATTGCATCTCGAACTACTATCAATACGCGATACATTTCGCGAAATTTTTTTCAAAATAGAGCGTTGAAATTTGGTAAGTGGATTATGTTGATATTGAGGTACGTTTATTCATTCGTTTCAACTTTTTTCCTCAACCACGATGCATTTCGAAATTTTTTTTTATGAAGTAAATAATTGTTTTTTCAATTCCGTTTGCTATTGAAGCGTGATTTTTCAAATTATAATTCTATTCGTTAGAATCGCACCTCGACGCGATGAATTTATCAAGAAATAACGACCTTAATGATGGAGCTCTGCTGCTCACGCCTTTTTTCTTTTAAAACTATGCTTATGTTATGCTATGGAATTCTAAATTCCAATTTCTGAAACCTCTAGCAATATAAAATTTCAAACGCTACCGTTGATTTGATATACTCTGCTTTATTACTACTAAAAAAGTGATTTTATTTACAACTATATATGTAATGTCATCATTACTGACGTTTAAAAAGTCTGAAACTGACATATTACCTACTTTCACTTCCCACCCACGGGTGGGAAATTTTCCACCCGTGGGTGGGAAATTTTCCACCCGTGAGAGGATTTTTTTCTGTTTATTTTGAGAGAAGATGTCTTTTTTAAATAAAAAGTTCATTTACCTATTTGATTTTATTGAGACTTATAAGCACACTTGACAACATTAGCACTTCTTAAGTTCTTTAGGATTAGTAAACACAAAATTAACAAGAACTGAACTTTTCAAACAAAGGATTAATAATTTCTGTATGTACATATATTTAGGGATTATTGACATTATTGAAATTGATCGTTATGGTCGAACTATTGTGAGATGCTACAGAAACCATTAACCCATTGCGTAAATTTCTTTTGCTTGAAAAGTTCAGTTCTTGTGGTACAGATGATGAACTCTTCATGGTGACTAGATTGAAGGATTGGAGGAAGTAGTTTTCGCCAGAGAGCAGATTAGCAGTCTTCGTTTGATTGGAGAACGAAGTATCTACATAGCCTTCCGCCACGGTACTCGATTTCCATCCTCCCAATCTCTTTAATTGTAGAACATCTCGTCCATTGTTTGTGAACAAAGTTGCTGTCTGTACGCCGAAAACAATGCCCGGTATACTCGCCGACGTTATTTAGTTTCAAAAACGATACTATTCTTTTCGGAAATTGCGATATGGAATTGTGTCCAAAGACTTGATTGGTAATTTTTCCAAATCTCATTTGCATGAAAAAACCTCTTATTTGAATTCGTGAACGGAGTTCCATATATTTCTTACAATTTCAACCCATTTAGTGTTTTAATATCAGAAACGATCGTGCTTGATATGTTTTTGTGTGAGGAATGATGATGCTGATCTTTTTTTTCCAAAATATCAATATCTTGGACTTTCATCTTAAAAAGTTCATCACTTCTGCAGGCTCCCGAAAGGCCAATCACCAAACAACCTCTAAAATGTTGAAAATATTAATAAAAATAACTATTTTATTAGTGTTAGAATAATAACCTTCAGAACAAGAAATTCTTCTGGTGCTTCATCTAAGAAAATATCAACATTTTCTTGGGTAAAGGTATTTGATTTCTTCGGTTTATAATTGGCATTTTGCCTTTTTAAAAAAGCCATTAATTTTCCATACATTGATATGTCAACCTTGTCTCTGATAATTAAGGTTGTTTTTATCATGGAATACGTAGACCATAAGGTTGACGATTTCTTAGTCTTAGCCATTTCACTGAAGTAGGCAAGAACGATGTTTTCCGATGCAGCTTTTGGGACCCTTTTTTTGGCGCACCAATCTCTGTACGTATTATATGCTTTATCATACCTCGGTCTACTTTTTTGGGGCATAAGATTTTCTTCAGCTTTCTCCGCTGCTTCCTTTATGTCTGGCGGTGTGCACTCCAGCTCTATATCCGACATTTTATAAAAAAATTAAATTACACGGTCCGGACACTGACAAGAGCTGACAAATTTGAAGTGTTTATTAAACACCCGCCTACTCACTATTGGGAAAATAAGTTATTTGTTGTTAGTTGTCATCATCATTCTATGGTTGTCTTTGTAATTTTATTGTTGACGTTTGAGAAAAATAATGAAAAATTAGCTTTTTTCCGAATTTTTGTTTAGAAGATTATAGTTGTAAATAAAATAGCATACAAACCTCGGTGGAAAGTTACATCACTGTCTCGAGATATTAGTTCACTTCGGCGCTACGCGCCTCAGTGAACTAACTCTCTCGACAGTAATGTAACACTTCCCACCTCGGTATGTAATATACTATAAGCTCTGTGCTGGGGGTTCCAATTTAAATAAATTCGCTATATTTTGAGTTTTATTTTGTTACAGGATAAACGTGTGAAATTCTTCTTTGAAGAACTTGTTGTTTAACTTATACTTCTGGAAAATTTTGTAGTTTATAGAAATATAATCATATTATTTCAGAAAGACTTTAGGGATAAATATTTTTATTCATTCTTTTCATTGCTCTTGTATTGTTTTTGTATAAACAGTTCAATGTTTGTAAACACAAAAAGCTTTCATAAATGTTCGTTCACTGACTTTCGTGCCCTCTCGTATCAATACACTTAATTGAAAATAATTGACCACTAAATTTTACTGATTATGTGCACTCTATTCTTTGCTGCAATTCAAAATAGCGGAAATCTATCAACATTAGTTGAAGTTTAAAATTGTGTAAACAGTTATCCTGCAATCAAAAATATTTCAGAGAACTTCAATCTACTTTGGTTATTTAATTGTCAGTCAAAGCAAAGAACCTGAAGGCTTTATACACCTACTTACATACTTCTAAAATGCAATCCATGTCAACCTACTTAGTGTTTACGTAATTTAAAGTACCTTCCACTTGTATCTAACCAACGTCAATAAATACAGTTCTTGTACTTCTTGGTTATCTGAAATATGCCGAATAAAAATGCAAATCTCTTGGAAATACAATGTCTCAATTAAGAGGATATTCTATTGTGGCGATTATGTCTAGGTCTCTCTCGCGGTACAGCATTCAATTCTTCAGATTTTACAATAGCTTGTATTGAAAATTAAACCTCCATTCTAGGGAAGTACACGTATATTAAGTCAGTAAGGACGCAATTGTTTTTAATGATATCATTGTAATAACAAATTAACTTAAATGAAAAAGTCGTAGATCTAAGATAACGAAGACAATGTACTTGTAGTATGTAAAATATAATATTGACATAATTTTATCTAAGGTTTGAAATTATCCTTATGTCACGTTACACTTCAGACACATGCGAATGGAAGCTAGGCTAAAAGTGAGTAAACGTGATGTAAGATTAACACTATCAAGGTCAGATGTATTCGTTTATGTGTATTGATATTTATTTTGAAAGGGCGGCATGCTTAATTTCAAAGAAGAATAAATTAAATATGTAGGTACCTTAAAAAATTTATGTTTCTTTTTTAAAGCATAGAATTGAATTGGTTATTTATTATCGATTATAATTTTTACAAATAATCCACTACCTATTCGTATAAAGATAATCAAGAATCGTAATGAGTAAGTAAAGAAAATTATATATATATATATATATATATATATATATATATATATATATATATATATATATATATATATATATATATATATATATATGTGGCTCCGTAGTTCAGTGGTCAGTGCGTTGGGCTACTGAACAGAAGGTCGCTGGATCGAATCCCGGCCGAACCAACGAATTAATGCGGAGCCACCTCTCGGAAGGCAATGGCAAACCACCGAGAAGTATTCTGCCTAGTAAAGCCTCTCTATAAAGACGTTCGGAACCGTCGTAAAACTGTAGGTCCCTTCTATTCGTGGATATCACGCACAGCACGAATAGTTGTAGAGAGGTCGCCTACGCCCGAAACCGGGTAAGGCACCGGAAGAAGAAGATATATATATATATATATATATATATATATATATATATATATATATATTATATATATATATATATATATATATATTTATATAGAGGGTGGACCTCCAGGAACTGCATCGATCGATATCTCAGAAACTGGATTTAGGAAAAATTTCAAAATTTAGAAACCTGGTAGATTTCTTGAGGCCTATTCAGCTAACATATTTTCATCTATTGGGCACTTCCGGTCGTACAGTAAATTGACCCTAAGTCGATTATTTCAAATAGGACACCCTATATATTATTACACTTCTGGATTCTACTCAAGATTCTAGACAGATTTCATGTATCATGTCCTATACATAAGTCTAAGCGTTTTCGACATATTTAAGTTTTTATGTAAAAAATGACGATTGCAAGCCCTAATATAATTATCAATTGTTCCTATAAAGAAGCCCTGATTTAATTACTTTTTCAGAAAAATTATAAAAATTATTTTTTTCAATTGGAAACCCCTTTGTTTTCTTATTTTGTATCATTTAGCATCTAAAATTAAGGTAACTTTGTCTATACCTAAAAATTTTCGAAAGATTGCAAATTTAATATTTTTATATGGCGATTTTGCATTTAATCGTTAAACAATTAGATCTAGGATAGCCACGATCGTATTTGACATTTAAAATCATCGTAATGTTTCATTCATAAGCTGCACTAATGAAAATGCACAGGGATGATATTTGTGTTTCCATAACATTCGTAGAACTGATGATTTATGGACAATGTGATAAAGTTATTTCAAGAACAAACATATGATACATTTGCGACCCGATATTCTCATAAACAGAAACCATCACCAAATACTGTTGAACAATTTGTAGAAAACTTCAAGAGTTTTGGAACCGTAAAGGAATAAGTATACAAAAATAAAACAGTTGTTAACAATGAAAATATTGAAATTGCAATTTTGGAATATTTTGTAGCGTATCCAACAAAATCTTCAAGGCAAGTAGCGTTAGAATCAGGCTTATCTTAATCGTTCTAAGAATTTTCTGGAAACACAAATATCATCCCTATGCATTCTCATTAGTGCAGCATTTGAATGAATCTGCTTTTCCAAGAAGAATGGAATTCTGTGCAGTCATTTTACTTAGATAACAAGAAAATGTTTTTTTTTGGATGATATTAATTGGACTGACGAAGCCAAATTTACGAAAAATATTGTTTTTAATCGACGTAATTGCCATTATTGGAACGACATGAATGTACACTCATTTAGAAAACATAATTTTCAAGAATACTGGTATTTTAACATTTACTGTGCCGTAAGAAATGTATCACATATTCTTGAAATAACTTTATCACATTGTCCATAAATAATAAATAAGTTTAAATGATTTTCGTAAGTATAATTCAATCAGGGAGCCACAATGTTGATTCGAAATGTCATATAAGATCGTGGCTATCCTAGATCTAATTGTTTAACAACTAAATGCAAAATCGCTATATAAGAATATTAAATTGGTAATATTTCGAAAACTAAAAATTTTAGGTATAGATAACCTCATACAGAGTTATCTTAATTTATGATGGTAAATACTAAAAAATAAGAAAAATGGGTGCTTTCTATTTGAAAAAATTGATTTTTGTCAGTTTTCTCAATTTCATTTTAGATCTTATTTTTTAAACACCCTGTATGATAAGGAATCCAAATATTATACAATATTAAATTAGGTCCTTTCAACAATCAATGAAACCCAAAGTAAGTAATCTGGGCTTCCTTATAGGAACAATTGATAATTATATTAGGGCTTGCAATCGTCATTGTTGATATAAAACCTAATAGTATGTCAAAAACGCTTATACTTAGGTACATGACGTGATACATCAAATCTGCCTAGAATCTTGAACAAAATTCAAAAATGTAATACTATATAGACTGTCCTATTTGAAATAAGCGACTTGGGGTTCATTTTTGGTATAACTGTAAGTACCCAATAAATGAAAATATTTTAGCTGAATAGGCCCCAAGACATCTAGCAAGTTCCGCAAAGTTTCTGAGATATCAATCGATGCAGTTCCTGGTGGTCCACACTGTATATATATATATATATATATATATATATATATATATATATATATATATATATATATATATATATATATATATATATATCTATATATTTACGGATAGTTGTTATAGCATACCTATTCATTGTTTCTATTATATGTTTACACGTTAATATTTTTATCAGAAAATATGTAACAATAAGCATGACCCTAATGAGAATATTTGTTTTGTTTCACTAAATGGGGACTAAACTTTGCTCTCCTGAAAAGATGATTGTTTTAAATAGTTTCTATTTATACTAGTAATATACAATTATGAATCCTAATATTAATAATTCTGATTTTCTTTTCATTTAATTACTCTCCAACTTTGTAAATTTATTTCACTGTAACTTCTTCTTATTTAATTCATAATATATAGCGAAAGGAACTTTGCTATATATACCTGGCGACCCAAAATACCTCTCGTTCTTTTTAGTCATATTTTCCCATAAAATACATATTATTGCAGTATATCGAAGGAAAGCAATCAGGTGCGGAGTATCCGCTTCAGACCTCCTAGACCACTATTTTCGAAAAAAATTTTCATCGAGTAACGGCCGCATCAATTCAAATATATATATATATATATATATATATATTTGAATTGATGAAATATATATATTAACATGTTTGAGAAATGAAACTCTGAATTTAACGTTTTTCACATATAATGGAAAATCGTAAAAAAAGTTTCATTTCTCAAACACAGGGGCAACTCGACTAAAATATTTTCAAGATGGTGGCACTTCCGGTTATACCGGAAGTAGATACCAACTTGCTTATTTTAAATTGGATATCCTATATATTAATACATTTTTAGATTCTACGCAAGATTCTAGGCAGATTTTATGTATTATGTCCTATACCTAAGTCTAAGCGTTTTTGACATATTTAGGTTTTTATGTCAAAAATGACATTGCAAGCCCTAATATAATTATCAATTGTTCCTATAAGGATTCCCGCATTACTTACTTTGGGGTGGATTCCTTATTGAAAAAGACTTGCTTTAATAAATTTTGTATAGTATTTGTATAACTAATCATACAGGGTGTTCGAAAAAAAAGATCTAAAATGAGATTGAGAAAACTGACAAAAATCAATTTTTTCAAATGGAAACCTCCCATTTTTCTTATTTTATAGTATTTAGCATTTAAAAAGAAGGTAACTTTGTATGAAGTTATCTATACCTAAAATTTGAAGTTTTCGAAATATTGCCAATTTAATTTTTTTATATGGCGATTTTGCATTTAATCGTTAAACAATTAGATCTAGGATAGCCACGATCGTATTTGACATTTCAAATCATCGTAATGGCACCCCGGTTAACTTATACAAACGAAATTATTTAAACTTATTTATTATTTATGGACAATGTGACAAATTATTTCAAGAACATGTGATACATGTGCGACCCGATATCCTCATAAACAAAAACCATCACCAAATACTGTTAAACGAATTATAGAAAACTTCAAGAATTTTGGATGCGTAAAGGCATAAGTGTACAGAAAGAAACCAGTTGTTAACAATGAAAATATTGAAATAGCAATTTTGGGATATTTTGAAGCATATCCAACAAATTCTTCAAGGCAGATGGCATTAGAATCAGGCTTATCTAAATCGTCAGTTCTAAGAATTTTACGGAAACACAAATATCATCCCTATGCTATCCATATTTTCATTAGTGCAGCATTTAAATGAAAATGATTTAGATAAGCCTTAAAAGTTTAAATAATTTTCGTTTGTATAATTTAACCGGGGTGCCATTACGATGATTTGAAATGTCAAATACGATCGTGGCTATCCTAGATCTAATTGTTTAACGATAAAATGCAAAATCGCCATATCAAAATATTAAATTGGCAATATTTCGAAAACTTCAAATTTTAGGTATAGATAACTTCATGCAAAGTTATCTTCTTTTTAAATGCTAAATAGTATAAAATAAGAAAAATGGGGGTTTCCATTTGAAAAAATTGATTTTTGTCAGTTTTCTCAATCTCATTTTAGATCTTTTTTTTCGAACACCCTGTATGATTAGTTATCCAAATACTATACAAAATTTATTAAAGCAAGTCTTTTTCAATAAGGAATCCACCCCAAAGTAAGTAATACGGGAATCCTTATAGGAACAATTGATAATTATATTAGGGCTTGCAATCGTCATTTTTGACATAAAAACCTAAATATGTCAAAAACGCTTAGACTTAGGTATATTAGGACATAATTACATAAAATCTGCCTAGAATCTTGCGTAGAATCTAAAAAATGTATTAATTATATAGGGGTATCCAATTTAAATAAGCAAGTTGTATCTACTTCCGGTATAACTGGAAGTGCCACCATCTTGAAAATATTTTAGTCGAGTTGCCCCTATCAACATTAGTATACTGTCAAATTTTCAAAAGTTTTCCTATGTGTAGTTTTCCATATACAGATCGCGTTCTTTCCGGTGGGACACCCTGTAATATATATATATGTATATATATATATATATATATATATATATATATATATATATATATATATTATTATATATATATATATATTCATATATATATACATATATATATATATATATATATATATATATATATATATATATATATATATATATATATATATATATATATATATATATATATATATTTATATATGTTTTTTTTTTTGGGATCAAAATGAGCTGAAATTAGGTACCTGGGTTTGTTTTCTTCGCAGAACGAAACTATCAATTGGTTAAATTTTTCCTACCGCCGCCATTTTTACGTAGATTTTTTTTCATGGGTTTTGAAAAATTGCCCAAGTCCACAGCTTCAGCAGATTGAGTTAGAGGGTTAAAGTTTGGTAGGTACATTGATTTATGTTGAATCCTTTTTTGGTTTCAACTCATTTTCTCAACCGCGGTGCATTTCGTGGTGACTATTCCCTTCGAATTGCATCTCTATCTACCATCAGTACGCGATGCACTTCGCGAATTTTTTCGGTTTGATATTCGAGCGTGATTTTTCAAAATATAATTTCATCCGTTAGAATCGCATCTCGAGGCTATACATTTCGCGCTAAAAATACGACCATTGTGATGGATCTCTGCTGCTGACGCCCTTTTTGCCAATATGTTGAATGCTCTTCCCTATTTGCTTCAATAATCATTTCTTAATATTAGGTACAAAATGGAAATGTGGAAAATAGACCATTTTTAAGGATTTTAATACACTATCATTCTGTAGAAGTAAAATGTTGTTCCGATTCACATGAATCAGAATCAAGTAGTAATTAATAATCAATTATACCGTCCACTGGTCTCAGAACGACCTAATAATCTATGGACTATGGGGATCAATTTGTAAGTCGATGTAGTTTTCTCAGTTCAGTACTGGTTTAATTACAGAAAATGATATAATTTGAATTCTCCTTTTGAATCGAAATGGCCTGTCAATTATTATAGTTATTTCTCAATAAAGTGAACTGCATTTAATAAACGAGAGTATATCAGTACGAGGAAGGACGAAGTAATGAATCGTTATTAATATGATCATGTTGAAACTGGGAAAGCAGGATATAATGAGAAGAAATTGAGGGCAACGATATGAACTTAATCGATTCGAAGTTATTCTTGGTCTCTAGTTTCGATGTGAAATGTAAAAGTCCAATGGTTACATTTTAAATCTCTGATGAGAACAATTAATACATATATATATATATATATATATATATATATATATATATATATATATATATATATATATATATATATATATATATATATATATATATATATATATATATATATATATATATATATATATGTCATCGGAAAATAACAAGAACCGCAAGTTTATAAATTTCCTAGGAAATTTATAAACCTTCGTAGGATTCTAAACGAGAGACAAATTGTATTATTTTACGCCCATATTTTCGCAAATTGATAAACTTACCGAAATTCCGCCATGTGCGCTCTGATTGGTTGAATAAGTCACGTGTTCCTTTTCCTTCCTCTTCACCGCCACCACGGAACATAAACAAACCGGTTGCTCGTGTGTTTTTGTGAAGTTTTTAATATTGTAACTGTGAAAATAGTTTTATTTTGCTAAGGTTACTAAATTATATCCATAGTGAACGACCTAGTAGCTGCGGACAGCCAAAATGGTGAAGATAATGCAGTAAATGCTAGAAAATTTGTTGACGAAGTGAAATTTACCACAGAGCTACGAAAGTTTTACAGTGGCCATGACCAAAGTAGTAAGAAATCGGAATTTATAGTGGAAAAAATTAAAAATGTCATTAAAATGTTTTATGATTATTTTTTCTTTTTTGATAAACCTCTTTAATATCGTAGAACATTATTTCTGTTGTTTTATTTTGGTAAAGTGAAGTAGGTGTCATTAGCATATTATGTAAAAAAGTACCAAACCCTGTATTATAGGTACCTACCTAGTTTTAAAGTAAAAATACTGTTAGGTAGGTAATGGACACTGATAAATTTATAATTTGGCAAGTCTGATTCTACCTAAATCTATGGACACAAGCCTTGCCACTGTCAGCATCGACCAATCAGAGAGCATTGTGTTATTTGCCGTATTTTAAAGAAGCGTAAAATTAAAAGCTCTTCTGTGATTGGTCGAACCGTTTAGAATCTTACGAATGGATATTCGTTAGTTTATAAACTTACCACGGGACGTCGCAAATTGATAAGTTTGCGAAAATGTTGGCGTAAAATAATACAATTTATCTCTCGTTTAGAATCCTACGAAAGTTTATAAATTTCCTAGGAAATTTATAAACTTGCGGATCTCGTTATCTTCAGGTGACATATATATATATATATATATATATATATATATATATATATATATATATATATATATATATATATATATATATATATATATATATATATATATATATATATTACTATTAGTATTTTCTTGGAATAAGGTTCAGACAATATCAAAAGACAAAATTACATGTTCTTTGATTATCCAAACGTTTCGGCCAGGGTTTTGGCCTTTATCAATGGGAACAGGCATTATGTCCTAACACAATGTTACACATTAACAGTGATATACAGAATCGAAGCTTGATCTGTCAATTGTTTTATGTTATTTTTTAATTTTATTGTATCTATATATCACTGTTAATGTGTAACATTGTGTTAGGACATAATGCCTGTTGTTGATTGTAGTTCCCATTGATAAAGGCCAAAACCCTGGCCGAAACGTTTGGATAATTAAAGAACATGTAATTTTGATTTTTAATATTGTCTGAACCTTATTCCAAGAAAATACTAATAGTAATATATACCTGTGGTTCAAGAAGAATAAATAAAACTAAATATATATATATATATATATATATATATATATATATATATATATATATATATATATATTATATTTGAAATAGGATATATAAGGATATGGTGGCAGCTCCTTCAATAATTTCAAATGGAATGGGTATTCAAGTGGCACATTATTTAGAGGGAATTTTTAGTCATCTTTATAGGCATGCTAAAATTTGTTGTTTTGTGTTGAAATATCGACAGATATTTCACATTCATCGTTAGAAGAAGAAGTTTTTAAACAAGTTTCAATTAATTAGATGTTCAAATGCAAACTATTTACTTCGAAACATTAATGAAATTTTCGTTGAATGTCTGGACTAGGATTTTAGAAAATAATATATTTGGTCTATTTTATTGCCTGTTCTGATGAATTTAACCTCAATTTTCTTCAAAATCTAATATACCTTCGCAATGTTTGTAACCATCATGAGTAAGTTCGATACAATGTTGTGTTTTCCAACAGGATGGCTCTTTAACACACTCTGCTGCCTTGAATCAATATTTTCCCGAATACTAAATTGGTAGGAGGGGTTTCATTGAATGACCTCAAAGATCGCCCGATTCAACATCATTGTAGTTTTTCTGATGGGGAACTTGAAAAGAGATTTTTATTAGAAAACGAAACAACAATTAATATGTTACATAAGTTCAAAAAATATTGAATAAGATTTTATAACTTTCGCAACGTGAACATCATGTAATTGATTAAACTCTGTTTGAAATGTCAACATTATTTAAATATCTTCAAAATGATGTACCATTCAACCCATCGTATTACGTGCCATTTAAGATTCTTAAACAGGTTTCCTCACCCTGTTGAGGGGAATGCATCTAAATCCACTAATTTACGTTCAAAATGTTCCCTTCCTCCAGAACAAAATCGACTTATTCCGAAGATTTTTCAGCTAAATTCCTGCCATAAATCAAATTGTAGGTGAACTGTTTTGAATGCCTCACCGTGTATATATAAATATATTTCAAATTTTTTATGTATTTAAATTTATTATATCATGTGTCTGATATACTGTTATAGCGTTACGAATTTGTTGAATTTGATTTATCGTTTGAAAACTACATGAAATTAATAATTATAGTAAATTAAAGACTTACACGTTCGTAAAAACTATGACTTCCAGTTCCAAGAAAACCTCTCTAATTCTTGATAAATTTTCGATAATTATCACAATCTATGCCAGTTCAATGTACAATAACGTGAGTTTGAATTATTAAAAATGTTCACATAGCGGTCAATTACAGTTATCATCATAAATTCATATCGCGAAATTATAGTGCATTCGCGTATCGTATATTATTTGCGAATATTTCAGTTTGGGTCATTTTCATCTGTTCACACTAATTGTCAATAAAATCAAATACGATTGACTTTTGATAATTTGATGAATATCTGAATATATCCAGAACATTGTGAAAATCGTAATGAATACAAATAATAAAGTTTGATGATGATCAAGAGTATGGAAACGAGTTACGTATCTGATATTGGCAGTACGAACGTAAACTATGATTACATAAAATTGAGAAAGCGCCATTTCAGTATTTCTGCAAAAAACATTTTTTCAGAAATTTAATTTAATGTATTTGTAACACATTATATATAAATTTCAGCTTCTACGCTACTTCTCTGTATAAACTTTACCTAAGCCAAATATCAAATTCCTCAGTACGTGTAAGTAGCTCAAAAAGGACTATTAGCAAGTATCGGCCTCCTCGAAATGACAAATCATATTATAATGAATTATCACAAATTTAACTAATTGATTGTAATGACTCGTTTCGGTAGTTTTAACCATCATCAGATGCAAATAGTAACTCTGTATCTCATGATCGAACAGTGTACCTAAATGCGTATGGACTTCCTCAATTGAGAAATTGTAAAAATATTATCAGCTTGATGTATTTTTGTTCTTTTGGGAACTATTTCACTGAAAAATTTTTAAGAAAAATGTCTCACTCACTAAGGAGCTACGATGGTTTCATTCGTAGGATAATTTATAGTTTAACTATGTCCGATAAGTAATTAAGAAACCTTGATGACAAGTTATTGAATTTCTGGTTTATTAGGAGCTATTTTACAGAAAAAATTTTGGGAACAATATCTTACTCACTAAGGAGCTATGATGGTTATATCCGTAGGATAATATACATGTCAACTATATACGATAAGTGATTAAGAAACCATGACAAACTATTAAATATTTGATTTACTAGGAGCTATTTTACAGAACAAAAATTTCAGGAATAATATCTCACGCACTAAGGAGATATGATGGTTATATCATTAGCACAATATATAGCTCAATGTCGGATAAGTAATTAAGAAACCTTGATGACAAATTATTGAAATTCAGGTTCATAAGGAGCTATTTTACTGAACATTTTTTAGGAATATCTTGCTCCCTAATGAGGTATGTTAATATTCTGAGTAGGATAACATCTTGCTTAATTTTGTCCCATAAATAATTGAGAAAAATTTGTGAAAAATTGTCGAATATTTTAGAATAATATCTTGCTTCCTGAGGAGCTATGATGCAATTTTCAGTAGGAGAATATCTTGCTTAACTATGTCCGATATATAATCAAGAAAACTTGATGAAATTTTTTTCTATTGGGAGCTGTTTTACTAAAAATAAGTGTATTGTCAGTAGGATAATAGGTTGTTTGATTATGTCGATAAGAAGTTAATGAAAGTAAATATAGACGAAACTTTATTTGAATCATTCTTCAACTCTCAGTCGCCAGTTATTGCAAATGAAGGAAAAATAAGTAAGAATCTATATATGTATATATATATATATATATATATATATATATATATATATATATATATATATATATATATATATATATATATATTATATATTATATATATATGTATATATATATATATATATATATATATATATATATATATATATATATATTGTGAATATTTCAAGTGCCTACCTGTTACCTTTTATCGATATCGAGCAAAAATAGGCAAAAAATGGCGTTTTTTGTATGGGAGCCTTAAATATTTATCTTATTTTAATTTTATTATTTGGGGCCTCGGTAGACCAGCGGTGAGCGAGTACCGCCTTGTACCGTTTGTTGACCGAGGATGTGGGTTCGAGTCCCACCTTGCTCTTGGGCGTTGTGTATGTCCTGAATTTAGTGGTTCTAGTTATGAGATTGAGTGTTGGGTAATGTACATTGTTAACAAGCCCATTGGCCGTTCGGAACCGGCGTTAAACTGTAGGTCCCTCGAGTTAATAAAAAAAAATTTTTATTATTTATCCTTGAAGTAAAAATACAACTGAGTATTTTGTGAATCTTTCAAGTGAGTACCTGTTGCCATTATTCATATAGAGCAAAAAATCGAGTTTGTTCTATGGGAGCCTTCTTCAAATATTTATTTTATTTTGTTTTTAGTATTTGTTGTTATAGCGGCAACAGAAAATCATAATTTGTGAAAATTTCAACAAGCCTAGCTATCGCGGTTCTTGAGATACAGCCTGGTGACAGACAGACGGACAGATAGCGAACTCTTAGTAATAGGGTTCGTTTTTACCCATTGGGTACGGAACCCTAATGACCACATTTCAGGGAAGTCAACTCCGGGGTACAAACCCGGGCCTCCCGAATGCTAATAAACGGAAATGTCTTCTCAGTTCGGTCAATTGACGACAACAGGTAAAGATTGGCATTGCTAGCAAACCGCTCGAAAATTCTTAAAAAACCAGAATTTACGAAAATTTATGCCGAAACTCGGCATAAATCGTTTAGATTTCAGTTTTATGAAACTTCATTTATAATTAATAATCAAATAAACTAAAACCCTTGGCTTGATTCCACTAGAATTTGTATAATTACTAGACGTATGTTTCGGACTACTAACCTATTATCAAGAGTTTAAAAACAGAAGCAAAAAATGTAAAAATTTATCTATTCATATATAGTACTACTTTAATGATTCGGAACATCCTATGATCTATTTGGCCATTATTGATGGGTAAGTTCCTTGAGCTGGCCGACTTAATCTCTAAATCTTCTAAAAGGTCCATCCTCTTTCCTTTGTTCAATGAATGCAATATCTCTGGGTTATCTTAATCTTTAAAATGGTGTTTCTGTATGCAATGTTGAGAAATTCCAGTGACGTACCTACTTTGGATAGTTTTTTATGTTCTTCCAATCTGCTGCCGATGTTTCTACCAGTTTGACCAATATAAAAATCATCACAATAAATACATTTTGATTTATATAGGGGAAGGCGGGGCGGAATGAGACGGCTAACCTTCAAAATCATTTTGAAAATTTTAAATATCAAGAAAAATTTTAAAAATTCAGGTAATAATAGATGATAGTGTACTGCATCATTCTGAAAAATCAATGAAGAAAATAGCAAAAGATAATAGTCAACTTGATATATTTAAAATATTGAAATTTTCTCATTCTGCCCCGCACGTGGGGCGGAATGAGTATTAGTTGATACGGTGAGTTGATAGTTGTAAATAATACAAAAAGTGAAAGAAAAATATTTATCAGATGTTTGCTATCTAGGTGTTGCATAATTCACATAAAAATTGGTTATTATTGGTTAATTAAAAATATTTTCTACAATATATTATGTTCTCTGCTAAGTGACACACAGTTCACACACAAAAACCCAGTTCTCCATTTATCACTGCAGATATTGCCTGCTCCATAGCGTCACGGGACCACTTCTTCCTATTGGTTTTTCTAATGTAGTTACGAACCATCTGAAATTAACAAAAATCACAGTCAAAACTAGACCTGAAGGGGCAGAATGGGACACGTCTTATTCTGCCCCGTCTCATTCCGCCCCAGACGCACGGTTTGTTTAAACATCAAATCTGTCCTTGTGTTCCACAATGAGGAATCCTGATTATTTTTATTCCTATCAATTTTTCTTATATGGTATTTATTCCACTTATCAATTAATTGCGACTTTTAGAAGCTTCAGAGATAAACTAGCTTATCCATCACTAATGACCAAATAGACCTTATAATATCCCTACTTATTAAAGCAGTAATATGAATAGATATTTTGTTACATTTTCAACTTTAATTTGTGAACTCTTGATAATGGGTTAGTAGCCCTAAACATATGTCGTGTGAATTCTACAAATTATAGAATCGAGCCAAGTGTTTTACTTTATTTGATTTATAATCTTGAACAATGTTCCTCCAAGTGTTAAGCGAGCATTCAATAATTAAAGTCATAAAGGACTTACATCTGCACAAGGCCAGCATCATACGACTGATTGTTACCGAGTTACGGACGATTTCCCGAACGCGTTTGAATGCAAGTTTTCCCCCATTTCCGCCTGACTGCAGCTATCTCCGTATCATAAGATGCATTTTTCCACGCTCTTACGTCTCCTAGACAACAACAAAAATCGTTTTCAGAAAATTTTGTATACTCAACTGCTGTTAGCTCCTGTACTAAATTCGTGCTATAGTATTTTATATTTCGTTGATGTAGATGTTCTTACATTTTGAAGTAATATATTAAATCACATCAGTTGTATGAACCCACAAATATATCCCTATAGTATCTAGAGTTCATCACTTGAAAAATTTCTGTAAGAAAATATTTCAAAACAAATAAATAATCATAAACTTTTTCCATTTCAGATTCCACAAAGCATCCACCTGTATAATTACGATCTTCCTCCGCTCAACTTCAAGAGCAGAGTGGTACGATCGACCTCTCTGAGAGCAATGAACAACTACCACAACCTTTCAATCGAAACGTACGACGGAACCCTCGATAACCTCAGTTTTTTACCCGAAAACGAAACTTCGAAATATGACGAACCTTTTACGATATCGAATCGTAGTGTAATTAGCGATTCTTCGACACTGGATAAATACAGTTATGCCGCTGTAAGGTCTTTCACTCCACAAACGACTGTTTCTACCACATCAGAGGTGGGATCAATGAGAGAAATGGGATCAACTGCCAAACTTGTACCTCCAAAATTAGAAATGGTGAGTATTAAACGTTACGAATATTATATGAATCAATTAAGTTTTCAGAGTTGTTTTCATAGAAAAATATCTAAATAAAATACTTCTTCGATTAAATGCTCATGACTTCACTTATTAACAGATGCATAATTTCATTCGAACGAAAGAAATACAAGATTTTTCTAGTTTCCTTAAATTCCATCAATTTTTAGTGATGAAAAGATTGATATAGAAATTGTAATTTATACCGGGAAATACTGCTTGTGACGAAAAATTCTGAATCACCAATAGCTCATTCGCTCATTGATATTGGATTTCACATACTAACAATTGGACGCATACCATAAAATTTATACAATAATAATGTATTTTGAGTTTTTCGGCTCTAAATCTATAACTACGATCTTAATTTTAAACCTTATAAATTACATGTTGAGAGTGAGTTAGGGATCCATTTCATAATATTCCCGAAGGGCTCTTAAATGAAGAGAATCAGGACAAGTGGTGAAACCAAAAGACAATTTAGTAATAAATCACTATTTGAATTTATTCAAATAGTGATAGTGAGTAGATGAGCTTTCTGCACTACAAACAAGGACATTTTGCATTCTATTGCCATTTTTAACATCCTACCTTTGTGAGACTGGATTTTCTGCGGTGGCTGAGACTTTCTATTTCTAGTAATAAGCCTTTTTTTTATTTATTTATTTATTTATTTATTTATTCAGAATAGTAATTTAAGTAACAAATTCGAAAAATACTGTTTTTTTCTGGCGAGTAAAGAAGTCTGCGAGTCTTGGGGTAAAGTTTGCGGGTGTGTTTCACACACTACTTTCTCGGCAATCGTGTGGAAAATCAAATCAGTGAAGGACGGTTCTTAATAATATCAATTTGTATGACAAAATTAGGAATACTATAATCATATTGAAATTTGAACAATTATTAATAGTAAAGTAATTAATTTTTTTTTGAATATTTGATTCGAGGTATATTCAAATGATTATTTCTGATATCAGAACAATAAAGAAATTATTTTCATCTGAAAGTAGAAAAAAAATTAACAACTAACTTCACTTTTTTCCTACAATCAAGATTTTTTTTTAATTACATTTAGCATTAGGTAAGTTTCATGGTCTGGTTCCCTTTCTAATTTGTTGATCTGCTCAATGTTGAAGATTTGATTTCTTTGCTTTATAACTAATGTTTCATTTCTCAGAAAAGTGATAACTTTAAGGAACATATATATGTTTACATTATTCTTCACTAATATATTGTTTGTGGAAGTAGGTACATGCTTCCTGATTTTTGCGCCAAATAAGTCAAAAATACGTCCTTTGTAGCAGTTTGTGTTTAGATAGGCTTTTCCTTTCAAAGTTTTCCTATATAATTGTATTTTTTGTAAAAACACAATTTTACCCACAAAAAACTATTTATGATAGCCTCATGTCCGCTCTCATGCTGTGACCATTTCATACAACGCCATCTCGTAAATTTGTGTGGTACTTATAGTGTTTTCGATGGACGATACATCAACTGTTACTTCAAAAATTTGTGAGATTGCGCTGTATGACATTATCCAAATGTTGAATGTTTTATTTTGGTTAAACCAAGAATACGGCTAATTTTTCTTTTTTGTTTGATATGTTCACATGAACATGCCTAGAAAATCTTTGAGGAAAATATTAACTTTAGTTTACGTTCTTATCCAAATATATTCACCGAAAAAATAGGATTTTTCAAAACAACAACGATGAATTGATTTCGCCGGTACTACCTGAAGATAATTTTCTTTTACTCTGTGGACTAACAATTTGATGTCAGTTTCGAACGGCTTATGGACTTGAAAAGAATGTACATTACCCATTTCTCCAATTTATCACTGTTACTCATGGACATATACAAATATTAATATACCTAACCCAGGATTCGAACCATCTACCGCCTACTTCACAGACGGTTACTCAACATCTGCTCCACAAGACCTGAACCCTGTTGATATTTGATTATAATGAAAACACTGAACACTTTATGCATACAAAATAAAACAAATAAAATGATCTAACTGATATATAATAGGGTAAAGTCGGGTTAGTTGGCGTAACTTTTTTTGTAACGGTGATAAGAGCACTAAATCACATATAAGTATATCGAATATTTTACAAAGTGAGGATAGTAAACAGAAGTAAACAAAAATTAATGAAATAAGACAAAAATATGCTTTTTTGCCAACTGCGAAATTTTTATAGAAAAAGGCTTAATGAGCCATCTCTCCCACCAAGGGAGGGTAGTATGGCGCACTAAAAAAGTAATGAGATATTCATGCGGGTGACATGGCGCATACACAACTTTTGAACTAACCACTGGAAAATGAATTTATATTCAAAATATAATAAACATAAAATAAGTGTTCAACTCAAAAACTACTAATCTCATTTGCGTTTTTCACAACCAGGACACTTCTTTATAAAACTCATTCAGCCTTCATGTAATCATTGACGACAAACTATACACTCAATTTTGAAATTGGAGGGAATGGGATTTATGGAATCTAACACTTTGCCAGGTGTATTTTCTGTATCTTCGAAATTATCTTTGTCCGTAATGTTAAATGCATTATTGCCTGCTGATTCGTGAATATTGAGAAAGGCATAATCTGGAATAGCAAGTCTGAAGGGAAAAAATCCTGTCCCTCTAAAGCTGGGCACAGCATTTTCAATTGTCACTAATCTGAAAATTAAAAAAATACCACCACGTAGAGATTACTTCCGAAATACATGTGATAAAAGAAACTGGGTAGAAAAGTTGGAGGGCAACATCTCACGCAACAGTGCGGGTCAGATGACTCGGGCCGTCTTACCCACCAGGGAAGATAACACTTAGCTTCTAACTTATTATTTAAATTCGCATTCAAGGCGCTATTTCAAGGTTAGATATAAAGAACAATGTTGTTCTAAGGTACTAGTGCAAATTAAGTTAGTCTACGATCAAGCAGAAGAAATTTACAACGTCTACAACTAGAGGAGGAATTTTTTCAAGCATTGATTAAACATAGTATCAATACTTTTTTCAGTATTAAGGTCGTAACTGGTCACGATATTTTACCAACATATACTGGACATAAGCAAGATTGGCCAGAGTTAACCGGCATTCCATCTACTAGCACATAGACGAAATAAATTGAATGAGCCATCTCTCCCGCTGCACCATCTCACCCGACTTTACCCTATTAAGAACGCGTGAGTAGCATAGCTCCGTCCCTTAGGGCGTATTTCTCACCAGAAGTGCATCGCATCGGCATGCTACTCGAACGGAATGAAATATGAATTATGGTTTGAAAAATCACGTTTTGATAGAAAACAGTAATAAAACTTAGAAAATGATTTATTTTATTCAAAATCGACATGTCGAGATGCGAACCGTAGAGTATCGTATTTCAACAAGAACTCAATCTGGGTACCAAATTTCAACCTTCTAACTCAATCTGCAGAAGCTGTGGAGTTGCGCAAAAAATATTTACATACAACATATAAAAATGGCGGTGGTTGGAAAAATTTAACCAAATTTTGGTAGTTTCGTTCTGCCTCAATAACAATCCCAGATACCAAATTTCAGCTTATTTAATTTAATGGGAGGTCTAAAATGAATTTTAAAAAATACCCCCGCATCCGACTCTTCACTTTTGATATGATGCAATAGTCTTTTATTTTCGGGGAAAAACGACTAATAAAACTCATTCATGAGTTTTTCATAGCCATTATTTGATTAATCATCGTTAACAAAATTCTAGATTCAACAACAGAGAATACACAGCGATAATCGTATCTAAATTAAAGATGATGATGACTGTGACATCATAACAAAATCAAATAATGGATTGTTTTTTCATTTCTCACGAACATATAAAATTGAAAGTAAAAAATATGATTGAATGGGTTGATTGTTGTTTGGCTTTTAATAGATACTTATGTCGGAAGAATGCAATCGACAACATGGTACAGAAGGTTTGTTCAAGGAGAAGATGATTAGGTGAAAGGCAGATAAGAAGGATGTTATCGTGTGGTGATTCACGTTTAGAATTCCGGTAAACAATTATAAATCTTAGGAACTTCTGTTCCAGACAGATAACAGAAAAAATGTTGTCTGTAGACTAAAAGTGTTGTAATGTGTCTTCATAGTAGTAAACATTTAGTCGGAATTGGAAAGGCTGTGATAAGAAAAAATAGAACAATTTTATGAACCAAATTTAATCGACTTGAACAAAAATGTATGTGCAATTCTGTATTTTTGTTTTTTTACTTACAAATTCTTAAACCCCTAATAGTCTAGTTTACAAGTGCTTTTTTGTTCAACTTTTTTCAGCAGTCTCGGAAATATATGAACAAAGTGTCATTCGATTCGGAATAGAATGTATATATTTTTTGAAAAATAAATTCCGCTCGCGAAAATTGTAAAAGTTATAAACAACTGACTGAAAGAAAAAAAAAAAGGGTTCGGTTTTTTGCAAATAACTCAAAAACCAATTGAGATTTTTGATACACAAAAGAAGATTCGAAGAGAGAAATAAATTTCCTAAAAGAAAGTTTGAACTGTAGGATCAATAATTAAAATTTTCTCAGAGGGGTGAAAATATGGTCGAAAACGGCTAATCTGGCTTGCGCAAACCAAGCTCATTCAGGACACTTTAACAGTAAACATTATTTAACCATATTGAATATGAAAATTAAGGAATAATTCAGGCTCTAAATGGCTAGTTGAATGAGTAATTCGTTGCCAAAAAATTTTTATCGCGATGTTTCCATTATTTATACAATAGTTTTTTGTTGCTTGAACAAGAACATTGCAAGTGTGATAACTGTTGAACTGTGAATCTGAGATTTCTTTCCTATCTTGGAGCTAGTTTTGAAAGGCTTCTGAATAGATCACCGTCAAAAAAATTAGAAAAATTTCATTTTTCAGTATTTTATTAATAATTCACGTAGTTGCAAAATAAAAAAAATTTATTTATCATAAAAATTTTTTTTCAATTCCCTATGAACAACGCATTTGTTTATAAGAGTGTTTCATACAATAAGACACGATAATTTAAAAAAATCATTTTTATGCAGTTTAGATTATAAAAAACGGTTTTTGGAAAGTAATAAAAACAAATATTTTATTTTGCAACTAAGTAAATTGTTAATAAAAAACAGAAAAATTGAAATGTTCTACTTTTTTTAACGGGGATCTATTCTGAAGCCTTTCAAAAATAACTCCAAAAAGAAAAAAAATTTCTGACCTATAGTTAAAAAGTTATAGCACTTACAATTTTCATGTTCAAACTCAAATGAATTAATACTCAACAATTCCATAACTAACTGGAAAATCGTGATAAAAATTTTATCCCACCGAATTATATTTTACTGATCTATCCAGTAAGCGCCTCAGTTTTTTCCTACATGAATTTTTGTATTTAATATGGTTGAATGATGTTTATTGTTAAAGTGTTTAAAATGGGCCTGAGTTGCGCAAGCCAGATTATCCGTTTTCGGTAGTATTTTAACCCCTCTGAGAAAATTATAAATATTGATCCTATAGTCAAAAATTTATTATAGGAAATTTCCTCCTCTTTTTGAATATTTTTTAGATATCAAAAATCTCAATTGGTTTTTGAGTTATTTGCAGAAAACCAAATGCCTCTTTTTATCTTTCAGTAAATTGTTTATAACTTTTACAATTTTCGCGAGCAGAACTGTATTTTTTTCAAAAAATATCTATATTCTATTTCGAATCGAATAACACCTTGCTCATATTTTTCCGAGACTGTTGAAAAAAGTTGAACAAAAAAGCACTTGTTGACTAGACTATAAGTCATTTTCAAGGGACTGAATAGATGCATTGAGCTTGAAAACGTTCAAAACCACAGAGCTTCTGTATAATAATTGATGCAGAGCAAAAAATTTTGAAACCCCAAATAGCACCTCCCTTATATCAACAGAATTCACGTATAGGCCAAGCTACAGAGATTTGTACGGAGCATTTTGTGTAAAAATTGTTAGAAGAAAACCAGCTTCGCCATTGTTTGTTAATTAGTTCCATATGATATAGTGATATGTTTTTCACTCGACTTTATTATTTATAACTTTGTTATTAACATATTTTTTTTAGTTTTTTGCTTACAAAAATGAAACTATCAAAGTAATCGTGATGATCTACACTAATTGTAGAAAATGAAAAGACGAAGAAAATGAGAAGTGAGACGACTCGATCAGACCCTTAGTTTAAGAGAAAAACTGAAAAAAACCGTCCAAAATGCAGTTTTTTCAAAAATTTTTAACTCGGTTATTTTTTGAGTTGTAGCGTAGATTCTCCGGCCATTTGATTATGTTACTATGCAATTTTCCAGCAGACCTGAATGCGACAGGTATGGTCCGATTTCAATTTACTAAAAAGATTTTGAAAGTAGTATTCTCATAGTTCAAAACGTTCATCTTGGTTTTTCATAAAAACGCTGAGAACTATGTTAAAAATAAAGCTGAACATGACGAAAAACGGCCGAGCGCGTAAGAGTAGTTGAAGAGTGGGGGTAGAGCAGCAGGAGAAGTATGAAATTCGAAAGCGTCGGCATTTTGAACATGACAGTAATTTCTAAACGTTGTCAGATAATAATTGTAAACCCCCACTCTTCAACTACTCTCACGCGCTCGGCCGTTTTTTGTCATATATATATCAATAGCTAATACTGGCCGGATCTATACTACAACTCAAAAAATAACCGAATTAAAAATTTTTGAAAAAACTGCATTTTGGACGGTTTTTTCCGATTTTCTCTTAAATTCTTTTCATTTTCTACAATTAGTCTATTAATACCATCACGTTTACTCTGATAGTTTCATTTTTATAAGCAAAAAAACTAAAAAAACGCAATTTTTTGCATAAAATTGTTAATAACAAAGTTATAAATAATAAAGTCGAGTGAAAAACATATCACTATATCATATGGAACTATTTTACAAACAATGGCGCAGCTGGTTTTCTTCTAACACTTTTTACATGAAAAAATCTCTGTAGCTTGGCTAGTGTGAATTTGGAGTGGCTGTAGATATGCACAATACTGCATGTAGAAAATCCTCAAAAACGCTCGAAATTTGAACGTAAAAATTGCGTCGATAAAAGAAATCAATTGAAATGTGCACTTCATTAACATAAACTCAATCTCGTAGCAAATTTCAACTCAAACCCAATCAGAAGATGTGGAGCTGATCAAGGCCTCAATAATCACTATAAGAACCTCTCTATTAAAATGGCCACGGTTAGGAAAAATAGTTGAATCCTCTACACTTCACATCCTCCACACTCACACTCCAAATTTAATAATAAATTATTAAATTTGGAAAATTTTTAGAAACTGATTTAAATATTGGGCAGAAATATTTAAACTATACTCGCCGGCATATCATTGGAAGCTTGGACACTAAACAGCTGTACACTCCCCTCTACACCCCTCGCCAAGCGTCGTTGCCAGTTTGTGGATTGAAAAATTCACACAGCTAAAAATCCCAAGCCTCCAATGATTTGCCGGCGACTATAGAAGGAATTTTGTCTTATAACTATTACAGTTAAAATTCAAGTTAAAACTGAAGATCTACCCGGCTACCCCAATGAGTTCTGAAATACAGTAAGTCTGGATGCCCTTGACCAAGGTCCAAGGTCAGTAGAACAGTCGTCTCGTGGCGGGACGCGGAAAGTGTTGTGACTCATCTTCCTGCCTCCCTTTTCCTCCCACGGCTTGCTTTTCTAGCCAATTAAGATCGTGGCGCCGGAACGGCTAAATATCGGCCATTAACGAATTGTTTACATTGTTTGTAATGGTATTTACGCTCATTTCATTTTGAGTTTTCGAACGTTTAGCTTCGTAATTTGTGTTTTTTTGGACTTCGTATTTTCCAAATTCCAATGGTTCGTTGTGTTTCGATTGAGGACAATATTATCTCTGTTCAACAAAAGATAACCTACCTACATCAAATTGAAATTTACACTGAGTTTTTATCATTGAACATGAAAATCAATAATGAAATAAAGGAGAGGACGAATAAATTGATCGGTTAGAGGAACTACGTATACATCATGAAAAGGCAGTATGATAGAAAACCTATTTATTTAAAAAGTAAAAAAACTTTCAAGAAATATCTCTGACATGTCTACTTTAATTACCAACTGAAGAGGTTTTTGGACAATGGACAAAACTAAGTACTTACCAGCAAAACTGAAAGAAACAACATGAGATAAAAGAAGAATTAACATGAATATTCTGCTTGAATGATTTGAACGTAATGAGTTATTATATTTTTTTAATTTTCCTGACTTATGTTTTTTTTTATAGAATCTCTGTTTTTCCTGGTTATATAATTGAATATTTTAGTTTTTACCTAGCTATAGAGTCAAGTTTTATTTCATATTCTTGATGTTATGATAAACTGTTATTTTGGTTGTGCAAATAAACATTATTTATTATTATTATTTTAATAGTATCTCTGGTTGTTACATGAAAGAAAATACAATTATTTAGAATCTCTGGATGATGGCCCAGGTTCAGATTCCGATAAAAGTGGAAGATTTTCGTTGGAATAGCATTGGACTTCAAAAACTCTAAGTTTTCGGTTAGCTGAAAATAGCACATTATCAGTTGATATAATTCAATATGGAAAAATCCACAAACTTACTGCAGGGAAAATAATTATTCTCAGTAAACTGTAAAGAACAACTCTCTTATGTTCACAAGAACTATGAAGAGTTAAGCTTTCATAAGTTTATTTGGCATAATAGTGGTTATAGTACAAGGAAGAGTACTGAACATATCAAGTCAATCAATAATGAATCAAATTTTCATACATAAATTTAATGTTCTACAAGGCGCAAAAGTGCACAAAAACTGTGTTTTTGGACCTTAAATTTCAAAAAATTCTATACCCCCAGACCCCCGGCAGAGGCATAAAATTTGAGTCTAGCACACTTGCAATTTTTGCCTTAGGCCGGCCCTGATATATATATATATATATATATATATATATATATATATATATATATATATATATATATATATATATATATATATATATATATATATATATATATATATATATATATATAGCTTAGCTAAAATGGAGATTTATTTGTCTTTGCTATTTAATCATACATTCCTTTATTCCAATGTTTCGGCTTTACAAAGCCATTTTCAAGGCGTAGTTTAAATTATCTTCGGAAAAAACTGACACTCGAACAGGTCGATTTTCGATGACAGGGGGACATGATCTGGGATACAAAGATTGTTTGTACTAGTAACCCCAACCCCCTGGAGAGGGTTGCAACCCCATCAGGAATTTGAATAGGGAAAGTGGGTAGTTTTGTAGCACAAATGTATGCATGGATTCAAATTTGTATGAACCTGCAATTTGTGTTCTTATAAAGTGAGTATTCACAAAGTTACAGGGTGTTTTTTATGGAATTATGGTACAGATAAAACTAAATGAAACAGAGATGCTCTAATTGATCGTATAATTTCTATTGAAAGGAAAATATTTTCAACAAACAGTATTAGTAAAAATTTAACACAAATTCTCGAATTTCTCACCATTAGATTGCATACAGCGATAAAACCGTGATTATCTTTTGTTCCAAGACGAAGCAACAACAAACAATAAGGTGATTAAGAAGTGTTAAATGCCTTTTTTCTCTTCATGCTTATCAGAATCTGCACTGCCATACCATACGCAAAGAGATTATTGCTTTCAGAAAATTTTATTTCAGTTTCTGTATTGCAGAATTATTAGAGGTGCGTTTCATCAGTTCTTAATAAAAATTACAAAATGGTTTACATGTTTTAGGAGAGAAAGGAAATGTTGAAAATTTATTTCCAGAACAATGACTGTGCTAGGGTTGCTGTGAGGATTTTTAATGAACGACATCCTGATAAAAATGTTTATCATTCAGTTGGTACATAAATTTGAGGTAACAGGCTCAGTTGCAAACAAAAAACATAATCGCACTCGTACGGTTACGGGTGAAAATGATTAAGTCGCCGTAATTGGTCAACTAATGGCTGAACGGGAACAATGTGGAAGTGTTAGAAAGTTGTCACAGGAAACTGGATATTCAAGGGCAAGTGTCCACAGAATATTGAAGCTGGCTAAGTTCCATCCTTATAAAATGACACTTGTTCATGAACTGAACGAAGATGATGGTGATCGGAGAATGAAATTTTGCCAAATAATTTCGCAAGAAATTATTGCAAATCCTGTATTTTTGTAAAACGTGTGCTCTTTGGATGAGAATGCACCTTTTTCCTTAACGGAAACATCAACAAACATAATTGTAGGTTTTGGTCTGATGAAAATCCTCACCTCTTTAGGGAGCAACATTCTCAACACCCACAAAAACTCAACGTCTGGATGGGTATTTTGGGAGATCACTTGATTGGTCCTGTGTTCATTCCTAAAAATCTCACTGGCGATGTGTATTTGGATTTGCTCGAAAACGTGATTGATCTTCTAGAAGCTTTCACCGAAGCTTTGGAGGCAGATGAAAACCTTTTACAAGAGGAGTTACGCTTTCAGCTGGACGGAGCTCCGCCGCACTTTGCAGCTCAGGTGAGGCAGTACCTGAATGGTAGGTTTCCTGGACGTTGGATAGGCCGAAGGAACCCAGTGGAGTGGCCTGCACGATCGCCGCATCTAACACCGCTACATTTTTTTCTCTGTGGCCACTTGAAATCACAAGTTCATAAAACCAGAGTTGCAGATTCAGACGACCTTAGAGCACGAATTGTGGCAAAATGTCCTAGCATTACTCCTAAAATGCTACAGCATGTACGAAACAATTTTGTAGAACGATTGTATCGCTGCATGCAATCTAATGTCGAGCACTTTGAGCATTTGCTGTAAATTTTTACTAATACTGTTTGTTAAAAATATTTTTCTTTCAATAGAAATTAAATTACGATCAATTAGAACATCTCTGTTGCTTTTAGTTTTATCGGTACCATAATTCCATAAAAAACACCCTCTAACTTTGTGAATATTCATTTAATAGAACACAAACTGCAGGTTCATACAAATTTCAATCCATGCATACATTTGTGCTACAAAACTACCCACTTCCCCTATTCAAATTCCTGATGGGGTTGCAACACCCTCTAGGAGGTTGCTAGAAGAAACAATCTTTGTATCCCAGATCATGTCCCCCTGTCATCAAAAATCGACCTGTCTGAGTGTTTTCACAAATTCTGATTCGTTGTTGGGTTATTGGGGGTGGACACTTTTAAATGAGACACCCTGTATATATAATTTTCTATATTTTTCGGAGAAAATACGACTAATAAAACTCATCAATTCTCCGTCTATGGTCGTATGTTTCCCTCGTTCTTTTTCACATACAAATTCTTATCCCACTAATTCAATTTGGTTGGAGTGAGGAGATGAGCAAATAAATATTCATCCTTTGAACCACAGCTGTCTTCCATAAATTATCCAGTTCCACCTATTCTCAATGAACTTGTACATATAAGTGTATCCTATGATCTGGCTGAAGGAATTTATATCCAAAACTTAAGCAGCCCGCCAGCCTCATACATACTTAATGGAGGAATGAAATGCGTGACGTCAAAGCTTCTAAACAAACCAGAAAATTACCCATGCAAAATAGTGAATAAGTGAAAGTAATACACATCTACCCCACAATAAATTTTATAAATTTTGGATTGATTGGGCCGATACATGATGTAAATTAAAAAAACAAATTAAAAATGGTTTATAAAAACAATTAACACATTTATTAAATATAATAACGTCATACATAGTACTTCCCTACATCCATTTCAACATAAAATGGCAGCTTTCAATGTATGGTACATCGTTATATAGTAAATATCCCGCTTTCAAGCATCAATTTTAATATCGAGAAAAATATAATTAAACAAATTACCGTAAATAATGATGTTAACCTCATAATATTAGACAATATGATGAATAAAAAGTTTTTCAAAAATGCGATTAGCCAGGTGTACACCTTACCATAGATAATATCAAATATAACAGTCTCACTTACATCGGAAATTCAAGTTGAATACTCAAATCACTTTTATCTAAGCACAACATCAACATTGCTTACCGCACCGGAAATAACTCAGGAAATCATATAAAAAATAATAAATCAAAAGTTCACAAAAACAATAAATCAGGAGTTAATCAAAAGTCGGATTCGCATAATGCAAACCATTTAGTTCAAGAAAATTACAGAGAAGGCCGTACCCAGGAAAAAATTTCGGGGGGGGGGCTTAAAGCAGCAAGGGTTCCGATAATTTTCAAAACTTAAGTGTCAAATGACGCATTTTGACTTTTTTTTGAAAACTATTACTAAGTTTAGATGTCAAAAAACTATGGTTTGATTCGAGAATTTTGACTGAAAAATAAGAGGATTTATGAGACATCAGAATGTTCTTGCATTAACAAATCATATTTTGGTTGACTGTGAGAATAAATAGATAGACGATACAAATAAACTGAAATAGTTCAATACAAACGTAATATTACGAGAATGAAATGCCTAATATCACAAAATCTAAATTACAAAATCCGTGCTTCTGTTCTTCTTTCTAGCGAATTCATCGATAATTTGTCTGTTGAGATTTGATGACTTCTGTGAACAGACATAGCCAGTCCACTTAGTCTGTCTGGTCCACCCGCGTGCCAAGAAGCCAATATTTTCAGTAGCGTGAATATGTTAGGGAAAATTTCCCTATTATATTCCCTTAGGACTTTAACGGCACAAGAAGGCTTATCCTGATCCATTTTGTTTTCCCACAACAATTTCCACAACGAGTACTCGCCATATACTAGCTCCAGATCAACCATATTTTCAACCCCTCTGACCACAACCCCCCCACCCCGGTACGGCCTTGATTACAGATAGATAAATACAAGCATTCAGGTCTCATATTGTTTCCTCATGGTAATGTAAGTCACTGCTTGCAAACTTACAAGGCGAATGCTGGGCCAGTAATAATCCTCTGAACCCTACCCACACTTCCTATGTTCCATAAATATCCCGTCTCGCCTATCCTTAATACATTTGTACATACAAGTGTATCCTCTGATCTGGCTGAAGGAGTTAATCCCAAACTCAAGCTGCCCGCCTTCCTGACACATACTTCAGGTAGGAATGAAACACGTGTGTTTCCTTCTCATATTGTTTAGCCAAATTGGTCATACTACAAGCCCCCTTCTGAATCGTTTCCAAATTACCGAACTACCCGACTAGCATTTTAGAATGGATTTTTCCTATTTTACTGATTATTTACCCTTTCGACACAATTCGTCATCTATTTATTTCTTGTATTCGATATAACGGAGAAATATATTTAGTTTGCATTTAGCATCTGAAGAAGATGAAGTTTCACCGAAACATGCGTCATGCGTATTTTATTTAATAAATGTGTAAGTTGTTTTGACAAACCATTGTTTCAATAAATTTGGTAATACAATTTTAATTTTTTGAAATTATCTACTGGTACAAATAAACTACTGAAAATACTCCGATATTTATTTACTTTAATTTAGTTTACGTTATTTGATTGTCTATGAATAAGATATCAACAGAAAGTACAATAGTCTAGACGTTTGACTTATATAATTTGTTTTCTATTGGTATTGGTATAATAACAACAATGTTTTATTTAAACAACTCGTATTTACATTGGATTGTTCAATATTTGTGGATACATTTCTCGTATTTCATTTCGAAGTATCAATGTCAACTACTTCATTAATTGAATAACATAAAGAATAACAATGTTGCTAATTAGCTTTCCCACCATTGTTTTCCTGATAATATCCGAATTCAATATCATCGGCATCCGTTTCCTTGATTGAAAATCTAAACGTGAATAAAAGGAATTAATTCGATTCGGAAGTATAGAAATTATATTAGATAGAAATAAATAACTTTTTGTGGTGATACTATAACCCCTTAGCTTCGTCTCGGGGTAAATATTATACTATATAATAGCACTTTATAGTAGTTAAATTGAATTTGATGTCAAAGGTTTAGGACAATTTTTGGTATGTATGGATATAGTTATTCTATTTAATCTTCATACTTAAGTTGAGCTAATGTCCAATAATAAAAATAATCTAATTTCCATGAAAACATGGAAATGATGATTTCATTTTCGCTGCAATAATTCATGTATGGGAACTTCTTACCGTCAATAAATTGTTAATGAAGATCAAGTATACAAAAATGTATTATCGATCAATTTTATATATATATATATATATATATATATATATATATATATATATATATATATATATATATATATATATATATATATATATATATATATATATATATATATATATATATATATATATATATATATATATATATATATATATATATATATATATATATATTTATATATATATTATTATATTTATATATATATATATATATATATATATATATATATATATATATATATATATATATATATATATATATATATATATATATATATATATAAATATAGATATATATATATATATATATATGTATATATATATATATGTATATATATATATATATATATATATATATATATATATATATATATATACCGGGTAGCGAGAAAGTTTGGTATATATAACAAGGTATTTTCTTTGAAACGATTAAATTTTCAAATAGCACCGTAGGTCGAGTGATATATCGTAGAAAAGCTGATTTCATCCTCTTTTCAAACATACATAATACGTACCACAGTGAACTGTGTGTTGTTTATAATGACAATGAAATTTTGGGGCAAAATGAAAATTATATGAGGACTATTTAATACCTTTTTGATAATGATTTGAATCAAGATTTACCCCAAGTTTATAAACTCTTATGTCTAATTGTTTCTATCCCGGTGACATCGGCTTCCGTAGAGCGCTCGTTTTCCACTCTTAAGAGAATTAAAACTTACTTACGAAATTCAATGAGCCAGGATCGTTTGAAAAATATTAGTTTGTTGTCTATTGAAAAGGAATTGGTAAAACTTTTGGCGAAAGACAAAAAATTTTATGAGGATATTATAGATCATTTTGCTAACGTTAAAGATCGCAGAATCCCGCTAATCTTCAAAAATATATAATAACTTTTTATTTGCTCTCACCAGCTGTTAACAAATTCGTTAAGTAGGTAGGTAGGTACCTATTTTGTGAAAGAAAAAAAAATTTGATGAATTGATTAATTGGCTGAGGAGACTTTTTGTGAATATTGTAAATAGGAGTTGTAGGTCTCAAGGTAGACACTCGAAAGTGAAAACAAATTAATAGCTTAGGGTGCCTGTTTTACTTTGATTTTCTTTAAATTATAAGGCGGTTGACCTTGAAATCCTAAACATTTTCGCCTATGGTGTATTTTTTAACACCTCTTGTAGCCTCCTCAAAACAAAACCTCACGAGCCGCCACATATATATATATATATATATATATATATATATGTTCAAAAAGATTTCCGCGGTCGGAAGTATTTGAAAAACTTGGTTCACGTAATGAATTGCGTGAAAGATTTGAAAAATCAACTGTTGACTCTGAAGAGTAGGGAGGTTGAGACTTCAGAGTTGACAGAAAACAGTACGGTTGGTGGAGTAGGAAGATTGAGGCCACGTATCTGAATTATTTTCCTTTCTAATTCTCCTGAAGATGGCTTCGCAAAAGGAGCCGAAACGTCGAGATTTTTCAAATCTTTTACGCGGTTCATCCCGAGAACCAAGTTTTTCATATATATATATATATATATATATATATATATATATATATATATATATATATATATATATATATATATATATATATATATGTATATATGTTATAGTCAAACGTCGATATGCAGTCTCTTCCCGGAATGACTGGTTTATCTTAAGTTGACCAGTGGAGATTTATGCAAAAAAAAATCCAGCAGTGCAGTTTTATCAATTTGCTGTTGTATGTGGTAACAAATGAGAGTTTATATCAATTGCCTAAATTTAAAAAATCATCAATTCAAATCAAGTTATGAATTTCATCTAATACATAAAATGAAAAAACATAACACAAAAAAATGCGGACGCTTCTGGTGCCCCTCATGCTTGTGGCGCCCGGGGCCGTCGCCGCCTTCAGTTACGCCACTGGGTTTGAACAAAGCTTTTCGGCAAACCCCGAAATAATTTCCATTTCCGTCCTTTGAAGTATTTTCAGTCAAAGCTAGAAGTAACTAACTTCTCAGTCAAACGTCGAAAGTAAAATGATCTGTTTTGGGCTTTACCTAGTCGATCCTAGAAGCGACTGGAAGACTCGATCAAACGTCGATCTGTACTGTACTTGTAACATGTTTAAACAGGTTTATACATGTTCTCTTGCGGTGTTCCGATAAATTATTTTGTCATTTCATGTTTGTACATTGAGCATTCGGGTATTAAGATGCTCGAAGTATTTTGGGTATCGTACAAGTTAAAACAGTTAATGGTTTACACAGAGAAGGGACGAAACACGAAGCAATAAACACACTTTTTTCGATTTATTTTAATTACGACAATATAAGAACAATAAACATTAAAATAAAAAATGTCGTTTCATTATAACTAATCTATCACCTAATCGAAGTTTGACTGGTCAAACCCCGATTTCATGCAATTAAGTTTCGTCGTTTGTCTGATCAATTTAGTCTATCATAGGATTGACGAAATTTCTTCAATCGAAGGCCGAAAAACCTCATTTATTTGGGCTTGGACAAAGACCTTAAGACGTACCTGAGGATTGACTATAGTCAGACCCAGGGCCGGATTAACCATTAGGCAGAGTAGGGGCCCCGCATCGACTAGGGGCCCGTGCACGCACCAAGAAAAAAAAATTTCATCGAATGAAAATTTTATTTGAGAATTTGTATGAAATTCCTCAACAATATTATTGCTTTCTATTGACGCATGTTGTCAATTGATGAATTATCATACATTCAGAGCCATCTAGTATCGAGAAGTAGAACTAATAAACTGTCTTCGTTCAACAATGTCTCTTAACCGTTTGAATTCATTGTCGATAATGGCAATTGAAAATGATGTATTAGAAAGGGTCAACTTCCAAGATGTTTTAAACGATTTTGTTTCTAAAAAAGTTAGAAGAGGTAATATTCAAACTTACTGTACTGTACGAAAAAGATAATTATCTTAATAATAATAATAAATCTTTATTGTTGTTTGGTGACTGCCTAGCAGTATACAAAAGTCAATTACAAGAAATCACATTATTACATATGATTAAGATTAATTCATTGTAATCTAAACCAAGTACAAACTGACTTATCAAGACAAAATCAACAGAAACAAAAGGACCAATACCTTTGGCTAAATATCTGGTGCTGAGTTAAGTACAAAAAATTCGTTAATTGAATAGAATGGATTTTGTAGGAAGTATATTTTAAGATTATATTTGATTTGCCTAGCAGAGCCTTCTTTCATACCCGGTGTTGATTTGTTATATACTTTAATTGCCATATAATCTATGAGAGCAGGAAAGCAGGTCGATACTATTTACACAGATTTCAAAAAAGCTTTTGACTCTCTGGCTCACTGGTTACTAGTAGCTAAATTAAAAGCATTGAGAGTTGGTCCCCCACTCGTTGATTGGTTAGCAGACCGTATTAGCGGTATGAGATTAAATATTTCGATATGTGGTGTATTCTCCGACGAATTCGTAATGAAATCTGGTGTCCTTCAGGGTTCACCTCTGTCATCACTTTTGTTCCTCTTGTTTATCAACGACATAGGAGATGTCATAAGTCTCAGTTCATTCTTACTTTTCGCAGATGATTTAAAAATATTTAGACAAATATCTGAGGTCGACGATTGTGAACTTCTCCAACTCGATCTCAATGCAATAATGAACTGGTGCTCAGACAATGAAATGGAGTTAAACATAGAGAAGTGCCAAGTGATGAGGTTCGGAAGAGTAAAGTCACCATATTCTTTCCATTACCATTTGAACCAACGAATTTTGAGGGACGCGAATATTATTAGGGACTTAGGGGTGTACTTCGACCCGAAACTGGATTTTATTGCTCACATACAATTCATTACTAATAAAGCTTTTAAGATGCTTGGTTTCATAAAAAGATCGATGTGTCATTTCAACAATTTGGATGCAATTAAGTCAGTTTATTGCGCAAATGTGAGAAGTGTGTGTGAGTACGCATCCGTGGTATGGTCACCGGTTTACTATGTTCATAAACATAATATCGAGAGAGTTCAAAGAAAATTCTTGAAGTGGGTTGCATTCAAGCAAGGATTTCCAACCTCGTTTCAAAATTATTATTTGATCCAAGAGCAAATGAGTTTGAGGTCTTTGGAATCACGGAGGGAAAACTTTGACGTGATGCTAATTTTCAAGTTGATAAACAACTTTACTGACAGTAAATATTTGTTAGCTAAAATAAGCCTTAATTGCAGGTCCGCATTATTGAGATCTAGAGAAATTTTTAACTTAAGTTTTGCTCCAACTAATTATTTTATGAACAGCCCCTTAATTAGATCTCAAAGACTTGCGAATGAATGTGAAGTTGATCTTTTTGCAGTCTCAATTTTTTCCCTTAAGAAATATTTCGAGTCGCAACCGATAAACAGATAGTTAGGAGCAGGCTCGTTTTTGCAGGTGCTTATGAAGTTGTTTAATTTATAAAGGAATTTGATTATGAATGTTGTTTCATTTTTTTTTTGTAATTTTAAATTGAAATTTGAAATATTATTTTTTTGTATCTTTGAATTTACTTAGTTTAATAATGTAAAATGGCAGGTCCGTTTGATTAAATAAATAAATAAATAAATAAAATAAATAAATAATAGGTACTCTTCTCAAACCATACACTCTGATGTGGTGGAACAGATAATTTATCTCCATTTCGTGTATCTGGACCAGTACTCCGAGCACGATTTGTACAGAAGTATTTTGTGTTGTTTATGGCAAATAATGCCATATTAAATAAGTATAATGATATTACCGTCATTATCCCGATTTTGCGGAACAACGGCCTGCAGTGTTCTTTATATTTGGAGTTGGTCAACAGTCTAACAGATCGCTTTTGTGCTTTAAGCACTCTCTCCATGTCACCCGTTGATCCCCATATATTAATCGCGTACTCAACTGTTGATTTTATGTACGCATTATAGAAAAGTAGGAGCGATTTCTGATTAAGTGTGTGTCGTAATGTAAGAATCGCATTGTTGCATCTTGAAAGTTGACTTTTTCCAATTTGTACCTCACAAAACTGTTTTCTTTAGTTTATTGTATTTTATTGCGTTTAACAAGATCAAATTTAAAATAACCGCGTCCCGTCCCATTCCTCTTTCCTAACCGATCATGCAACCTGGATCATCATTCATCACTTATCTATAATCTATTCATTAAGACCATTTCAATAAAGCTAACGAGGGGATGCTGCAGCATCAAGTCAAAGTAACCATGTTGTTGCAATATCACATAAGACTTTGAAGTAACATGATACCTGGAGTCGATCATCTGGAAGTTACTTACATCCCTTTATCAACTTGAAAAGACAGGGTTGTTGCCTAGGGGCCCAGAGAGGGTTAATCCGGCCCTGGTCAGACCTAGGAGCACAGGAGCTTTGAGGTTTGACTATAACATATAGATAATTCCCGGAAGTGACACCTGATTTCAAACATCATCATCGATTAATAAATAATCCGTTCAAAATGGATTTAACTCAACTACAATCATCAATGGTCATAGTTGCATTTCTCTTACCTTTTTTGTTATATTTAAGAGTCGCGCAAATTACAGAAACACCGAAGTATTTTAAATGTGACAAATTGAGCGTTAATGACGTCATTTATACGTAATATTCAAATCGCACTCCAATTGTACTATGCGTTAGTTTTTTTATAATCAATAATTACGAGGGGCTTCAAAAAAGCTCCCTTCCTAAGAAGAAACTGAAAGTCTGGCAATTTTTTGGGTTTTTTTATTTATAAACCAATTTAGGCATTAAGAATATATGTATTGAAGTGGTTTTCTGATTTTTTTTATAAAGGTGTACTTTTCAAACATTCGTTCAAAATTTTGTCCACCTAAAAAGTAGCGGGATTTACTTTCAGTACATGTCGTATATGAATTTTTTATGCTCCTGGTGAAGAAATGTTTATTAAGCTTGGGCGGCATTCAAAGTATCTTAGAAACTGCTTTTTAATTTTTCTTTCAAGAACTGAGAGTTATGCCTTAAAGTTTTTCAGTTAAAATAAGTAAGATTGAAATTCTTATCTTAATGATGAAAGATTCCTTGACGTTAATCATTTCGGTACCCATTCAAAATTTGGAACAACAGTAGGTATATTTCTTATTGAGAAAGTGGCGTTTTGATTAACTTCAGCGATAAAAAAATTCTCATATCGCTGAATGAACCTATGTATACGCTAAAAACAATATACAATTTGTCACGTCTATATCGAATTATTTCTACCTTTCCCTCGTACAATGGTATTATATAACCCGAATCGGTTCTATCTAGAAAACAGAAACCCATTCTCTACCCCACAATTCGACTAAAGAGAGCGCGTTATGCCCACCCATCTGTTTTTTACAGTCTGATGGACATATGGACATAAAGACTGGCTAGGTAAAAATGTAAGGTATTAGTGGCTCCAGTATTGTACGGTGTTGTGTGATGACCAGAACCCGTGGAAGAAAGCGGAATAATGATCGTAATTATCGGTAGTACGTACGAGAAAATACAAAATAATCACTTAAATGCGGCACTGTGTCTAATTCGATTGTGATATGCACTGTCATAGTTATGTTCGTCGATTATAAGAATAACTATCCTACATTGAGTTACTATCCGTGTGCGAAATCAATTTATCAGAACGGCGGGGTGCTATATCAGCAACCCGTTGCTGGGAGTAGAAGTGCGAAAAGATCCTTCTCGTGGAGCAGCACGATTAAGAGGTTGCTGCTTAAAGCAAGGTGCCAAAGGCTGGCAAGATTGTTTTCGGTGAGTCCGGTTCTTAATTATAAAAGATTTTGTACCAATCCAATCGAATTATAGCTTCTATCATAAGAAAAATTCTTCTATTACTTCAATAAAAAAATATGTAAATTTTACTAATTATTCGTGATTAAAATTGTATGAGTTCGAATGATTTAAACCGAATTCGGTACATAAATAGTTTTTCGACATATATGTAATAATAATAATAAAAATATTTATTCACACACAAGTATGAAAAAAATACAAGCAAAAAATAAAGTTCAGTTGTAAATAAATGAAAACTGGATAAGTGTAAACACTGAGAAATGATAGTATCAAACAATACAAGCAAAAAATAAAGTTCAGTTATAAATAAATGAAAACTGGATAAGTGTAAACACTTATTCTGAGAAATGATAGTATCAAACAATGAATAAACAAAAGGATGACCAAATACGCAAATATAAAAATTCCATGTATTGAATGATTCAATCTGAGTATAAAATGTAAAACATACAATCATGCATAGACTCATGCGAACACATTCATGTATTCATACATACATCTAAACATACACATACATAATATACGCATATACACATAGATTATATAAGAATTACAAACTTATATTATATAAACATATATATATATATATATATATATATATATATATATATATATATATATATTATATATATATATATATATATATATATATATATATATATATATATATATATATATATATATATATATAATCTCTTGATAATTATTAGCAATAACAGGCTGGTTGAATCTTAAAAAACTCGATTTTATTAAAGAGTTGACGTTTTACTTCGATATTCTTAATTGAAATTTCTTTGACATTTATTGATGTGAAAAAATTGAAAAAATAAGGCTGCTTTGTCTTGCTAGTTATTTATTATAATATACTATTCAGTCTAATATTAACATTCAAAAATGTTATGATTAGATGGTAAGGGAAACCAAAGAAATCTTTACCTACGTAATGTTTGAAAATGAAAAGAATAGGGTATTATTTATCTAACAACAAAGAAATGAGTCATGGGAAAACATTACATACCCTATTCTTTTTATTTTCAAACATTACGTAGGTAAAGGTTTCTTTGGTTTCCCTTACCATCTAATCATAACATTTTTGAATGTTAATATTAGACTGAATAGTATATAATAAATAACTAGCAAGACAAAGCAGCCTTATTTTTTCAATTTTTTCACATCAATAAATGTCAAAGAAATTTCAATTAAGAATATCGAAGTAAAACGTCAACTCTTTAATAAAATCGAGTTTTTTAAGATTCAACCAGCCTGTTATTGCTAATAATTATCAAGAGATTAAAAATAGATCACAGGCAACAACAATTCGAATAAATAATTATATATATATATATATATATATATATAAATATATGTATGTATATACATATATATATATATATATATATATATATATATATATATATATATATATATATATATATATATATATATATATATATATATATATATATATATATATATATATACCTATATATATGAGAGAGATAGAGATTTTCACTTAAATTAACTAACTTACCTGACTTCATCATCGCTCTCCTCAACTTTTAATGAATCATGTTCACAATTAATTCTTTATGAATAAAACAATTAATTCGCGAAGTGTCTGAGTGTAATGGGCGATAAGGAACCCCGTTCTAATAATGAAATTAAAACAATACGCATATACGAATACAGCAGATGCGCACGCCTAGCGATGCTGTCGTGTCAGTCGCATCGGACACATTTTTAGGCCCATCTTCCATTCGCCAAGTGCCTGGATTGTAACAAGCGGTAACTTCAGTAACTTCTTTTCAAAAGTTGATTTGATCAAGTATTTGAATACATATCATACTGTTTTATTGAATGTACAAACTTCGAACAAGTAATACGTTTATCAGTGGTATATTATTGTAATTATTATCTATACTTTGATACTTCTTTCTGGAAATTCCATGTTTTGAATGACTATTGAAACCAAATTGTATATCTTCATTCGGGACATAGCCAAGCTTTGTGATTTACCTGATCTGATTATGTTGCACCTGTTTTAATTAATATTTCAACCAAACAAATATTACCGGATGATATATTCTTTTTACAAGGGACAGTAATTCAACCAGACGTGACGTATAATTTGGAGTCGAATAAATTATACCAGTGGCGTGAGTCCCACTGATTTTTATTTGTATTTTACCGAATAATAGACTATTGGGATGTATCGAAATTCAATATTGAGGTGGGGCACTGTTTTTATATCGCATTTAGGCCTCTTGAAGTCGATTTTCGAGATTTTTCTGATGTCTGATACATTGATTTTTTTTTTCCGGTACATTTTGGTATCAGGAGAAATGAGCTTTAATTTGGTATCTGAGGTTGGTTTTTCGAGGCAGAGCAAAACTATCAAGATTTTAGCATCTACAAATATTGGAGAAGGGTGTGACTGAGTGTTCCATGCTCAATATATATCAAACATCAAAAAATCCGTGAAATTCGTGATTCAGAAGGCTTAAAATGGATTCAAAACTACTCCTACACCCCACCGTTGACTTTCGATACAGTGCAATAGTCGAAATACAAATAAAAATCAGTTGGTAGGATTGCTCCGGTAATAATGGTTAACCTCACGACCTCCCGGGTTTAAATAATTTCTCCGGTTTTTCTAAAATTATAAGCAACCGTCGCTCTAACAAACGTCAATATATATTTTGTGATTTTGTGGTGAAAAAACTTCAAATATTAGATGATGCTCGAAAGCAAAGTAAATATAAATTTAAAATTGATTGACATTTTCTTACAACCCCCTCACCCTCTAACAGACTTCTTAAAATTTTCCCGGGTTGGTCCTTTCGGGAGTTGGCAACCCTACTTCTAGGCTAGGATTTTTTGGAGGATACGTGGAGCTAAAAAACGGTTTTTCATTCCTCAAACACCCTCCAAATTTAGTTAGACGTGTACGTAGATTAGGTAGATGTTAGAGAAGTACCTGGTGGTAGTTTAAACTTTTTTCTCCAATCGCTGCTATCTTTATGTAGAGATTTATTTTTTGTCATTGTTTTTGAAGATTTGCGCACCTCGACATATCCTACAGAATGAATTCAAGGGTTGAATTAAAAAAAAAATTAAGTTGATGGTAGGAATGTGCTTTCTGAAGGTTTTAATTGTTTTCCCAAGCCGCCGCCATTTTGATATATATATATATATATATATATATATATATATATATATATATATTTATTCGAAATGTTGTTGCCTGTGATCTATTTTTGATCTCTTGATAATTATTAGCAATAACAGGCTGGTTGAATCTTAAAAAACTCGATTTTATTAAAAAGTTGACGTTTTTCAAAACTTTTGAAAAAATTGAAATTTCTTTGACATTTATTGATTTGAAAAAATTTGAATAGACAAAGACTACTTTGTCTCGTTAAAATTTTTTTCGGATGTGGTTGTTCTTTGTTATTTATTACGTGCTATTCAGTCTAATATTAACATTCAAAATTGTTATCATTAGATGGAAAGGGAAACCACAGAAACCTTTACCTACGTAATGTTCGAAAATAAAAATAATAGGGTACTATTTATCTAACAACAAAGTCGTGGGAAAACACTAAAAAAGTAGAGTAGAATTATCGGTACAGCACTCTTTTTAATAAAATCGAGTTTTTTAAGATTCAACCAGCCTGTTATTGCTAATAATTATCAAGAGATTATATATATATATATATATATATATATATATATATATATATATATATATATATATATATATATATATATATATATATATATATATATATATTATTTGGTGGCTTTTGAGGTTTATTGCACATCCACAGCCACTCGAAATTTAATCAGGGGGATAACAATTTGTATGTAAAAAAAACTAATAGGTATGAGGTAAGAATACAAACTCAGTGACGGAGCGCTTCTACTTACTCGTTTTTATTATAATTTGAAGGTGAACGAATTGAGCACCGCGTTATTTTAATTGAAGAGCGGAGTGTCAATTAAATATTCCTCTGTAATCGACGATAGTATAAGATTCCTCTTTTAGGCTTTATTGATAATTAAATCGAAGGCTCGTCATAATCAAACACGTTGCTGTGGCGTATATTGCATGAACATTGTACGTACTACGTACTTACTGTTCAAAGTATGTAAAGAATCGGTTATAGTTATACCTATGTATCTTATACTTATATCAACCAAATTTTTGTACGCCTCAGGTATATATCAACAAAACCTAAACTATACCTGATTGGATATAAAATGTGCTCTTTATGTACGTTCCAAATAGCTTTTCCATTTTTATCCCATTGGGTCTGATGGGAGCAGATGTAGATGACAAAATATGCCGAATATATATATATATATATATATATATATATATATATACATATATATATATATATACATATATATATATATATATATATATAGATATATATATATATATATATATATATATATATATATATATATATATATATATATATATATATATCAATATATATATATATATATATATATATATATATATATATATATATGTATATATATATATATATATATATATATATATATATATATATATATATAGTATCTGGAGATATTCTTGAGGCAGAGCAAAATGACTAAAATTTGATTCAATTCAGTTAAAATTTTAGGAACTTGAAAATTTGGGAAAAACAGTGTCGGGGGGGTGAATGAGCAGTTCTGTGGCGAAAGATATAAAAATTGGTGCATGGAGCGTTTTCTTTTGAGGATTTGTGTTATTAAGTTGATGCTAAGAAAGGATCTTTTGGCATTTTACACTCTTTTCTCTAAACGACACTAATTTTATGTAGGGATTTCTTGTTTTTTTTCTGGATCTGAGGTTTTGCTCACCTCCACAGCTTCTGCTGATTGAATTAAAGGGTTCAAATCTAGTACGTGGATTGAGCTGAGTTATTGCGTGTTTCCAAGCATTGTGCATCTCTTCAGCCCCTCCAAATTGGCCTATTGCTCTAATTTGTCTATTTTACGAAAAGAATCCAAAGAGATGATATTTGACATATTTAGATTCGAACGATGTTATCAAAATCATTAATGCTACTAATATAAAATACTAATATGTAATTTTGGACCAAAAATAGAACCTTACGAATCATGATGACTATATGTGTAAGAAAATAGGAAAAATAATTGGATATTTTCGAAGGAGCCAGTTGTGTAGGGTTTGGATGTACAATACAATGCTTGTGCCTCATTTGAATACAGTAACTCTCTTTTAATAGCATGTACCCAAGAGTGTATTAATTGTTATAAAACAAGTGCATACATATTATCGTAGGTTGTAATGTATATATATACTTTTTGATAATTATTAGCAAAAACAGGCTTGGTGAATCTCAAAAAACTCGATTTTATTAAAAAGTTGACATTTCGCCACGACATTCGTGGCTTTATCCACGAATATATATATATATATATATATATATATATATATATTATTATATATATATATATATATATATATATATATATATATATATATATATATATATATATATATATATATATATACTTTTTTATTCAAGTAATTTAAGTGCAAGAACAAATTGAATAATCTAAGGTAGTTATAATTCATAAAATTAAAAATGGACTTTATTTAGATAAGTTTCTTGCGCCTATATCCCAAATTCATCAATATAAACAAGACAAATTAGACAGAGAAACAATTTCTGTAGATCTACGGCGCTACAGAAATAATTATTTAATGATTGACTAAAACTCTTCAATGCTTCACCAGAGGAAGTAATAAACTTGCCTTACGTGCACATTTTTAGGAAAACAGTGAAAAACTTGTATTTTAATCTTGAGATATATAGGCCTGTATGTTAATTAATATTTTGTATTCTATTGTAAATATTTTGTAACTAAATGTTAATAATGTTATATTTGTTTATTCCCCAATTAGAATCTATCGAAATTGAATGGAAGTATCAAAAATTATTGTATAGATAGATATAAGTTGCTCTTGAAGAATTATGATAATGATGGAAATTCAGAATATTAGTGTTTCAATCGACAAACTAAAAAAACTAGTCGGACTCGCGCACGAAGGGTTCCGTACCATTGACTATGCCCCCTTAAATATTTATTTTATTTCGATTTTATTATTTATTATTAAGTTGAATATACAATTAAGTATTTCAAGTGCCTACCTGTTTCCATTTATTAATATTGAGCAAAAATAGGCAAAAAATGGCGTTTTTTGTATAAGAGCCCTCCTTAAATATCATTTTTTTAAAATTTTTATTACGTATCATTGTAGTAAAAATACAACTGAGTATTTTGTGAAGATTTCAAGTGCCTACCTGTTGCCATTATTGATATCCAGCAAGAAAGGGCAAAAAAACGTCCCCCCTTAGAAATTAATTTTTTTTTTAATTTTATTATGTATCATTGTACTAAAAATACAACTGAATATTTTGTGAATATGTCAAGTGCTTACCTGTTGCCACTATTGATATCGAGCAAAAAAAAACAAAAAAATCGCGGACTCGCGCCCCCCTTATATTCATTTTATTTCAATAGAAATACATAATTTCTGAAAATTTCATCTGTCAAGCTATTGCGGTTCTTGAGATACAGTACGGAACCCTAAAAAGACTAGATTTGGATTTTATTGCAATTATTTGTAACTGTCGAATGCTTATAAATAAAATAAAATAGAAAATAAAAATAACTTCAACAATAATCTAATTGGTACTTTATTATTCAAAATTGTACGCATCATATTTCAATACGTTGGACCATGCAACGCAGATTTGATTGGCAGCGGTATTTAGTTTATTTTACAATAATTTATGTGGGCATGTGTCTCTTAATTGTCTCAAGTGGGCATGTAAGTGATATTAAAATAGTTGCCTTGTAGCATGTGTACGACTCTCAAATCGGTGTGAAATATTAACGTTCCGTAAAATGTTTTCTCTACGAATGCTAGAAAAACTAGAATTAGTGATATTAAAGCTAAGAAAAGTGAGTTGTAATTATGTATTATTAGCAGGATGATTGAAGTTAAATGGAAAGTTATTTTGATTACGTGTTAAGAGAACAGAGAGTATTGTGAAATAAACACGCAAATTGCTACCTTTTGCTGTGGAAATTGTTGTTGTTGGTGAAAACATCACGATCACATTGAGAAATGCGAGTAGTTAACGTATGCGAATATTTTTCTATTATTTCGAATTCTCTGATAATCTTTGAAAATCAAGCTTTATTGATGTCATTACTATTTTTTATTTCTTGGAACTAAGTTCCTTATCGTTAGTTACACTTCAGGCGCTAGGCGGATGGAAGCTAGACCTGAAAATTATTAAACGTAATAGGCGAATCAAAATAAGCGCTACGCCGCCTGGTGACAATCAGAATAAATAAAAATCTTGACATAGTTCTTACGTTCTCCTTTGTTTTGTGTTTGTTTCTGTGTGATTTTTTAAAAATATTTATTATTTGCAATCATTTTGAAAGCTATGGATCGTTCGAATCGTTATTGTTCAGTTCCTCAGTGTTCTTCCTGGGAAAAGAAATGTTCAAATGTGAATTTCCTCCAGCTGGTGATAGATATCGTGTTTGTAGAAGGGAAAAAGGAATACTCCTAAAGTATCTACTTTGTGTGATCTGATAACTACAGATAGTGCTCTAAACAGTTTCACTGGTCTCAATAATATAAAACTATTAGATACAATAGTAAAAGCAGTACAATCTGTTTACAATGATCAACGGTCACATAGATTAACAATCAAACAGCGTATTGTTTTAGTATTGACAAAATTGAAATGTGACCTTACATATGTGACATTATCTCTTTTATTTGGCATTTCACAAGAATTATGCCAAAAATATAGGTATTTATGAAATGCTACCCATTATGAGTAGAGTTCTTAGTTGTGTCATAAGATTCCCAGAATATTCTGAAATACAGAAAAACATGCCAAAATGTTTTGAAAGTTTTCAAAATACTCGAATCATCTTAGACTGTACAAAAATTTTTATACAGAAACCAAAGTGCCTTTGCTGCAGGATCAGGTTTTACTCTCAGTATAAATCTAATAACACAGTGAAATTCATGACAGGTGTTTCTCCTGGAGGTTTAATTACTTATATTAGTGAACCATATGGGGGAAGAGCATCTGATAAAACGATTTTCCAACAAAGTGACTTAATTTTAAAGTTAGAAAGCTCACAGGATGCTATTATGGTGGACAAAGATAGATGATATTTGTCAACAGTTTAGAATAAAGTTGATCAGGCCACCATTTTTGAAAGTCAAAAAACAGTTGACTACAGAAGAAGCATTGTTGAATGCCAAAATAGCAGCTGCTAGAGTACATATTGAACGAGTCAATCAGAGAATTAAGATATTCATCTCATGATCTAACCTGAGATTTCTCTCAATTTGGCTACAAAACAAATGATGATAATCACCTACCGCCTCAATAGCAATGAGAATACATACACAGTAACACACTTGTTCACTAAAGAAGCCTGAAAAGTCTTTATATTTATGATAAAATTATATTTCAAAAACACAAATAAACACACAACAAATACAACATAAATATTCCAATGTCAATATTTATAGTTCTACGACTGGCCACATTGGCGCTGCATTCTTATTTTCAGATGCTTATATAAGCTAACAAAGGCGATCCTTTCAACGCGGGCAGGTGAATTAAAACCTATATAATATTATTTTTCTTTCAAGCATAGAAATTTTCATGGGAATTTTATCTGCTTATTCGTATTACATTTTATCATTTTTAGGTCTAGCTTCCATTCGCCTGACGTCTGGAATGTAATCAGGAATCGAAATGAATAATTAAAGCAAACAAATTTTTTAATATTGTTGTCACATTTTTTAATTACAATTAATTTGTAAAAACTTTCATCAAAAATTATTTCCTTTGAATATTTTACGCAAAAACATGTAGTATTGTAGCATTTCGATGAATATCGGTTTAGATTTATTTGAACTAGAATGTAATCGTTACATTTCTTCAATACCTATATCAAGTAGACTTTGGAATTAAGACTTATTTGTATTATAAACGACTCTCTAATGTCGCTTCTCTGAATTATAAGGGTAGAATAGTACGAAGAAACAATCTGTAAGGGAATTTTTCAATAATTAATGTAAACAGAATAACCCTCACTTAACATTCAAAACAACCCTGTATAAATAAGGGATGGGGTAATTGGTGACATAAAATAAATGTTACTAAAATCTTATAATCACTCCTACAATATGAAATTCTCAATCAAAACCGTTTGAAAGGGTTTCTTCTTCCTTATTTTTCGCTTTTGAGAAAAAGTGTACATGACTAAGTCCCCCTCATTTTCGGACGAACTATCACTTTTTAAAATAAAATATATAAACCTGGACCACCACCTTATAAATATATATATATATATATATATATATATATATATATATATATATATGTGTGTGTGTGTGTGTGTGTTTGTGTGTATATATATATATATATATATATAGGTCTTTTGTTTTATCATGTGGTAAAATTGCTGTATTCTAAACCATAACAGATATGAAGACTATTAAATGGAACAAAATGTAACTATTGTGGTGAGCAGTAAATTGGTCAGAGCAAATCTATGAGGACTTTCGCTCTTCCCAAGTTATACAGGGAAAACTAAAAATGATATTTTTGGGTTTTATGAATAGAATTGTTATTTCAGAAAATATAAAAATTTGGATAGAGAAAGTTTTATTGTATTCAAAATATAGTTACTATAACGATGTAAGAATAAATATTTGATTAAACGTTTCGTATCAACACGTCTACCATCACCTCTTTTTTCAAATACGGACCTGTCTCTTTTATTACAAATATTGATAAAGCGGTAAAATCATATTTCGGTGGTATATCACGCTTGATATTTCTATATTCGATAGGAAGATATCCCAACACAACGAACTTTCGTATTTTTCCTTTTTGGAAATTTTTGTAAAACAGTAATCCTTGTTTCAAGGCTGATTTCTCCTGAATCAATTTTTATACGGAACATTTTTATAATTCTCAATCCTGGAAGTAGGTAACGAAAATATTTGTTTTTGATCAAAATACGATTGTTGGACTACATATTAAAGAAGTATTCAAAAACTTCTATGACAGCTATGCTATTCACTTATGCAAAATCAAATAGAAATCCTCTTTTAGCAAGAAATATGTATGGTGAGCTATATCCGAAAGAAATTTGAGAGACTGTGATGTATGTGACAGAAATAAAAATAAAAAATGTGTTGTTATTGGAAATATGACGAACCAAATTAATGTTTTGTGCAAGCATATATTAACAAAGTGAAAAAAAAATTTGGATTTCTAATCAAGATTCTTGTTTACGAGAAATTGCCCTCGAACTAGGGATTTCTGTAAAAATTTACCAACAATGGTTGGTTTAACAGAAACATCCATTATAGGTGGAATAATACAAATCAACATTCACATAGAGTAACCAACTTCCAGGAAAGATTCGCAATACATGTTTGGTTGGAAATTTTGGGAACAAACATACTAGTTGAATCGTGGAATGTATTTACATTTTTTATCCAATTAGTTTGATGGATATTGGATGAATTGCCACTGAACATTCGCCGTGAAATACAATATTTTTAATAAAACGGAACCCCTCCCCATAATGTAGTAATGGAACATTTAGATGCCATATTCCCAACAAAATGGAATGGAAACAATGGACCAATTGCATGGCCAGCTCGATCCCCAGACTTTAATCCATTAGACTTTTTGTCTGGGGATACATAAAGGATGAAGTTTTTTCGACACCTAGTACAGATATCCACCATACGAAACAAAAAATAAGAGATGCATGTGATAGCATTACACCAGAATTGCCACAGAAATTGTATGGACAGACAACTCATGTGCATTCAACAAAGAGGTCGTCAGTTGGAGCAATTAATGTAGTTTCTCATGTAGAAAAAATTCATTATTCTCTGTTTTGCTTCTGGTGAAACCACCCTCATCCATTGATATTTTTTTCAGAACATTCTTAGGTGTGGTAATACGGTTTTAGCGAGAAGTCTAATTAATTATTTTCATTTTCTTGCTCCTTTAAAAATGTCGCATTTCGCATAGTTTCGAAGGAAAAAAAAATGTTGTCATATATCTTGCTAACAGATATTACTAGTACAAGTTTAATAAAAATGTAATACAAAATTTAGTTGGCAGTGGAAACGAAGACAAAACGCTTTTTTATAATGAATATTCAATATGACGCTTAGTTTCATCAATACGAAGGTCAATTCGACATTGAATTGAGATGAACCCTTCTTAAAATGTGTTTTTTTGAAGAAACTTTCAACTTTTCTCATGGGCAAATGTCACATTTTGGTATATGAATAAATTTGTTCCAATCGACTTATTTTAACCTATACTACTCGTGGTAGCTTTGTGATATAGAAACTTTGGGACTCTCTGTATATAGCTGCATGGCGTTACAAAATTGCGAATGCGCTTTACTAGCAACCTGGCAACACGTTCCACAAAATTAATTAATTTTTACAGAAAATATTCAGCTGATTTTTATAATTTTTTCACATAAAGGCCTCCTCCAATAGAAAAACAAGCTTGAAGATGATCGGACAAACTGACGTTAAATATAATAATGACGCGATGAAACGACAACAGCCACCTAGACGGAGTAGGTAATTTTCGTCTCTAGTGACGAACGTTAACGTAATGGGAATTTTCCTCACTCGTGACGGATATAAAAGTTGAGCCACACATATCCGCACCGAGACACGGCCGTGTGTCGGCCAATAAGTTCAAAGCCACACATTTCCGAGACACGGCCGCATGACGGCCATACTACGAGGGCGGTCGGTAGTTTGTCAGTTGGCTTCACGAAGTTGAGTCTCAAAAAACTGAAATGTTCGCCAGCTTCAGCAACAGCGAATTGACAAAAATAGCTATTGCGTTGGACAATGAAGAAAATGAGAATAATAGACCAAAACGCTTGGAAAGCAAGATATGTTGAATGCGAATTCTGCACGTTGCTTCCTCATCTAATGGGCGATGAGACCAAATTTTACGAATACTTTAGAATTTTTGAACTTGAGAATTAAAGATTGAACAGTAAAAAATTATCAATACTATCAATTTTTCCAGGGTAAGCAGAAAAATTTGCCCCCCACTAGTTACGCTCTAGTCTCCATTTCTACTATATGCCGAGAATCCATCAGACAACGTACCGTGTCCGTCAAAAATTAAAAGATGAACTATCTCGCACGGTGCGGACACGGTGCGGAGATGTGAAGACAGCCACATAAGAAAGCACGGTACAATTCATCACCGATACACGGCCGTAACATGGCCGTGTCTCGGTGCGGACATGCTCAACCTCAAAACTTTCGCTTGGGGTTTTCTGTGACGAATAATGTCTCTCTTCTAACGCTCTTAGAAAAAAAAAATTTGCACTTTGTTGAAGAGTAGCATACTTTTGAAATTTAAAAGTCATCAGAATGACTAATTTTTGAAGTAAGTATTGGGAAAAAATATTTTTCACAGTTTGGAAGTGAATGGCTTTCAATTTGAACATCTAATTGATTATAATTTTAAAACATTTCTATAAATTTATTTTACCGACCTCGACCAGGTGATTTACATTCATTTTAATGCTAAACTAAAATAAATTAGCATGTTTGTAAAGCATTCTTTGATCCCATATGCCGTTGAGATTTTTGAAGTGATTGCACCATCCTGTTTCAGAGCATTACTCTACCATCCATGATCAAAAGAAAACAAAATAGATTAGTTTCTAGGGTTCTCATGAAAACCCCTACCATTTAAATACTCTAGGTGAAAGGTTTTAAATGAAACACTCGGTATATCAAGTTCATAATATAATTTGAATCGAATTTAAAAAAAAGAATTTTTTTTATATCTACATTAATTTTATTTACTTTTTCTGCTTATGAACGGAATTCTAGTTACAAGTCGAAACAATTCTAATGGTTTCATCATCCTGAAAGCAAGTGGAAGCAGTTGTATAATAATTTCCCCTCAGAAATACATGAAAATCTTCAGTAGTAAAAATGGTCTTGCAAGGTAAATTAAACCAGGAAATGAAGGCGCGAAATTTATTACCTAATCGAATTTAACTGTAACAAAAGACTTCCTTTTTACAAGTTTCATTTCAGCTATCTTATTAGATGAATGTGAATCTAATCGTTGATATACTGAATGCATGACTGATTTTGTTTAGCGAATAATTTCGTTTTGATCGACATTTCTTCGATTCAACCAAATCGAAAACACAACCATCAACTTGAATAATTATTTTTGTTATGCACTTCCTGGTGAATTATAGTTTGTACTCTGATTTCGATTTTTATGTTTTAATTATTCAACTTGTCATACATATTTGTAATCTTTTTGTCGTCATAAATGGCTTTAAAGATCATACGGTTTGATTATATTTAAAATTTTGAGAAAATTTTTTTATATAAGGAATATATTTATGAATTATTCTTCCTCTATTTGCCTTCTTCGGGGTCAGTTATAATGCGATAAGTATATTTTAATTTCATTTTATATCCTCTCATACATCCACAAGTTTAATAAACACTCATATATATATATATATATATATATATATATATATATATATATATATATATATATATATATATATATATATATATATATATATATATATATATATATATATATATATATATATATATATATATATATATAAAAAAAAGAAATTATACGCGAGAAATATTATATATATATATATATATATATATATATATATATATATATATATATATATATATATATATTTATTCGAATTGTTGTTGCCTGTGAGCAATCTCTTGATAATTATTAGCAATAACAGGCTTGTTGAATCTCAAAAAACTCGATGTCGTGGTGAAACGTCAACTTTTTAATAAAATCGAGATTTTTGAGATTCAACAAGCCTGTTATTGCTAATAATGATCAAGAGATATATATATATATATATATATATATATATATATATATATATATATATATATATATATATATATATATATATATATATATATATATATATGTGTGTGTGTGTGTATAAGTGGAAAAAATGCAATGGAGCATTCTTTGGTAAACTTATGTCTAAAGCCTTCGGTTAGAAACTACAGGACGATCAAATCATCAAAAAAAATTTTGTTTTTATTTCTCAACTTCGAAGTCTATGGAGATATTCTAACAAAATTTGGTACGTGTTCTTATTTGATTGAGGGTCAAAAAAAGATTTTGTTTAATTTTATTTATATTTTCTGAGATTGATATTGAGGATGATATGGATAAAACAAGAAAGTTCCACCATGAACAAGATAACATATATATATATATATATATATATATATATATATATATATATATATATATATATATATATATATATATATATATACAACTAAGCTTTGTTTACAGTTATCTTCTGTCAAATGTCAAGCCTAGGAGGATACGTTTCAGTTCCATCAACTAACTCCATTGTGGCTTGCAATAAGATTCCTGTCAATCGAAGTTGTCACCGAAAGTATTTTTATTTGTGAGATCATTCAGTTACAGCACAGTTTAGAAATGTTCAAATGTAATGTTTTCCAAATGTTAGCAAATATAAAAATGAACCTCGAAATCAGTAGAAACAACTGTTGTAAAATTATACGTGTTGTTTATATCGCCTTTATATTGTAGAAGTCCTGAAGAAGAAGTAAAAAAACTTCGAAAGTTTGGCAAAGAAATCAGAGGAAGAGCCTAAATTCCTAAATAATTCCAACTATTAAATATACAGAGGACTCTTATCACCAATCAAATACCTTCATATAGGTATATATATATATATGATATATATAATATATATATATATATATATATATATATATATATATATATAGAGAGAGAGAGAGAGAGAGAGAAACCAGTAAGGAAATATTCATAACGCATTAGAATAGTTAAAGGAGAATTTGCGCTTATAGTTTTTACAGTGTCCTTGATGAACAATCAAATTGTTTACACTTTAAGCAATTAAAATTAACCATGATGAAAATAACAAAGTTTACTTGACATCAATGTGTAATTCAAGTTCATGGACTAAACATATAATTTCAATAAATCAATGTCATGAGCAGATTTATAAGGATTTCAAATTCATACCAGTATTTTCATTATGAAGTTATTAAATCTTGAAGAATAATGAATGAACTTCTTTCTTGAGGTCGAGCAGGTGGATTTTGTTCTATATTATAGTATTTTATAATATATCTTATCTTTGAATTTATCACTCCAAAACTAGGGGAAAACAAGGAAAGACTAGGTGTTTAATTTCTCCCTCGAATCTCAGCATTCGCTCTTGTAAGTTTGCAAGCAGTGATTCACCTACGTCACGAGGAAAGGAAAACTCTGAGAAAAACTCATGGCAGATCAGTCAATTTTGAGGTACGAACCCGTTACCTCCCGAATGCTACTAAACGCACATGAATTTTCGGTAATTGACTCCGGAACTTAAGGATTAATCTTAAATGTTTATAATATAGATGAACTAAATGAAAAAATCTTACTCAAATATCATTTCAACGGTTATAATTTTCTGATTTCCAATCATTTATCATATTGTTATGAATTTTGTGTAAATCAAAAACAAATGTGTATTTCGTTCCTAATTTTCATTTCAACTTTTTCATACTCTTGCCAAATGACTGACAGTGTTTAAAATGTACAAAATTATTATAACAGTAAAACTGAAACCATGTGTTTTTAATAGGTAATCTAGAATTTCTATATTATTTCATAACCAATGAAATATCAAAAAATATTAAAAAATATAGGCAGAGGTCAAGAGACTATACGCAGAGGTTGAGAGATATACACAAAGCTAAAGAGGTATACATGAAGGTAGAGATATACACAGAAGGAAAGGAAGGAAACACACGTGTTTCATTCCTCCCTGAAGTATGTGTCAGGGAGGCGGGCAGCTTGAGTTTGGGATCAACTCCTTCAGCCAGATCAGAGGATACACTTGTATGTACAAGTGCATTAAGGATAAGTGAGACGGGATATTTATAGTACATAGGAAGTGTGGGAAATATCAAAAAATATAGGCAGAGGTCAAGAGACTATACGCAGATGTTGAGAGATATACACAAAGCTAAAGAGATATACATGAAGGTAAAGAGATATACACAGAGGAGAAAATATGCTTTTATATATTCTAGACTAGAAGAATTCTCAGTGCCGGAATAAGCCAGCGCGGGGCCTGTAGCAAATTCGGCCAAGAGGCCCTTGGTTTGCTTTAGGTACTCAAATTTATGGTATCAAACTCAGATTAGAACTTAAAACCGAGAATGTGTGTGCGTGACAACCCGGGGCGCCTATGTAGGAACAAGTATATCTGTGTGCGTGTAATTATACCAGTTTTTGAAATGAACTTCCTATATTTTTTTATTACTTTCACAAATCAATCATTGCTTGGCTTTTTTAAACATTGGTAATAAAATTATTCAAACGTATATTATTTTAAATATTCATTAGGTACAATCAAAGTTACATACGAACATTCAAATTCATATTAATGTAAGTAAACGACATCCATGATACTTGTGAAAGATCTATTTGAACCAATGTGCCTACGGTCACAAATGTTGGTGTTACAATAATATCGTGGAATTTAAACTGATGCAACTAAAATACAATGTTAGACTAACAATGTGAATCAAACATACAACCTTAGCAACCTTATTCTGCACTAGTTAATATTGCCGTTTAGTTTTCAACTATCGAGAACTAGTTCCTAAAACAGTACCTACACGAAGCTTATTCAAAGACCCGAACAACTCGAAAGACTCGAACTCAAAACAATTTTTCTTAAGAATGGCTCACATCTAAAGAGCATTTCACAGTTTTTTTCGTTGTGCCAAATATGAATGTACATCAAATTCTAATAGTTTGATAGTCAATACAATCCTATTTAATTTGTTCGGGTTTTACGACTAGCTCGATCGATGAAATTATCAGGGAATTTCTTTGTTAGTTTTGCAGTGCTACCAACTTGCGTGTAATGCAGTGCAAGTAGTACAAACACATAACTTTTGCGGCCAGCGCTCAATTTTTAGAAATGTGGTACAACTTTAAATTATTGTAAATTTTGACACCAACGTTTCCCGTGATAGGTATTATACAACCTATACCTATGATTTAACGTGACGAAATCGAGTTTCAGATTTTCAGGTGGGAGTGCCTAAGCGCTTCGCGTTTCAGGCATGCAAGATATTTCACGCTTATCTAAAATTATTTTATTTTACTGTCAGATAGGCGTTGGAGCGCGGGGCTCCCCAATTCGCGAGGCCCGTAGCATTTGCTACTCTTGCTACGTGGCTAAGCCGGCACTGTGAATTCTGTGTCATCATCACGCACAATATTTTGTGGTATCACCTTTCACCACATCGAACCGAAAGTATCAGTGAAACCCATGAAATTGACCGAGGGAAGTATTTCTGTTGTTAGAAAATCCGAATATAAAGAGAGGAAATTACTTCTCATTGTACATTCTCATATTCCACAACAAAATAACAAGCCACAACCACAGCCTGGTCGTATCAAAAATAAAATATCAGTCTCAAAAGAAGGTACTTCTGGCGGTTAGCTGCGGAAACAACTAATTTGGATTTTCAGGCTTCTTGTATCGAAATTAATTGGATACGATTTCATAAAGACAATCAAACCGACAAACCTAATACATATTCTGTCTGAGTGCTGAGCGAAACTGTAGCCCCTTTAAAAAAATATCATTCTTATTGAAATTTTGATAGAATACTTAAGCAATATTGAATATAAATTTAATTACTTGTGAATATATATATATATATATATATATATATATATATATATATATATATATATATATATATATATATATATATATATATATCAGGGGCGGCTATTCAAAGGCGGCTAAGGAGGTTAAGCCTCCTTCTCAATAATATTCCGTGTATTACTAATATATTATATTGAATAGTCAGCATTCAGCATAT